>VWPW01005312.1:79112-176905 GCA_013389825.1 Crypturellus undulatus | reverse complement strand
GACACCCGGGCCCTCCCGACGCAGCGCCGGGCACGTGCGGCGCGGCCCGAAGGCGAGTGCCCTGAGCGCGGGCTCGGGGTGCGCCCCGCAAGGCGGGCCCCGCGCCCCAGCGGGCCGGGGCGTCTCGTTACAGACCCGCTCGCGCTAAACAGCGCCCCGTACGTGAGGGCGGCAGAGCTCCCCAGGGAGAAGGCGAGAATTGGCGTGTGCCACGGGCTGGAGACAGCAGCCTAGGTGCCAACACATCCGCACGGCCTGGAGACAGCAGCCCAGGTGCAAACACGTCTGTACGGCCGGGAGACAGCAACCCAGGTGCAAACACGTCCGTGCGGCACGGAGGCTTGGAGGCCACCCTAGGCTTTGGTTTCCTGTGGTGAAATCCAACACACCCTGGGCCAGCAGTTGCTGGTGTTGTCTCTGTTTCTGTTGTCACTGATAACTGGCAGCAATCCACATGGCTTGCATTGGTTTTCCTATAGGCACTGTGGTGGTGAATGCAATGTGTTCCTCTGCTGTCAGTGGAGAAGTACTCCAGAAATACTTGGCCTCCTAAAGCCTTTTTCCAGGGAAAATGCCAGCTGCGCTGCATGCATATTAAAAACTGCATTCCAAATATTTTTGATTTAAGTAGTTACAATACAATCTTAATGCTGTTTTGTCTCTGTTTGAGCAACAGGAAGTCGGACGTTCATTTATAAATTACAAAGTGGGGCAATTTGAGGGATCTGGCTACCAAGAAAAACTTGCTGCATTCAGACCCTATGATTTCCAGGCTACACCAGGGCCGTTCTGGGCAGGTGCAAGACTTGCAGAAGCCACTGAAACCATTGTGGCTTGGCATGCAGGAAGGATCTTGCCTGGGCTAGAGCACAGTGCAAAGGCAGAGTATTAGTTCTCCTACATTTTCCACATGTTTGCAGCTACGTGTTTGAACTGCTGTTTATTAAGATTATTTTTTAAAGTTTCTTCCTTTGGAATGTGTTAGTAGTAGAAACCTACCTTTGGTCTTACAGTTACATATTTATGTAATCTTAGCCTTCTTGATCCTGCAGTTATTCTTGGATAAAATGCTACAAATCGGTAATAAGGACCTGATCATTTTTTCTTTTATTATTTTTTATCATGACAATGTGCCTCCAAAATGTGCCCTGCACTAATTACCTTAGTAGAGTGAAGCATATGTAAGTGATTACCACTCTGTTTTAGCTGTTGCACCTTATTTACTTCCATATAGAACATTATAGGAAGTCGAGGCAAAAAGATTCCAAGCACAATGTTCTTGAAGGCATTGTTGAAGAATAACCCTTGAGGTGGATAAGTTTGCTCACCTTCCCTTTCTTGACAGTTCTCTTTTATTCTTGTGTACAAGTCTATAAATACATTTTTTTTTGCCTGCAGTGTGCGGTTGTGATAATGGATAGGTAACGTAAATAAGTGCCAGATAAACCTTTTGGGTAGCTTTATAGAGTTTAAAAAAATCTTGTAGTTGAAGCTTGATTCTCTGTCAATTTAAGCATAAGCATTTCATTCTGTTAAAGCGGTTGTGAATGTGCTTTACACACAACCTAATTTGTAAAATTTGTAAAATTAGGTTTCTGATGCGTACGTAAGAGCTCAGCTAACATGGCAAAGTGCAAAAGGGCGGAAATGCCGAGCTGCTCACCTTTGTCCAGCCCATGCGAGGCTTGTATGCAAGGCAAAAGGTAAAAGTTCAGAATTACTTCCGACGGGTTTGACTTACTAAATGATCAGGCACGTAGGTAGAAATGATTCTTAAACAGCATTTTTCAGGAGGATGAGTGACAGAAGACGACAGACAAAGAAGTTATATTTTCCCTTGAAGCTAGTCCCAGCTGTGCTTCTCCAGGTACTTAGGACAAGGTAGGTTAACTAATTTAAGAGCTTGCCAGAGCCGGAGGAGCAATCCCAGGCTCTCTCTCATGTCAGCCCTCGTGCTGCTGGTTTGACCTGTTGGAGAGCCAAGTCACCGAAGCTGTGGTTTGCTGGCAGCCTGGGCTGAGGTGCCCAGTGGCAGATCTCTTTTGCAACCCGTGCATTGGCCCCAGTGCGTATTAGAGCCTCTGCTAGCCCGTTTGGGTGCACCAGCCCGGGAGAAAGCTCTTTTTGTTCACCTCGATGGAGGGGATTCTTCTGATTTGGCTTGCACGAGTGGTTTGCTACAGAATCTGATGAACGTTGAAGATGACAGAAGGAAAAGAGTAAGAACATGCAGTCAGAGGGAGGTAAGGGACTGTGCCAGCCAGAAGTGAAACTGTGACCTGAGCTGTTATAAATCCGTTTGTGTCTTTTTTGCTGGATTAGTTTTTTAAGCTGGTCTAACGAGCTGAGAAGGTTTGCCGAGGCGGTAACTAAGTGCAAGAGCTGATGTAAAGCAGGGAGCTTGGGGACGCGAGCAGGTGAGACGGGAGCAGGACTATCCTTCTCCATAACAGTAATCTGTTAGACAGGCCAGTCCTCTTGTCTGACTGCCTTTTTGTCCCACTGAATGTCGTGAAGGCAAGGTAGTTTTCTCTGAATTCAGGGAAGCCTTTAACAAGTGTGCCTTGAAAAAACTGGGAAAACATAGCAGATAGAGCAATTTGAGAATCTTCTGATGGAAAGATTCTCCTTCAACAAAAGGTTGTTATTATTTTATTATTAGAATATGTGAAGTTCAGCACATAGTCACACAAGAAGACAGGGGAACTTTCTTCCTTTGCTCTGCTGGAGCTCCAAGCTGGGTTTGGAAAACCCAGACTTTATATTAGGCTGCTGTTGTGCCACAGGTTGGCATAAAATAAGCGTGACTTACGCACTGCTGAAATACTGATGTGGTGTTGCCTTCTCTCTGTGAAAATTACTGACTTCTTGAAGAACCAAATCAGTTTGCAGTGATATTTCTACAAAAGCTTAAACTTTGAACAATCCCTGTTAAAGCTTTGTATTTGAACTACTGTTTAGACACATTCTGCATCTTTGGGTTGTCACAGATGTCTATATATAATAACCTTGAGACAAAAGCAATGAGGGTGGGGGGTGAGGAGTCTATTTCTACAGATTTTGTCCTATCAAGATTTTAGTCTGAGTGATTAGGAGGAGAGAAAGCTCAAGGAAGCTTGGAACAGTGTGATAGGGAGGAAGACTGTGCTGTATTCTTTAGAAATTGAGAAGAATAAAAATAATTGCATGGGCTCGTTGAACTTGATCATCTAATCACTTGCTGTAGGAAAGGAAGCCGGTCTTGTTGAAAACCTTTAGGTTATTTTATAGCAATATAAATTACTAAAATTATGTGATGAATTTCTTCCCCCTACCCCCATTCTTTATTTCTATCATAGGCAGTATTATTCTAGAAAGGAATTAAGAACACTGGATAATTATTGCATTTTTGTTTAGTATTTTTGAAAATCCTTTACTTATTTCATATTTAGTTCAGTCAGTCATGTGGCTAATAAAAAAACAAAAGGCAAAAAAGCCACCAAGTAAAACTCTTTTTCTTGTTGGACTCTTTTTCTTGTTGGACTCAGAGGCTATATGCAGTCTAATTTTGGACCTGAATCTGTTGTGCCTGACTGTTTTGGCTTTTTTTTGTGTTTGTTCTGACTCAAATAAGGGCAGTTGCAGGGAAGTTTGTACTGAGTGTGGTAAATCTCAATTATGAATTGTCTTGATTAATTATGTGCCTGTACATATCGTTTTAGGCAAAAAACAATTGCTGCATTAGGACTGTGTAATCATCTCAGTATTCTCATGTTATTTACAAGTTTTTTTTTTTTTTTAAGCATATTTAGTGTCTCTATCTTTTCTCTTTGAATTCTGGTTAGTATTTCTGGAGGAAGAATGGCCAGTTATGGATGTGGCAGATGTTCCCTGCCATTTAAAAAAAAAAAAAAAAGAAAGAAAAGCCAAATAGAGAAGGCAATAATGAAATTTGACTTCATAATGAAGAGCTATTGTGATTTGTACTTGTTTGGGTAGTTAAAAATACAGATGGTCAGTAATACAAGGAAAGTCTGTGACTTAATTTAATATTGCTCTTTCTCACTTACCACAAATGCCTGTCTGTGGTTTGTTCCCACACATGTGACTTTTTGCTACACCGACTAAAACTTATTTGCTTTTTTTTTTCTCCATAGTATTTCAAAGGTGATGTTTCTGTCACCTTTTTTCAGCTCTAATGGGCAATTTTAGATTAGGGCTGAAATCATTAGCTTGATGCATCTTCTGATTTTGGTTGGTTTATTGGCTGAATGTTTTGTTTTTATGTCAGAGCGACATCTAGTTCAGAGCTGGATCAATTCTTTACACTCCCACATCAAACTTGTGCTGACTTGTTCTGGAAGCTGAGAACAATAAGCTGCGTCCAATATAACAAATGAAGTTTGAATATTTCACTGCTAGACTTGCTGAGAAATTACAGAGGTACATTTGTGTAGTGTCTGATGAAATGCAGTGAACAGTAATTTGCAGGCACTGTCGACCTTTTTCAGATAAGAATTTGTTGAAAGAATGCTCAGCAGCTGTTCCCATGTCAGTGCAAAATATGTGCTTGCTCTTAAGGAAAAAAAAAAAAGTAAAATGTTTTCAGATTCTTTCTGAAATTCTTAAGCCTGGCACAATTAAGCAGTGACCTCTGTTCGGGCTCCCTGGATCCCAGCATGAACATAACATCAGCTTGACACTAGCCCTTCCCAAGGGGTGCACATGCCTTCAGAGCAGAGAGAAAAAGAGATTAGGAATAAGGTTGGTCTATTTTTAGTATACATGTTCTCAAAATCTTAACTAAATCTTATACTGAAGAGGCTGAACATTTCCTTCTTGCAGAACAGGAGTCAGCACTGTTCAGCTGGTAGCTTAGCCATCTGTGTGCCTGCGTGCTTCTGTGCTCAGCTGCAGTGTTCCACTTGTCCACAGAAAGGGTAGCCATTTACTGCCTCAGAATCAGAGGGAAACGGGGAAATCTTAATTCTTCCGTAATAATGCTTAACTGCTACTAATATCTTGCATCATGTAAGTATTAATAAGATGACCTGATTAGGACTTTTCCACAGTCCATCCAAGTTATTGCAAATATTTCTGCTAGCTTTAGTAGCCTTTGATTCTTGCATGTTGAAGTAAAATTGAGATACTAATTACAGCTTTTGTACAAGTTAAATAACATAATCTGTACTTGAATATTCATCAACATACCTTGAAATTCAATTGTATTGTCAGTGTGAAGAAAAAATTCCTTTCAGTTATTTGGACATGAGTATAGACTGAAAACAGTGTTGTGTCTTCCGAAGAAACCACTATTCTGAAAGTGAATGCTGCTCTAAAGGAAATAACTAAATAACTTCTGATATCAACAGGCTGATTCCCTCGCCCAGAAAACTGCAACAAGGCAGAAGAGCAGAAAAGACTTAATGTGTGATGAAATGGACCTTCTTCACTTAGGTTTTAGCCAAATCAAGGTATAAATATAAGCCATTGCAAAAGAGCACTGAGACTGTAGCCAGAGAGGGTATCCCATACAGTTAAGACTGTGCAAAGACTATGCTGTTAACTGCATTTGGCAAGCAATAATTTCCTGTGATGGTAAGAAGTAGTGAAACAAGGGTTGTTGCATAAAGCAAGGCAATGGACAACAAGGGTCAGGATGAGTCTTACTTTTGTCACAGGAGGTCTCTACCATATTGCTGGTTGTTTGAGCATAAATAATATTTATGCATATATTTGTTGATATTTACTTTTGAAAGTATGGCTTTGATATAAAGGAAATAAGAGAAACAGAGTTAACCCTCTCTTCTTTAAAAATTAATGTAGTTCTAAGTGTGCTGTTTTAATAAGTATCCCATGCAAGATGTGCTATCTGAAAATAATTTGTATTTTGATAGCACTTAGAGCCATTTAAGTGGTAGAATAGTAAGTGATATCCACATAAAGCAATGCAGAGGACTTTATTTGATGCCTATTATCTATATTTATATATAGCATTGTTTAATTTGACCTCTCTGAAGGTCATCTAATACTGATATGTTTGTCAATATTGGTATTTTTGAAATTAATAATCCAATGTCACACCATGTTACTACTTGCTTTAGGTGTGCAGCAGTGCTGGTAGGTGATGTTTTCTATGGGCTGGATATCTCATTAGAAAAACCCTAGTTTGGGGTTCTGACTTGAGAATTTGGGTTCTTTTTTCAAAATGTAGAGTATTTTAAGAAGAGGCACTTTAAAAATTAATTTAATTGGTTTATGATGTCTTGCATATGGTACAAAACAATTCTGTACCTGCATTCTGTCTGTGTATATAGCTGGGTTTGGGGCCAAGCCCAGGAGGCCTTAACCTTTGGAGTTGAAAGGCAAGATGAAAGAAAAGCTTGTGTTTTGATCCTGAATTTATGAAAATGTCACACTGTCATAGTAGAAGCTGAATGCCAAAGATGTAATGGTTGATATTCTTCCCAAGTTTTTATTATTATTATTCCAAGCTTTTTAGAGGGATGTTGCATTTGTTTTGTTTATGAGTCACCTGCTCAATCAGCTTGTTCGCGCTTTTGGAAAAATATGATCAGATCAGAACATGCTGAAGATCTCAAATGATTAACATAGACACTCCTACCAGAAGGATTACTAAGAGGGTGTATCCCCACAGGCTTTCAGAGCCCTGGTATTGGTTCATATATGCAGAAAGAAAAAAACTTCTGACAAGAAGTTTATAATTTTCAAGTCCTTAGGAAAGTTATACTGGATCAGGCAAAAGGTTCATTTAGCCCAGTAGCCTGTTCCTTACATTGGCCTCCTGGAATTTGACAGAAATCTCTCCCTCAAGATTTTATGTCAATAAAAGTCCCTTCTCTTCTGCAGTTAGTGACTGGAGAGTCTTCTTGGGGGCTGCATCAGGAGAACTGTGTTAAATAGTTGCATGTGGATTTATCTTTCGTGAATTTCATTTCTTTTTGGATCCACTTATACTTTTGATCTTCAATTGTAATGCGCTAGTAAGGGGCGCAGTTAATTACACATTGTATAAAACCATTCACTACTGTTACTTGTTCGCTGATATTTTCATGAGGTGTTTGTTAGTTCTTAAATTTTGATGATAAATTTCTTACATATATTTTCTATTTTAATATAGTTTTGAGCATGGTGATTTATACTGTTTCAAAATTCTAGATAAATTTTCAAGTATATACTTCCTTAAACTACAACCCATTTCATTTTTATTTTTTACTTTAAAATAAGTTTCTGATCAGTTCTTCTTCTAAAAAGGAAATTGTATGCATAAAAGAAGCCATTTGATGTGGGGTTTTTTTTCTTTGTTTTTCTTCAGCTATAATATGTCTATTTGTGGAAGATGAGCTAAACATAGTCTAAATTGTTTTCTTAAGGGAATTGTCATATTTATCATGTATTTTCTCTTGCATTAGAACATGAGCACTCTATATTGCAAATCTAAACTTAAAAATTTTTACAGGTTGTACACATTGTGTTCAATCGATTTCTGAGATTTTTTTAAGTGATCTCTGTGCTGTATTATTATTAGTTATTGAAGTGCTGTTACCCCACACTGTTGGGGCGACCAGACATAAACACCTGGAAACATGCTTACTGTTTTGATCTCATTCATACCATAAGTTGCTCCTTTATTTTGCTGGTCTTTTGCATTGTGAGCACTGTGAATCTAGGAAACTAGCAGAAATAGAGGACTTGAAATCAAAGAAAAAGCTTTGGAAAAATCTCCATTCCTTTAGCTACTATTTTGAAAATGACAGCATGAGGTGCTGTAGTTGAATTTGTTGGCAAGTACTGTAAACTTCTTCATGATTCATAAACCAACCTTTGCAAGTATGTCTAAAAAAATAGTTCAGTGACCTGAGGTTCAGCTGGGAGTGGGTGTCTGCTACAGCTCAGGGCAGCTTGCAAGTGTCCCTAGCACGGCGGGACATGTATCACTGAGTGATGACATGGGTCGTGCTGCATCCTCGTGCAACTTAATGATGACAGGATTTATTTTTCCATGCCAAGGACAAGTCTTGCTATAGGAAATGCCTTGTCGTGGCTGTTGTCACTCTAGGCATTCTTCCTTTCTCTAGGTCCTCTAGGTCCTGTCCATTAGTTTGACATTGGTGGATCAATCATCAAATTTTATTTAATTGAATTGGCATTGCAGTAGTGTAGAAGTTCTTTTTAGTGTTGTTACAGAGGTTGGATGCCTCTGATGAGATCGATAGGGTTTTTGTTTTGTTGTTTTTAGTGTGCGCATGGAAGCGGGATGAGGGAAAGGAGAGATCTGAGAGTCCGTATGAAGAGAGGGGTAGTTTTCTGAGGTGTGGAAGAAACGGAGCGAACTCCAGCAGCATTACCGAGCTATGCAGGAGCTCTGGGCTGTTTGGCAGTAAGTGTGGAGTCCTTTGTTCTCAGGCTTTCTGGATGGTTAGGACTTTGCCTTCCTTTTGCTTGTTCATCTAAAACTACACTATGGTTTTTGGAGCCTTTCATTGGACAGTGAAGAAGATGTGCTGCTTTGCTACCTTAAATAGCAACAGAGTGAGAGTGTATTTTGTACACAGGAGACTGCAAACTAGGTGCATTAACCTCATGTCAAGGCTGAAGGCTGCTAAGAAATTACTTCTAAAGTAGCTGCTTTCTCTATTATATATTTTTTGAGAGAATGGAAGGAGGAAGAAGCCCAACTACTTAACATTTTGAAAAACAAAAAGACTTTGTGAAATACTGTAATTTCTCAGGAGCTCAGACACAAATGCATTCAGCTCTTACCTGAAGTTAGGGGCTGCATGTGAAGACTGAAAGATGCAGTTGTGTGATATGAGTGGCTAACAGTAAAGCCTTTCTTAGAATTATGACATACAGTTTTAATTTTACATACAAAGAAGCACAGTGTTATAATTATGATTTATGTGTGTATATGGTTTGTGACTTGTGTGGAATTCAATGTTTTTCATTTTTAAACAAACAATACACCAAGCAGTGTGGTGTGTGCTGTGTTTATTTTTGCTGGGTATGCATGTTCTTATGGGATGGTTTAAAGGCCTTGTGCTCTGGAAGGGTTGTCTGCTTCTTGGCCATCTCGAGGACTGTGTTCGTATTTCTTGCCTTGCTATTTCCTCAGTACCCATTTCTCTCTTTTTTCCTGCTGTCTTCCCTATTTATGAAATAACGCTCTGTTTCTTCTCTTTTGGAAATTGAGAAGACATCTGCGTGTTCCAGACAGGTTAGGCAAGCGAACCTGTGATCAAAAATTCATGGCATTTGGCTTCCAGCAACTCCATGTTTCTGTACTTTCATGGTCACTGAGGACTGTAAATTCTCTTGATGACCCTCTGCACTTTGTTATTCATAAAGGTTAGCCAAGACTTGTGACATTCTCCCTCTGTGTGAACTCAGTTTCTTTTTCAATTTTCTATTTCCTGTTGTCATAAGATCCTTATTTTGTGCTGGCCAGATCGATCTACCCATCCTCATTTTCCCGTGGACATTTTTTCCATGGACTGCTGATGCACAAGACGTGACTGAGTGATCAGGCATATGTACTGTACCTCATGCACCTTCTGCATGAGGTAAGATCGCCATGAATGGAGTGCAGCTTGGCACAGCATGAAAAGAGCACCATGGCTTGTGGTCAGGATGGGTCTCAAGGGCCATCCAAACCATGCCGTGATACGAATGAAAAATACATGAAGCTTTAGTTCCGTGCGTCTGTCAAGCAGAGTTGCTAGTGAGGTAACATCTTTTGTTAATACACTAACTTCAGATACTCTTTTGTGGAATATCACTTCTTGATACAAAATCTTGGTGATTTCTCTGGTTACGTGTATTTATTTGTACAGGGTAGACACCATGGAAATTCTGTCTCGTAAATGTGAACAGGAGACCACAAATATTCCGACAGCAAACTATTGCTTATTTTAGTGGTAGCTGAAGAGAAATAAATGTTATCAATTGTGTGCTATATCTCTTGTACTTTTAGAGAGAGTCTAGAAAGAGAGTCTTTTTATGGTGGAGTATATTGCAGTCTTTTAATATGGATTTCTTTCTGTCTCATTTCATTCCCCTCTTCTACAAATTCTTCTCAAAATAGTGGTCTATGCACTTGCACTCACCATAATATCTAAATTGTAGTTGAATTTATGAAGATTTGGAAATAGCCTCCCCTCTGCTGTTGATGGATCCGCAATATGAAATAATCTAAAAGATTTTTTTGTTTGTTTGTTTTTAAAGCTGAATTAATTTCCTATGCCACAGAAGTGGGAATCTCTGCAGCTGATACTGCTGCTCAGCACTGTGTTCTTGAATACTTTAATAAGACTTAACTGCCAAGTTGCAGTTTCCAAGTAAAGAAGATGTAAGGTCACACTGGAGAGACATTTGTTGTTGAGATTTACCAGGTCAACAACAAGACCATATTATTTTGGGTGAACAGGTCCAGGAAACATTTAATTGCCCTAATATCAAAGGTAGTGGGGTTGTTGGCTTTGTGGGAGGGAGATCAAATTTGCAAAATATCTGATGTCCAAAAATAGATCTTGTTAATGTAGTATCAGCATTTCACAAGTGGAGATCTCATCTTTGAAAGTAATAAGGGTGTCATTTCTTAAAAACTGTAAATGACTACTGGAAAGGCAGTAGCAGAGGCTGTTTTTACAGCTCATGCTTTTGTATTGTGTACATTGAGGGGAATTGCTTAAATGGTGGAAGCAATATTTAGCCACTGTCACAGCCTGAAATTATCCCTGTATGTGCACAGGGATGCAGAAGTTTAGGAAACTGTCATTCAGCAGAAAAAATATCAAAAACAACCCACTCATCCTGTAGGGACTTAAAATAATTCTTTTTACATGATTCTTTGAAAGCCTTTTATCATGTTTGACTTAGTTACTCAGGCAGCAATATTTCTGTGTGTATATTTTAGGTCTCCAGGTACAAAGTTTGGCAAGGAGCATGTTCTGACCAGTAACTAGTCAGGTGCATGTGGTGGGTCACAAGGAGGTCAGAGCTTTTGGACAAATCACCGAGGAAAGAAATAACAGAATACATTTAGGGTTTGAATTTTGTGCAGGAGTGTTCATAAGATGTTGAGGCACCATGAGATAAGGGAAAAGACCCATTAATTTACTCATATTAGTCTAACTGTATTGCATTTATTGTCAGCCTGCAGCAGAGAGACCAGCGTAAGGCCCTTATATATGTCACCTCATTTAAGGAGTTGGCAGTCTTTACAAGTGTGCTGTAGAAGTGTGTCTTTTGGGGAAGAAAATGGCAGTGCCATACCGTACTCTGAAAAGGTAATTTCTTTTTATTGGCAATGCTGGTGACCTCAGAGAAACAATTTTCAAACACATAGAGCTATAATTTCTGAAGTACCTAGCGAGAAACGTATTTTGTGGTCATAAAGCTTCTGCTTATCCAGAAGTGTTGAGTCAGTTGGTACTTTCTACTGTGAAAGTATCTAGCTTAAGTAGTAAGATTCTTTTTCGCAATGTGCGTAGTCGTGATGAGGTGTGAATACACATGTCTGCTTCAGCACTGTGTGCCTAGTTGAAGTACATCATTGCTATATTGCACTGATCAACTGGGCTAAGTCTTATTTAAGTGCTGACTTATACCTTTAGAATTTGCTCATTTGTTCGACTTCAGAAACGACGGAGTCTATCATTTTCTGCTTAAGCTTTAGGAGGTGCAAATGTTGTAACGTGTGCATGTGCTGCATATACTTAATCTTTGCCATTACTATACTTTGAGCAACACCAGGTGTTGAGGTTGGTCTAGGCTTAGGTTCTTATAGTGTGGACTTTAGGAGGGGCAGTGAGAGCTTGCATAGTCTAGATCCAGTGTCATTTTATTTGAGGAAAAAGGGAGATGTAATTTTTTCCTCCAATCTACTGCTCTGGAAGTTACAGCATACTGTAAAATTAAAAGCAGGTGTAAAATTTGTCTACTTTTACAATTTAAAACTTTGCCTGTGATCCTTTTCCTGTGTAATGTTACTTTTTGTGGCCTTTTGGAATAAAGAGAAATCTAAACATTGAGAAAACGCTGAGAAAAGTTTCTTCCATGCCTCTCCACCTCTCCTCATGCCTTATGCCTTTTAAACTACTGCTAAGGGACTTTGCTGTAACTCTGCTGTATAGCACTATACTAAAATACAGAGATAAGCGCTCAGTTTTATGGGTTTTACTGTGTAGCAGCTCCTAATCAAATTGCTTGAGGCATATAGCAGATTCTGTGCAAAGGAATTAATTTGCATTGTTAGGACATCTTGCCTGAGATAAGTGCTGTAAAGGAGGAGGAATCACTCTGGGCCTCTTTGTACCTGCGCAAAATGCAAGAGAAAAAGACTGCAATACCGATGGCAATTACTGCTCATCTCAGTGCAAATAAAAAAGTGAGCATTGAAAAACCTACTCAGGTGCACAACATTTTCCCCCCAAATATGGAGTTTATTTGGAGATCAGACCCCATGTAGCTTGACAGTCCTCAAAGAGATTTTGGGACTCTTGACCTAATAAAATTGGATGGCTGGAACTACTGCGGCTTGGAGCTGTGATCAGCTGGCTAGCAGTGAAGGTTCACGTTATTAAAATAGTGATAGTAGCCATCATGTTCCAGCGTAATGCCTTGTAACTCTCCTCGATCACTCTTAATATCTGCCCTTGTTGAGAATGTTCCTTGGGGATTAAAGCATTTGCATCCCCATGTTGGCAGCCCTCCTCGGGAGCCTGCTGCTGCCTGGTGTGTGCAGAGGTGGCCGTGGCTGCAGGCTGCATGCCTGGTGCCATGTGTAGTGAGGGACACGCTGGCTGCTCCCGCGCGCCCTTGTCCTCCTGCACCGCCCCCTCTNTCACGTTATTAAAATAGTGATAGTAGCCATCATGTTCCAGCGTAATGCCTTGTAACTCTCCTCGATCACTCTTAATATCTGCCCTTGTTGAGAATGTTCCTTGGGGATTAAAGCATTTGCATCCCCATGTTGGCAGCCCTCCTCGGGAGCCTGCTGCTGCCTGGTGTGTGCAGAGGTGGCCGTGGCTGCAGGCTGCATGCCTGGTGCCATGTGTAGTGCCTTGTCCTCCTGCACTGCCCCCTCTTGTGGCTGCTCTGTTCAGGACCCACCAGACGAAAACACATGAACCATTTCCTGACTTAGGAAATGGTACTTTCTCCCTTTGTCCTTCTGAGCCAATTCACTTTTTAAGACAGATCAAGTTAACGGATGAGATTAAAAGTAGGAATTGCACCCATGCCTTGGAATGTAATTCCACTGGATGTTCCCAAGACACTTTGGAGGCTTGAAGCACCAGAACTCCTGCTAGCTTTCCGTTCATTTTTCAACAGCACTTGATGTTTATACTTACATTTTTTTGTAGTGAGAGCACACTTTTCTGTTGAAATCACACTTAGCAACCAGATACTTTGAAGAGTCTTGGAAAATAAACAGAGAAAAACAATGGTTTCCCTTGGTGTGAGCTGCCTCTCTTCTTTTGTCTGCTCATGCTCCAAAGACTAGAGAGAGAGAGAATGACTTACATGATGTTGTCTTCTGCTCTGTTGATGGTCTTTCTGGCAAAAGCTTAAGCTATTTGGGGTTTGTGGAGCAACTGAAATAACTATGTCAATTATTTTTCTCCTGATGGTTATGTTTATGTTTTCCTTGAGAAGATAAACTGTCATTTTTAAAAGCAAACAAAGATGATAATTTTCCCATGCTTGAAGAGTAATAAAATTGCCAGTTAAAGAAACTTGACCCTTCCAGAAAGCAGCTGGACTGTGACATTTCTATCTTCCACACAGCCTTTGAATGCTGAAAAAAGGCAGAACATGTCCATGCTATTGATGAACTATATACAGCACAATTTTATAAAAAACCCCACTGGATTCACAGAGCAGTGATGGTATGAACAACACGTCTCTATGTCCTGGTGTTTCTCATGATTATTCTGCAGTATTTAAAATGTGGTGCCAGTTGTCTTGACCTCAACCAGAAGTTGTCAGTTTCTTCTACCTTATCTGCTCCGCACACTACGTTCTTACCTTTTTAGGCTAAGTGTTACCACAGCATGCTGAATAAGGGTAATATAGTTATCCTGTGCTGGTTGCTGGTCATATTCCTATAAGGCAGGAAAGGTTTTATAAAGAATAGATGCTGGTATCAAGTGGGAAAAATCTCATAAGTCTGAGTTATGGTTGATGGGATGGTCAAGTCTAACAGACTGAGAGATTGCAAACAATCTCTCTAGGGTCAGACTTTTAATTTGATGCTTGACCTCTCTCTTACAGTGTACCATAACTTGGGCGAGAAGATAGCGTAGTTCTGTTTGTGACTTTAGACTCTTGTGCTATAAATTCCAACGTAGCTACTCATTTATATCTCCGCAGTTTTAAAATATCAGTATCTGTGATTGCAATCAGGGCGTAGGAGGCATGAATGTGCTATCAGTCACTTCCCAGCTATTGAAAGAACAGTGCATTATAGTGTGTACCAACGTTCTGGATGTGCCCGTGTGGCCTTCAAGCTTCGTGTGAACTTGTTCTGCAGAAAGTGCTAACTGGCTGTGTGGCTTTTGGGATAGAGGACCCAAGCAGAGCAGAAAGAACTTTTCTCTGGCTGGGTGTGGAAGAACAATCTTAGTAGTTTGTGTCAGTGCTCTTCAGATATGCCTGAACTTGCTGGCAATCTTGCAGCAGTAAAATTAAAGGTGTGACAGCACTGTACCACCACCACTTGTCTGTAAACAGAGAATAGATCTGTGCTGCTAGCACAAAGCCCAGGCTACACACAGTTCTTGCGTAACTGTCAGGTTGGGGTAAGGATGATTTTAAAAAACTTCCATTAACCAAAATAAATTTACAGTCAAAATGAACCAGTCTTCTATCATGTGAATATTAGCAGTTCAGGATTTTCTGGTTTATGTGACTGTAAGTGCTTACACAGTAAGGAATTGTATTACTTTAGTGACATAAAGATAGTGAAAATGGTGCAAGTTTCTCATCTCTGGAAACTTGTTTCTGGAAGGTAATATCTGTCAAGGAGACAAAATTTTGCCTGTAAAGCTCTGTGTCTGAGCATGTTCTGCTTTGTTCCTTGTGCATTGTAGTCCGGTGAGCATTGAATGCTTGCTCTAATCTGATTTGTGGCTTTGGCTTCTAGACTTTAGAACTGCAGGCTATGCAGCATCATGCTAGAAGAGTCTTAAAGCAAGTATATTTTAAGGTGGAAGAAAACCTGTACTGGCTGGTTTAAATTTCAGATCTTTGGCTCTCTACTGCCTTATTGTTTATTTCTGTAATAAAAAATACATAAATATCTATCAGGTTTTGATGTGACATATACAGGGTAAAAGAGAATGAGCTGTGGAGCTCAATCTGGTGACTCAACTTATGCAAGTCAGGGATTTGCCTACAAAATGCAGGAACGTAGCTTGCTATTCACATACGTGCACGCACACACACATGTACATGTGTGTACTATGTATGTTTGTATACATATATGAAGTACATATTTTAAGATCTATTTCTCCTGAGGGTGTGGTATATTCTGGGATTGTGTGGTGGGTGGTGTTGCTTGAATTGGTGCTTGTATGTATTGCCATAACAGCAGCCAGAATGTCAAAATTGAAGCTCTGAACTGAAAAATTCAAATCTTCTGAGTCTCTCATTATGCTTGATACTAAATCAAATTCAGAAGATTAAATCTATAATCACCTTAAATTTGTGAAGTGTTTATTTTCTACTTAAAAATGCTAATTGCCTGCTAGTAGTATTCCATTTCCCTTTGTTCTTTTTAATGAGATCAGTGTGTGTGGGGATGATGTGCTTTCGCTAAATTTAGCAGTAAATAAAACGTGTAAAAACAGCTGTAATGTTTCCTGTTTCAGTAGCTCGGTAAAATGAAAGGGAGCAGGGAGTTGCATTGATTTCCTGGTTGCCCAGGTTCCAGTGGCACGGCCAGGCTGCAGCAGGATGGGGCTGCAGGGAGAGCTGCGAGATGCAGTGTTTACATGTTCTGCGAGTCCTTTCTCTCGTTTTTACTGGCACATTCACACTAACGTTTTAGAAGTGGGAAGGTCTTGTCCAAGAGCTGTTAGATCATGGCTGCATAAAACACTGGGGAACATTGATAACACGCAACAGATGGCAAGCACATTTAATAGGAAGTCCTGCCTGGTTTTCAGTGCTCGCAGGTAAGGGGCTTACGTGAACAAGTGGTAAGGATGGGGAGAGGAGCTCTTTCCATGTGGGTTTGCACAACTGCTGTTGTCATGCTGATGCAGGTTTGTTTACTATATGCTGCTTCTAGCTAAAAAGGGAGTGCAGGGCATGATGAAACAGATGGCTCTAAGTCAGAAACGTAGCAAATTATGTATTGTGTGGCTCTAACAGCTCTGTGGGAGCACCTGTGGACAGAAAGAGCATTAAATATTTCTTTGAGCGCTATTGACATACAATAATTCTTTACCACCTCAATCAAAATGTAATTAAATGCAAATACGTAGGACTAGAAAGGAAAGTATTTATTCTGTGAATCAAAACCATTCAAACAAATGTGTGCTTTTAAGAGAATTAATTAAAGTTCAAATTCAGAGCTACAAGGTTGAAAGTACAGTCTGTGAATATGAAATGTCTTCTTATGAAGACTCTTCAGTATAGCCAAGTTTTTCATTAAACTGTTTACTGACACAGGAAAAACAGCTTCCTCTGCAAAAGACACACAGAGGGCATGAAAAGCAAAACTACCACGATTAGTGGAGGTTTTCTATAGCCGTAAGAACATCCTTCTAATTACACAATGGATCTTTTTATTCTAAATGATTGTAAAAGCCCTTTAATTTTAGCATATATGTGTTTCAGGAGCACACAAAGCTGACTGACTTATTTCATGTAGTCTGAAAGTCATTTGGTAAGAGATGAACTGGATCTTTTTATATTAACTGATAGTGTGTCAATTCTGATAACATAATGGTTATTTTATATTGCTCATATGATAAATCTTTTTTACTTGGGATAGCTGTGTCATACTTTTGCATATCAGAACTTCCAAAAGCCAAAAAAGCTTACAAAATATATCTAGACTTGGCATTAGGAACTACTGAATTATTCAGTGGAAAAAAAAAGTTTAAGTTTACCTGAGCTCCTTTGATTGTATCTTGTAGATTTGTTTTGCTGGTCAGTCCTAATAGTGCAAATAAACTACTTGAAATACTTGCTGAATAAATAAAACTCTTTCTGAAAACTGGAAAAGATTTTGTACCTAAAACACCCAGGCCTCAAAGAGTTAACGATGGAGCTGCGCCGAATTCAGTGTATTTGCAGATGTTGCTGCGACCAACTGCTGATTTTTTTCTCCCATCCTGTCGGGGAACTCTGCCAGCCATGATTCATGGAATGATTTTTTTGCGCTGAGTAATCTGTGGTTTTTCTTTTTTTCCTTTTCCCTCTCCTTTAGTTTTACTCTAAAGTCCTATTCATTTCAGCTAAAGGGAGGTGAAGCTTCCAAAGCATTAATATAAAACATTAGATGCACCGTGTTTCCAGAAGAGGAATTTTAACAAATGTTTAACCTCCAGTAATTTTACTTTGTCCTGAGCAGAGTAGCCCCGTGCAGAAAAGCAGAGGTTTACAACAGAATCAGCTTTTGTTTTTGCTAGTCACATGCTTTGACAATTCTCTACGGCTTCTGTATTAGTCTTGCTAAAGAACATCTAAGTTCTGTGCTGATATTTTGCCTCCTTTCTTGCAGATCGCTCTGAAAGAAATAAGCCAGACTGCCGCTCTTCAGGGTAAGACCTGTATTCCTGTATTTATTCTGCCCCTCTATTTATTCTGCCCCTGTATTTATTCTCCCTCTTTTTTTTTTTTTCCTTTTGATGGGAGTGAATTAGGAAATAGGGCAAAAAAAATGTCATTCTACTACCACTGTTTTGGTACTAGTATGAAAATGCCCAAATACTTTTGTGTTAAAAGTAATTTGTTATTACAAAGAGTTAACAGGTTTTACTACAATGTAATTGTCCGCACTTAAAAAACAAAAGCCTTGCTCGTGTATCAAACAGTTATTTGATAAATTGGGATTTAAGACAAGAAGCCTTTTGCTTCTAAATGCTTTGCAGCATCTTCTCCTTTACCAGAGAAAATAATTCTTGATTTGACCAAGATTAACCACACTTGATTATTTATTTCATTAACTCTGATTTTATCATCCCTGATGTCTCAATGTTGGGAAAAGCAAACAAAGGAGAGTTAAACAAAACAAAGACCCAAACATTTTATGTTGATTCAGAATTTCCACCAGCAATTTCTACAGACCTCAAAAACTATTGATTTGCAAGGCCCTAGGAGCCATAATTCTGAATAGTAACTTTTTCTCATCTCTTCATCATTTTTTTTTGCCTTGTTTTTAAACTTGTCCACTCCTTTTTCCGGGAAAGAACAGTGTTTCTTCCATATCCTGTGGTGAGTAGTGGGACTTCAATGAGCTAAAGTTAAGAGTTCTCCAGCTACAGCTGCTTCCCTCACTCTTTTGTGAAAAGCCTTTCCAAAGGGCTCCTGCGGTGCCCAGCCTCCTGATGTGACATGTGGCTGTTTAATTTTATTTTACAGTCTGATTTTTTTGTTGTTGTTACCATTTTATTGTACACTGGGATAGATCTTGCAGCCAGAAGAGCAGAGGGAGTTGTAGCCTTCTCATAGCATAGCTGATGAGCTCTATCTCGCACGTGTTGCGATGGAGACGTTCCCTTTCATTTGATCAACTCAGGAAGAACCATTTACACTAATTAATGCACTGAACAGTTAGAGCTGCTTATCTATCACAAGGGTCATCCTCTAATTCTGTGGGAGAGAGGATGTTGCTCCCTTCCCTCCCATATCCCCAGCAGCACTGGAGCTGTGTCCAGCTGTGTGTTCAACTGCAGTGGAATTTTGCCTTTGCCAATTGCTTATATCCACTTAAAGCACCAATCACTGTATATCCTTTCACAACTTAAAATACCTAATTTTTCTTAAAATTGTGTGGTGTGTGGTTATAGTTTACGTGTTTCAAGTTTTATTAGAGCAGGTTGTATTATGGTAAAGTCGAAGAAATCTAAATCATTATCAAATGGAATTTTTTTTTTTTTCAGGATGTACATTTTAATGTTAAAATAGTTTTGTTATCTCCACACTTCTTCTGGCTTGTTCCCACCAGCATATTTTGGCTCGCTGTGTATTTTTTAAGTTTTCATTTGGAACCAAAACCAAAGGAAAATTTCAAAAATTTTCCATGGAATTGGCATTTCAATGGTGGAGTAGCTTGTAAAGTGAAATGCTACTGTAATTTGTCTGGATTAAAAATTCTGAATTCTCAGAGGGAATGTAGCAAAAATGAACAGCTTAGAGTAAGTTGCTTATAGCATTGAGGCCTTTGATTCAACAGCCTTTCATTCCTGTCAGTAGTGTATGGGTTTTCTAACAGTATCTGTTCATCTTCTGTCTCCTTCTCAATCTCAGTAGTCATTGTGTCATGTTACCTCTGCTTTCCAGGTTGGACTACGAGTAGGAAAAGACACTGTTAAAAGGACCGTATAAGTTTGTGCGTGCCTTGCTGCTCCTTCTAGGGACAGCTGTTTGCCTTGGTCAATGACGTACTCTACTCATTGATACAGCCATGCTCTGAGGTTCCTCTCTCATTGTAGATGGAAGCATAATCCTGAGGAGGCAAATTGCTGGGTGAGATTCTTATCCCGCTCTGGCCCCAGATGTGAGTTTGGGAAAACATGATCTAAAACGTGATAAAAAGTGAAACAAATTGATGCTGCAGGTCAAGATACTTGAACTCGAGGTATAATAACAAGACTTCCTGCATTAGAATTAGTATGAAATAGTTAAGTAAAACATGAGGTTGCTAGCTGGCCATGATGCAGTGAGCCTTAAGAAAGGCAGATATGCTAAGATAAATCAATGCAAGTAGATCTTTTCAAGTAAAAGCCAGAGAGGTAGCAATTTAATTGATTAAAAAAATATATTGGGACCTTGTCCAGAAGTCTGTGTGGTTCACTTCATAAATGTGGAATAGGAAGAGTCAAAAGAAGCCCAATCATCTTTCGCAAATCTCCCAAGGAGAAGGAAGGATGGACAGTATTGCTTGTGATTGTAGTGAGTGTAAATTCAATCACTATGCTCTTAATTTCCTGTGTCTATGCATTTCTATTCCAGCTTCTGCTTGAATGCGTACAGTATGTAGAGTAATTTATAAGGATTTTCTATATGGTAGCCAGTATGATCTGTCCACAGTCAGTTAACAATTCTAGCGTTGCCTTTCCAAAGGTGGAATATAAGAGTCCTTTCTTAACCTCACAGATCTGTGCTAGTTCCTCAAGCTGCGAGCTAGGGGTTCCTGATCAAAACCTTCCACCAAGTTCTGCTACCATTTTTTTTAAACAGCTTTTCCTCATCAGAAATAACTACGTTGCTAACTTTCTCCACCACATAACAGATGTTTGTTTTGGGTAAATTAAAACCCAGGTTACTATCTTGCAGTTTGGCATTTCCAAATGTAGGAGAGTGACAAAAGAACCAGTCAAAATCAATCTTTTTGACTCAAACACTAGGCAATTTGCATCCTGAGAGACCTCAGGCATCCAGATACTTAGTTTTCTATTCCTCTCAATCAAAAACCCTGTATTATCCATTGTCAATGTCTGCATTACATTGTCAGTGCAGCTGTTCCATCTAAAGGAATATTTCAAATTTTCCATACCATGTTACAGGTTGTTTTATGGATCTGAAGCTTGAGGTCTTGCTGATCCATCCTTCCTGCACAGGAACTCATGTGTGACAGAAAGTGAACATGAAAACCTTGAATAGGATGCAGTGTTACATTCAGAAGAAGAACAAAGGTTGACCTTTGTTTTAGTGTTGCATTCTTAGTGCTTATATTTAGCCCTTAGGATTTTTAAGACTAGTGTGGCAGATTAGTCTTAATCTTAAGTGTACATTTAGGGTGTGGAAAAGAAAAAGATCCCGCTTTTGTACACTCCAAGTAGGTCATCAGAAAATTGATGTAATTAAAAAAATATCTTTGCAAAACTCTAGTTCCAAGCCCTGAGGGTGCAGTTTCACAATTGCTTTGAGCTGAGTGAAGCCTGAGCTGCTTCTCCAGAAGGAGCGACCTCATTCTCTCCAGTGTTCATGTGCTTGGTTGGATCAGGAGACTGATCTCCAAGGAGAAAAAAAAAAGAATCTGTCTTCATTTTGCAGATGAAGCACTTTTAGCAGAGGGAGGCAGAAGGATTTGCTCAAAGTTGGACAACAAATCAGCGGTGGAGCTGGAAGTACCAGCTTGAGACATTGACGTTGTTAGTGTCTGAAAAGTAGGATCACTGGATCCTACTTGACTCCCTTAGGATCCTAATGACTCAAAATTAAAGTTTTTTGTTTTCAGTGCTGAATTTTGTGTTCAGTCTCTCAGAATACAGTGTAATCCTACTGTTTAAATGTGTATGTGAGCTGATGTAAGCTAAGACTAGACTATGCTCATGTTGTTTTGTTTATCTGGGACTTCTGGTAAACAGCATATGCCAGAGCTCTGCCTCTTTAGAGCAGAGTGAGCTGGAGCAATTTTGTGCAGTGTGGTTTTTTGGCAGCTCTCTTGCCACAATAAATCACTGTGTTTAATATATTCTTTGCAACATTAATTTTCCATGTTCAGTTTCTAAAGGAGAAAAAAAAACATCTCACAGAGCAGAGGAATTAATGGCAGATCAGTTTGACTTAAGTGTTGACGATTAGGGAGCTTGTGTGTGTCTGGAGCCAGTTGCTCTGTGTGTTTGGTATTAATACCACCAATTCTTCACTGCACTGTCAGGGATTTATATCTGTTCACCTTGCAGAGAGTGCTGGAGGTTACTGCAAAGGGAGCATCCTGGCCAGTGCTCCAGTCTCCTCATTCCCGGACACAGAGGAGAGGTTGTTTTAATGAAAACACTGTGTTCCTGGTTTCTGGGAGGGGAATTTGGAAGGTCTGGCTGCTTTGATGCCCTGAACAACTGCTTCCATTGTCAGGGGTGCTCACTAGAGCCTTCTGGCATGTTCAAGCATCCTCCGAGGCAGAGGATAGTCCGGGAGGAGAGGGTGCATGGGAGACAGCAGCCATGCAGCAGTAGGAGGCATGAGAGGTGGGCATCTCCCTGAGTTGCTCCTGGAGCCATGGGCTTGAAAGAGATTGGGAGCTGGTCTGAAGGATGCAAGGCATTACAGAGGCAAACAAGTGAATGAGGTGGGAAGCAAAAATGCTGATTTATAATGGAAAATAATGCTGTGAATGAGATGGTTTTGAAGGAATAAGGAAGAAAGGGTTCACCCTTCTCTGCATTGAAAGAACTCCTGCATTCCTTTGAGGGTCCTGTGTTCACAAGCAAGATATCACTGTCTCACCACATCCCTGAAGATAATCCACCAAAGCACAAGGATGCCCTGCTCGTCAGCTAGGAGAGATGTCTGGGGCATAAACGACCATGAGAGATCTTAGTTCTAGAAAGGGAAATTTCAGGAAATGCAGTTTCACATTTCAGTTAGTCTAATGGCTGGACATTCCTTTCAAAGGTCATTTCAGGAAGATTTCACTTTTTCCGTATAAAACAACAATAATTCTTCTAAAAACAACCAGATGGCTTTGTTTTTCAACCCTGTAAAAAGTAAGCAAGCTCTGAGGTTATTAAAAGCTGTGAGGAGACCCAAAGTTCTCTAAGTAGTGTGATGGGCCAAGTTAATCAGACACGGATATAATTTAGTCCTTGTATTATTATTCATTCTTTCCAAAGACACTTCTGTAATAAATAGCACATGAAGTTCATCTAGTGGATGGAAAAGAGAGACGGAAGAGAATTCTTTCCAAAGGTGTCTGTAATGCTCAGAAAAAACAGTCATGCTTGTGGCTGGAGGAGGAGCTGGCAAGTGAAGTCCGTGGGATAGTTTTGGGACCCACGAGGCAGACCGGGAGAGTTGCAAACTCCCAGCTCTGAAGAGGACATAGCACAGGTGCTTTCTGAAACAATCCCGTGCTGGTATTTTAAGTGCTAAAGCTGATATTTGAGCTTTGGTTTATTTCCCTAAGGATTTGTGTAGCTTTCTGTTTAAACTCAGGTTAGTATCTATGTTTTCCTTCATTCCTGGAATTTGAATGGGAGAGTACAATTCGGCATTAAATAGTGTTGGTTTCCATAGCCTCTTATGCCAGTGTGCTCAAGAGGGAAGAGACTGTGGCTTGTGGGTTTTTGTTTTTGTTTCCCTTTTTGGTCCCTTTTTGTGTACTACTTAGTTACTTTGTCATTTTATGGTAGGTTATTCTTTGTCCTCTGTAGAGCATTCTACTCTTAGTGATCAGTTACCTTAAATAGCATCTGATTTTGGCAGATTGAATAGTTAAGTGATTGCTCGAATGCTCTTTCAAAGCACGTTGCAGTTGCATTCTGACTATATCATGGTGGAGAAAAAATTCTCGGGAGGGCTGTCACAGGGGTATTTTTTTCCTTATTATTGTATTTTGGACTGCTACTTGCTGTATTGATTACCCACTTTGCTTTGATCTTGTCATTTGTGAGATAGGTTACATTTTGCTACCAGTTATCTCTTTGCAGAGGTATTATCTTCAATGTAAGTATCGCTACAGGTTGAGTTTAGGCTGTGTTTACACAAGGGCTTTATCTAAGATTAGGCCATTTCTGGCAAACCACAGGCTCTACTGAGCCTGGGGCAAATGTTCGGTGTATACAGGGATGAACTGCTTTTCCATTTGATTCCAACTGCTTCAGTTTATGTGCTTTCAGGAGGAGAGTTAAGATTCGTCAGTGCAAAAAGGAATATTGCCTCTTCCGTAGAGGCTATGTGGTCACAGATCCCTTGATATGGAGGACTGAAAATAGAGAGCAGGACCCAAATGTGGCAAGTAAGGTCTCACACACAGTTATGTCTTGGCTTGCCAGCCTTGTAACAAGAGATTTGCCATCTGATCAGGTGTAGTGGGCACTCCCAGACTTTTCAGGCCTGGGAGAATTTATATTAAACTGCCTTTAGAGTACTTTGTTTGCTGGACTTGACTTCTGTAACATGAAATTGGGCCAGTATGGATGAAAGGAAGTTTGAATAGCTGTAGAGTAACTGCAGAAATTCTGAGGAAGAAGTCAGAATCCTCAAAGATAAAAATATATTTAAACACGTGACTATCTGAAGACTAGTATTTCTTCAAATCACAAGAAGTATGTGAATTCTCATAATTTTTAATGGCTAGTTATAGTTCTAATGGATTTCATGACTTTTAAACGAAAGCACAACTCTTTTACCCAATACATTGCTTTTTCTTTTAATGTTCTTTTACCTAGACATTAAAAAAAAACTTGAGTGAGTGTAACTACTACATAGGTGACCTCTGAGATTCAGAGGACAGAGGTATATAGTACTTTTTATAAAAATAAAATGTAATGTTTGCAAATTTAATTATGATTGGTAAACTGAAAATACTAAACTTTTCCCAAAAATCAGTTTTTGGAAAAATGCTCTCATGTCTTTAAGCAGGTACTACAGTAACTTTGACAGGATTATTTTCCTAAAATATAGAAAACAGTAATTGAAAATTTTTTTCAGGTGATAGTGCTAGTGCTTCTGCACTGTGTTTTTAAGCTCCAGCTGAAGAGAGGAAGCAAACTGCAGAGCTTGTAGTACTGTACCTGGTATTAGCATATACAGAGGTTGGAACATGAAGCTCTAATTAGTGTGTTCTTTCGTTCTTTAGCAAGTTATTTTAAGCTATGTCTAGTTTCTACTTTAACAGCAGTTCCCCCTTAATTTGTAAAATAAACAGCCTGGAAATCAGATCGGGCTATTTTGCCTTGCTCTATTACTGTTTTAGTTGTTGCTTTGTTTCTTGGGGTTGTTTAGAAAAGCTTCACCGAGTACTATGTAAACTCTGAAATGAACAAAAGAAGATAAAGCTAAAAATCTACTGGCCGTGCTGAGAACAGGAATTTGCTCAATGGCTCAATGCTGGAGAGAATGACAGTGCTTAAAGACACGTCTTTTTTTAGCTAATGAAATATAATGTGAATAAAAGGTGGGGACAGGGTAATCTGCAGGATAGTAAGTTCCTTTTTGTTCTTGCTTCTGTTAGTTTACATGGATTATGTACATGGTTATTTGTTAGTCCTTCACAGAGTAAAGATTAATTCCCTGCCTAGAGAACTGGAGAATCCCATGGTCAGCTGAGAAAAGCAGACTGGGTCAGGAGACGAGGGAAGCTGCAGCGTAGGTGTGTTATCTGGTACAGGAGCTCATCGCTCATTGAATGCTTTTCTGGCAACGGTGTCCTTTCCACAGTTGTTTGTTCTGTTCTGAGCGCTTATGCCATTAATCAGAGAAGGCAACTTTCTGATTTAACGGCTATTTCTGGAAAACAACCGCTGAGAAATTGGGCATTTTGGATATAACCAACCCATAGAGAGAATTTGAGTAACTTTGAAGCTACATTGATCTGTGATGCTAGTGATAAAGCTGCTGCACATGCTCATGCAACCAAGAATTTGCGAAGCATGGGGCTTTTCCCCTAGGCACCCTGAGCAGAGCTTTCTCCCTCTCTCTCTCTTTTTTCTTTTTCTTATTTTTATTTTTGCAGTAAAATTTGTTCAAGAGAAGATTATGATCCTTAAAAATCCAAATCTAATTAAAATGTTCCAACCACAAGTACTTTTGGTGGTTGTTGTTGAAACTGTTTTTTTGATATACAGCATAATTTCTAGTTCCTGCAGAAGTGCATGAGTGATGTCATGTCATATTAAGCAGTATTTTTGCTTTGAAAAAATGCTTAGTGGAAGCACATAGTTTTGTTTTTCCTATGACAATTCTTCTGTTCTATATAGAGTCCTACTTCCTTATCCTCAACACATCAGCATTTAGTCTTAGTACAATTCTAATAGAAACAATTCTGGCAGTATTTTATGATTGGAACACTTCAGGAAGCTCTCCTCATCTCCTCCGGAACAGAGTTTGTTTTGGAGAACTGCTTTTGAGACCGTTGTGTCGTTTTTGTTAGCGTGTGTTTGTTGGGTCTTCTAAAATAGTAAGTGCATGAGTAACTAAATGAATGCAGTGCTTCTGGCAGGTGCAGGTTTGCAGGCTAGGGAGGAAGGGTACAGCCTGGTGCGATGAATGCAGCAACAACAGCTGCAGTACAGGTTTTCCCACCACCACCTCCCTCCCTAGACATGCTTTGTGGTGCTTCTCAGTCCAGTGCCCTCCTTCTCAGATGACAGTAAGGAAAGAGGCTCTTTTGAATGAGCATTGCCCAGTGTGGAAGAACTTCCATTGCTTTCTGTTAGCAACAGCATTTGATTTTTATGTAGGAGAGATCTAAATTGATGATAAAGTTTTCTGTATTACCCCTAGTTACCATTCCCATACTGTCTTTTGTGAGTTTTTTAATGTCTTCCATTGCAGTGTTTGAATGGAGAAAATGTTGACCTTAAGAACATGACTGCTTTATTGCAGGTGTTAAAGCCATGCATTTGCCTAGTGTAATATGGATCTACCTAGACAGCGATGTGGAAAAAAAATATATTTGTGAAGGGGGATTGAATATAAATTGGCAAGACTATATCTGCATTTTTAAAAAATGTTTTTTTCCAAATGTCTTTAAAAATAAACATGTAAAATTTCATCTTTTTATTAGAACAGGTGAAGTAATTGGAAAAAATGGACAAACTTTAAGACTGGCAACCTTCTTCCAGCCTGAGAGGTAGCCAAGGGTGTAAAAGGAGCATTTTGGAGCAAAAAAAGAAGGTCCATCTAATCCAGTATGCTTATTGGGTCTTTATTTATGTGCAAAGTGGAAGCCCGAGGACTAATGTAAGAACAGACCACACATACTGGACTTCTGGAGAGAGGTGATGCTTTGTATTTAACAGCCCTCATGGGTTCACTCTTCTTTTAAGCCCATGTAAGTTCTTAGCATCCACGGTGTTTTGCAGCAAGGAGTGCCACAGCTTAGCTGTGTGTTCCCTGCAGAAAAATCTCTTTGGACTTGGCATCTGTTAGTTTTATAGAATACTTTTCCATGTTCTTATGCCATAGGCTCCATTCCCTGTAGCTTCATTGCTTTTTGAGAAAGTTAAAATGCAGTTGTTCTGGTTTTAACCAGACTGTGTTGATCTAATAGGCAGCCTTAAAGAAAAGGTGTCTATTGCTATTTGGGGCCCGGAGGGATGTTAGCAAGGGGAGGGAGGTAAGGCTGACTGGCACGAGAAATAGCACAGGAACAATTTACTACCTGTGGAGTTCAGGGCATTGCTGAGAGTCAAGGTTAGGGAAATTAGCATGTTATTGAGACAAGAGTCTCATTTAAATCCAGAGTCTTTAACTTCCACTGTAAATAATTTTATTTTCTAGGCCTTTGTAAAGATTTGGGATCAAGGTTCATTACTTCAATGTCAGGGATGAAGTGACTGTTAGGAGAGGAGGCTTACCTCTGTAATAGTGTTTCTGTCCTTTCCATCCCTTGGGTGAACTGGTTCTCAGACTTGGTGGCTTTGAATTTCCTCTAAGTTAATGTGCTCGCATGGGCTGCACCAAAGCAAGTGCAGGGCTGAGTACTACATGTCTTAGTGATGCTTATAGGCTAAGGAGGGACATTGATTACCGTGGCTGAGAGATGTTTGGCAAGATATTTCTTATAGTTGCTGCCCTGGAAAGGTCTGGTTCGATCTGTCCTACAAGGTGTTTGCCTCTGAAGCTAATTTTAGTTGAGTAGGGAAACGTGATGATAGTGATTACTTCTTCCAAGGCATAATCATCCAATAGAGGCTGCAGAATTTATTTGGCATGTAATTTGAGGTGCCTGATTTTATAAGACAGCCAGGATTTATGATTGAGGGTGGAGGAGGTTCTGTTCTTGTAGTGTATTTGTATAGTGACTTTGCTCAAATATGAAATCTTTTTCACAGCAGATGTGTCTTTACTTGGTTAGGGTCTTCTTTTAGTTGCTGCAGAGGCTCTTTGAGTGCTCTTAGAGCAAATGCAGTGCTGTTACTCCCTCTGAGGTACTGCAGTGTGCATGGGATGGATGCGGGTTTTGTAGTTGCAGTGTGTTTTTAATAGTCTGTTTGACTTTGATGGTTGATGATTCTGGTTCATCTTTGGAGAGACTTTGGGTATCTGAACACTTAGCTATTTTTTCTCATCTTGGGCTCGTAAAGATTATTACCTTCTTCTCTAAATCTTAACTTGCCTGTATCTTTATACAGTCCTGATTGTAAGACCATTATAACTTTGAAAAATAAGCCTTATCTTTTTGGTAATGGTTGGCCGTGGTCTCAGAGTTGCTGAGTCTCTGTGAATGAGCAGTAAACATTGCAATTTTCAAGATTGTATTTCAACTAGGCTATAAGCACTGCCGACCTAGAGATGTATAAATGTGTTTTTGCTTGCAAAGTGTAAATTCCCGAGGAATCATTTTCTAGCCAAAAGCTCTGTCAGTATCTGTGGTGGAGGAAAAGAAGGAAACATTTTCCATTTTTCGGCGAAAGGCACAGGAAAGAGCGTACAGGCGAATATGTTGGTTCTCTGCCCAAGCTGCAGAGAGGGCACTTTCTGGAAAGACAGGTCTAGTGTTGGGGTGGTTACAGACTCCGCTGTGCCTCTCCTGCGCGGCACACGGGCTGGAGCGGCCGCTGTTGAAAGTTCACGTTCCTGATGTCTCCCAGGGTGTAACTGCGTGAGTCAGCAGTGTGTTGGAACGAGATGTGGTCACGCATCAAGATAGTTTTACTTTCATGAGACTTTAACATGGCAAGCTTGAAAATGAGTATTGCTGCTTGTTTATTATTTTTTTAAGTGGTGAGTTAAAGTTCACTGTATTACCTATTGCATTAATGTATGTGTTTTATAGAAGGCCTGGCCCTTCCCCACAAGTATTTTTACTGTCAGCAGATGCCGACTATTAAAACAATGAGCAAATTCCTTTTGTTTCCTTAATCAGTTAAAGCTTAAACTCCAGCAAATTTCACATTGCTTATATGACTCAGATGATCTATAAAGAAGTTGAATTTAGTTAAAGGTGCCTTAAAGTCCAATGGGATGGAATTTGTAGTACTCAACATTTGCTGATGTACTATAAAATTCTCAAAAGTGCTTAGGTAATTTTTTTGGCAGCTCAGATTCTGCCATCGTGGGAGGCTTCTTTGTAATCCCACTTCTGTAGTTGTGATTGAACTTTACATGTTGGAAGTTTCTCAAGCTGCTGTTTTTTATATTCAGAACTGCAATTTTGTGCTGTTAATCTCTTGTTTGGTACTCTCCTTTGGTAGTTAGACTCAGCCACCTGCTGAAGGCCTTAAGACTCATCGTGACGCCCCTGAAAGTGCTTGCTCTTATGTTCCACTAGTTCCTCCCTGTAGAACACATGCTAGTTCAGGCAAATTGACCCGTAAGTCACAGAGATATTTCTTGATCAGGAAATTTATAGATCTAGGCAAAACAAGAAACACTAAAAGTTGCTATCTCAAGTTTCAGCACTGCTTTGAAGTCAGTGATCTTTTCAGCATCCAAGCATTCTCCTTGGGGTTTTACCCCTCCACCTTGGGCATTTTCTGCCCTCTACAGTTCTGACTCTTGCTCCCTTTGTCCCTGCTTGTTCTTCTGTGAAAGCAAGCTCTGTATTTTAATTCCTAAATTTCTCAGCTTCTTTCTTTTCAAAGGCTAGAGAAATATACCCATTCTTTTTATATCTTATAGTGATTTATCTCTCCAGTTTCTTATTTTTTATATTCTAGTGGTAATTATTTTTAACAGGGGCTGAAGATATCCAGTGTTATAAGGTGAAGTGACACCTGCTTTTTAAATAATCATTATTAATGCTTCTAGTTAGATGAATGGACTCACATACTACTTTCCCTCTTAGAAAACTTTAGATGTAAAGATAGCCATAAGACTATAATCTATAGTTTTATGCTCTATGAAAGTACACAAACTATTTGAAGAAAACCTAATATCTCAACAGACCTCTAACTATTATTAAGTATGGATATTTTGAGTCCTGTGGATCCAGATCTACAGGTTTTTTATGCCCTTGTTCTCTTCATCCTTTATGATTCAGAGAAGATATTATTCATCTGTGATGTTAATTACAAAAAGACAGGTTCTCATTCAACCACCAGATATTATTTTGGTGTGCAGGGATGTGCATCGTGAGCAGAATGTCCTGTCAGTGACAATAGAGGGGCTTTGATTTACTGACTACAAATTTAGCTCCTGCAAATAATTGAACCGAAGAATCATTCTCCTGAATGAAAGAAGCAAACTCCATTTCATATTATTTAACTGTAGAAGTAGTGCACTGTTATCGTACTCCATTTGCAAATGCCACTCTATGTAGGCTTTAATGGTAAAGGATTTTTGTATTGTTTTTTTTTTTTTTTTTTTAAAAAAAAAAAGCTGTGCAGTTTCTAGCCATGTTCTCTGAGGAGTTTGTTCTTCCCTTTGAATATTGTGCTGGGGCCAAATATCCTTTCACTGTCACCACAGCAATTCCATGTTCCTTGTATTTATATTTACTGTACTGTATTACTGTTATTTCATAATGACTCTATGCTTAAAATTATAGGTGCTTTCTACTGCTAGATATATATACCTCCAAAGCTACATTGTCTCTAAAGCATCGCAGTACTGTTTCCTCCACGAGACATATTCTCAGGGGTGTCACACAGGCAGCATAGGGGAGCATCTTCTTAGCTGCTGTGGATGGGCCAAACTCTTCAGTGGGCAGAGACCTCCATTCTGCTAGTCCGTGTTTTAGACACCCAGGGAAGAACCTGTGAGCCACGTTCTGAGGAGTTGCCCTTCAGGGATGGGCAGGTTCATAGAGTCATCTTTGGGAACAAGGTGTAGTTCAGCTCAGATAGTTCTCGGAAAAAAAAGAAAGGTGAGTGAAAAGAGGAATTCTTTCTAGGGTGCCCATAGTTTTGGATCAGGAATGAGTTCATTCAGGATACCCATGAACTAAGTCATTTGTAGATTTACAAAGAAATTTTGGCTCTTTCAGCTTTGTGTTTTTTGACAGCATTAAATGTGAAAGCTGTTACAACTTGGTAACTTGTAGTTTGTTGCAGAAATTGTAGTGTGAAAGGTTATTGTCTGTTACCATGGTTTACCTGGTCTTCTGGCCTATGATTTGCCTTAAAATCAAAGGCTCACTTACTTACCCGATATGACAGTGACAAACAAATTAATATGTAAAAAGTGGCCGAAGAAATAGCTGGAGAGTCATTTCTGAAAGGATTTCCCTGTGCTGATTATCGTGAGCTGTTTTAATTAGTGGAACAGCTGGATTTTAGCTGCTTCTTAACTGTCTCCCTGCGTGTTCAGGCGGCGGGAAGTCACAGTTGTGGCCCTGGTGATATGCAAGTAGGCAGCTTCAGCATAGTGATGAGGCTGGAATTGTCACTGGACTTAATTAGTGACTCAGGATTGCTTGCTTTTGGGGCTGGACACCAGAGAGAAGCAAAATTAAAGCAAGGCGGATCTGATTTCCTAGATAACCTGGTCTGTGCTACTGCGATTTCTGAGGTGCCCAGATCTATTGGCCTTTTGTGCAGGCAGGACCATGACAGCACCTGCTGTTCGTCCGGCGGGGGTGAGTGTGCGTCTTAACGCTGCAGAAGTGCTGGGCTGCTGCGCGCTGCCTTTCCTGATGCTTGTCTGCTCTCACAGGGAGCTGGGCTGGGCACATCAGCAGGAAGAACTGCAGCAGCGAAGCAGCTCCTGCTGAAGGGTCAAAGAACGGCCAGCCTGAGGCATGGCTCAAGATTTGGTGATTTGTAGCCAGATTAACTTCATATCAGAATAGAGCCACAGGCTGAAAGTTTGTCCTTGTGAGCGGAGACGGTGCTGCTTTCCACATCCCTGGCTGCCTGTTCCTGCTGCCTCTTTAACCCTCATGCTCATGTGGCTCTGCAGCTGCCTAGACCAGCCTGCCTGACTGAAAATGAATTAAGATATTTGGGGACAGGTTGTTTGTTATTATCAAAATTATGTGGTTGATCCAGCTGACCTGTGGCCACGTCAGCAGCAGCCTGAGGGAGCTGCTGGAAATGGTGAGCGTGGGAAGGTGGGGCTGCCAGCTGCACGGTCTCAGTTTGCTCTGCGCAGATGGGGAAATGGCATCTTGACTTGATGCCTCACTTAATCTAATTTGTGCATGATATTTGTGCATTAGAGCACTGAAAGGCCTGAAAGACCTCTGCAGCTGAGCCATTGAAGAGACTTATCATGGTGCATTAACATATTTTTTTCAGTGTAGCTACACTTAATTAATCCACAGGATTAATACAATTCTGTTTACTGGATCCAGAACAAAAGTGGATGGCTGCCGTGCTTGTACTTAAGTTAGAAGGCTTTTGGTAGAAGTAATAGGTCAGTTACCTGGATGATGGTAAATCTGATCTTTGGTACCACCCTTAAATTAACTTTCAAATTGCTTTTGTTAATTCATTAGGCAGTTTAATCATTTGGATGGTATTTTAAACATTCTGTGTTTGGCATGATGTTTTCTAAATAGTATCAATGATTTTCTTATAAGTTGTAAAAATACTGCATGGTAGTCCATTGACTTTATTATAAAGATGGCAACATTTCTAAAGTAATTGAGAGGAATATGTCATGCATTTTGTTAAATGAGTATTTAGCCTCACAATAATGTCAACACCACCTATTTAAAAATTCTTGACTTGTGTTCTAAAAAACAACGACTTCTTAAAAATAGCAACATTTTAATATTTTTAGGCTGTTTGTGTAAGACAAAGTCTATACACAGGGCTGTGATCCTGTGTATACATGTATCTTATACATGATAGGTAATTTTTTTAGAGACTTTGCAGCAGATGCTTCAGAATAGTCCCAGGTGTGGGGATGAAAAGGTAGTCCAGAACCTCGCAGATGCCTAGCTCAGTGCTCGGAGGAGTATTTGGGCAGAAGCCCTAGTGAGGGACAAGTCTATTTTATATGCAGGCATTGTCCTTCCTCCACAGAGCTGTTTACTGTTCTTTGCCTGATCTAGTTTGACAGTTTTATTTCTCTGGTGCATGGGCTTAAAATGCACTTTTGAAGTATTCTCCTCAAGTGCATATGTTTAGAAAATCTGTCCTTGAAAGGCAGCACGAAGCCGGCAAGGAAGAGTGAGTGGGTGTTTAACATCTTCAAACAAACCGCTCCAGGGTCCTTTCTTTCAGAAAGGGTGGCCAAGGGGACCCTCCTTGAGTTACCGCCGGCTTTCAGAGGGGCAAGCAGAGCAGGAGCAGGTCACTGACCCCTCCTGAACCTAGTGAGCCCGTGTTCAGCTGGCAGAGAGCCTGCAGAGATGGTTGATTTCCCCTGCGGAGGGCTGGGAGGTGATAACGCATGAAAAACTTGCTGCCTTAACTTGGAAATGCGACAGCGCGAGTGCTTTGAACTAACAGTGAGCGAGACAGGCTGCATGTGCCCATGTGAGGGGAATTGCTCGTGCCCGTGTGCACTCCCACATGGTATGTAGCAGTGGGCACATATGGACAGTTTGCGTCTTATTCTGCATTAGGGATGGCTGGGATGGTGTTGGAGCTAATGTACGTCAGGGCCTTGAATGGTGTTAAACTTTCCACCACCTGTTCTGTTTTCTTGCACCAAGTGGAGCTTGTAGCTGCGCTCGTGCACGGCTCAGGGCAGCGCAGGAGTCCTGGCGCTCGTGCTGCTGGCTCCTGGCCATCGCGCTGTCCCCTCGCTCGTGCTGGTGTGACTGGGTGGACACTGCGTTGGGAGCAGCATCAGAGATCCCGTGCAGGTTCAGCTTCCTCCTGCTCGCCTTTTCCTCACCCCGCGTGGCTGTGCAGGTTTTGTATGTGCTCTTGCTCACGCCTGCAGGAGGAGGAGGCGGCACCATCTAGCCGAATTACTGCTGCCACCACAGGAGGGTCAGACCTCACAGGGTTGTCAGTTGTTTGGAGGACCTGAGAGAGAAGGTGCCTATTAACTGTAGGGCAGAGGAGCATGTGGGCAACCTTATCCCTGCTCTTTAGACAAGACAGGAAAAGAGACCAGAAATTGTTGCCTGCGGAATAGGGAGGGGTTAGCTCCGGTGCAGGTAAAATCACAGCCTGCCATAACGACAGTGTCTCTTTTTAAATTAGGTGGGGGTTATGGGTAATAAAGTTAGCAGTGTGCTTTTTCCTTTCAGGGTTTCATGACAAAAATAAAGAAGAAATTCTACACTCACTCCCATTTCCTTCTTTTTAAAAGATTTAAGTAATACATAACAATAATTGTATGTTAAGTGGGAATCAAAGTCTCTCAGGGTAGGAAAAGCAGTGCTTTGCCAGACGAGAAGGGTGCTGATGGTGTCTTGCTAATGAAAAGTAGGAAAAAAAAATTGGTAACAAATTGTTTTGCCTGTGAGATCATAAATTTTGTGACAACTATGTTATCCCGGGTTCTCAATTACACTCAGAGCTGCCAAGTTGCACTGCTTTGCTTTTGGTAGATTGATACTTCTACTTACCCAGGTTGGTTTCATGAAGGATTTGGCATGTGCCTGCAATGCCTTTGATTTTAAAAACCTTTCTGTACCTTTTGGTCCCTTGTATTATATGGAAAACTGTGTGCATGAAGACTCCTGTGATTTCGAGCCCCAAATACCTGCTGATCTCAGAGAAGTGTGCATCACATTGAGGCAAACTGCTGTGGTAGGAAGGGATCTTGCCAGGTGGAAGCAGAACTTCCCTGTTCCATTTGATTCTTGCTAAAACTTAAGAGTGTGTATTTTATAGATTTCCTGCTTTCCTACTACAAAAGTTAAGTCAATCTTGATTTTGGCGTATAGAAAGTAATTGCTGTTCCAAAACATTTGCAGTTCATGTTGCAAAACTTTACTTTCCTTGTTGTGTGGTACTAAGTAAATTAGAGTATATATTAAAGTATGTATTCTTTTTATTATTAAAACCCTACAAGTGAAGAGTGAGGAAGAGCTTAAATAATGAATATCCCATATGAGTAGGCTTTAGTTATAAGGAAAGAAAAAAGGAATGTGGGGTGCATTTGGGAAGAACATACAACTCAAAGGGTTTTCTAAAGATAATACTGTATTGGGACATTTGAAAGGAAAATAAGACTCCTTTTCTGCTGAGAATGCACACTGAAACATGACTGATCACAGTGTTTTCTACTGCAATTTTTGCTGGTGGGGTGGATGGGGGCCAAGCCACTTTTGACCTGTTTCTGAAGCCAGACAAATAGGCTTTGTTTACCCTAGACCGGCCAAAGTATTTCAGAGAGCAACTCAGAGAGAGCCACATTCATTTCTGCTCCTCAGTACTTTTTCGGAACGGCTGTAGCAGGAGGACCTTCTCATCCCTTTCTAACTTTCTAGCTGTGGTTCTTACTGCCCTTTTCTCCCTCTCCTCTGAATGCCTTGCTCTTCGCCCTGCTGGTGGAACTGCAGTCCTGAGCCTTAAACACAGAGGTGCTTGTGGAGCCGAGCGGGGCGGCCGCCTGAGGCGGCAGCGCAGCAGCGTTAGCGCACTGCCCGCCACGAACACTCTGCGTGCTAAAACGCTGCGTGCTAAAACGCTGCGTACTGAAACGCTCAGGCCTTCTCCTGCCACCCTTACTGCTGCTGGCGAAGCTGCCGGGGCAGGTTGCTGGAAAAGGCTGTGTGTCCTTCTGTTGTGCTAAAGATATGCAGCAATGTGAAACAGGTATGGGGTGTTTAATTTTAGCCTTTAAAAAGATTATTTGGCACTTTCAAAGACTTCTCACCAGCAAGTATGCACTACCTTTGCCGAAGTAGTTTTGGTTTATTTTTTGGACCTCCTCAGTAGCTTTGTGTATGTGGCAAGTTAATAATACCACACTCATGCTTTTTGACAATGGTAATCTCAAATTGCTTTTGTTTTTTAACCTGCAAAAATAGTAACAGCTGCTTTGTCTGGGCTAAATAAGACCTTCAGAAAAGCAGCATCAGAAACCTTCGTCTTGCCAAGAAAACAGATGATTTGGCAAAAGAAAGCATTTTTCTGTCCTTGTTTATCAACAAATTTTTGGTCACGTTGTCTTCCCGACTAGCCTCACCCACATTGCATTACTGAAAGTGCAACGTCCGTGGAAAATGAAGATAAATTGTTGAGTAATTGTTAAAAATATCTAGCAAATTGAGTGTAGATTTTTCCTGGATTGTGCAAGTTTTGTTGATTTACAAGAATCTTAAGTCATTAGATGCTAAATAATCTGAGAATATACATGAAGAAGGGCTCTTCTCCAAGTTTCCCATTCAAATGAGACAGGATATGAACTTCAGCACACAATTAGGAGAACAAGTGGTTATTAAAATTAGCTTTTGATCTTTGCAGAGATGGAAGGATCCTGGTTTTCATTAGAATGGATTGAGAACAATTGTATACTCCAGGAGTTTTGCACAAATTTCTGTAAGATAACCTTGGGGAAAATTATCTTGGCAAGCACTGTGTAGTGTATAGGGAATCTCTGTAAGATGTTACTCAGCTGTTTTCTCTTTGAGACATTAACTGCATTGTAACCTTTTTTTTCCTTTAAGCCAAGGGCCCTTGTCATCCATAAGAGCAGCAATCAAGAGATGTAAGTCCATTTTTTTTCCTCTACTTCTTGAGAATTATAATATTTTAAAGATTGCTCCATCTTCATTTTTAGGTGAACTGCTTAACCTTGTATATGAAAAGATAATAGCTGACAGGCTCTTTTGGCGCTGTAACTCTTTTTTTTAAATTTTTTTTTTGCTGATGGGCTGTTCCTGCCAGTTACTAACATTTTATTACTTGTCCACCAGTACTGAAGTGAGTATCTCTGGTGCTGGGTTGTACATACCCAGTTTTAGTACATTTGATAAAACAGAAGCTTGTTCTACTTCAGAAGAAATCTCCAGCAGCTGTTCATTGGCTCCACTGGGGACCGAATTAGATTCATACACTGGGTTCATTTTGGAAAATAAAAAAGATTATAAATTTTGAATGAAATTCCCTGATTTCATTGTTCATCAACACTTTCTCTCTCCCTAATCATGCTGTTTCCAGTCAGAGAATTTCTTTATCTGTGCCCTCCAAAGTATGCTCTTTCTTTATTCCCCTTTTCATTTTTATTTCGTTTCTGTCCATGTTTTCAATTTCATACTAATAGAACAACTCTGCCTACTTTGCTGTGGCGGAAAAGAGCATTAGTGTATGAACAGTTGATCTGTTTCTCCTGAACCTAGGGCTAATTAGCACGAGTTGGGTTGGAAGGAGTCAAAGGGGATCATCAGAGCTTTATTGAAAGCAAGTCTACATGATGCTGTAGTGAAAGTGCAGTACTTTGTGTGTGCTATTGCTGCCGTGCATTGTAAACTGGAAAACAGCACCAGATCACAGAAGGCCATTTCATAGAATCATAGAGTGCCTAAGGTTGGAAGGGACCTCTAGAGGTCATCTAGTCCAACCCCCCTGCACACGCAGGGCCACCTAGAGCAAGTGGCACAGGGCTGCATCCAAGCGGGTCTTGAAGATCTCCAGAGAAGGAGACTCCACAACCTCCCTGGGCAGCCTGCTCCAGTGCTCTGTCACCCTCACTGTCATGAAATTTTTCCTTAAGTTCCCGTGGAACTTTTGATGCCTCAGTTTGTGGCCATTTCCTCTGGTTCTGTCAGTGACCACCAGTGAAAAGAGGCCAGCCCCATCCTCCTCACTGCCTCCCTTGAGGCACTTATAGACACAGATCAGATCCCCTCTCAGCCTTCTCTTCTCCAGGCTGAACAGGACCAGCTACCTCCTCATAGGGCAGATGTTCCAGGCCCCTGATCATCCTCATGGCCCTGTGCTGGACTCTCTCCAGCAGCTCCACATCCCTCTTGTAGTGTGGGGCCCAGAACTGGACACAATACTCCAGATGTGGCCTCACCAGGGCTGAGTAGAGGGGCAGGATCACCTCCCTCGACCTGCTGGAGATGCTCCTCTTAATGCACCCCAGGACCCCATTGGCCTTCTTGGCCCCGAGGGCACCCTGCTGCCTCATGGTCAACCTGTCGTCCACCATGACGCCCAGGTCCTTCTCTGCAGAGCTGCGCTCCAGCAGGTCGGTCCCCAGCCTGTACTGGTGTCTGGGGTTATTTCTGCCCAGGTGCAGGACCGTGCACTTGGCCTTGTTGAATTTCATGAGGTTTTTGACTGCCCAGTTGTCCAGTCTGTCCAGGTCCCTCTGGATGGCAGCACAGCCCTCTGGAGTATCCGCTACTCCTCCCAGCTTCGTATCATCTGCAAACTTGCTGAGGGAGCACTCTGTGCCTTCATCCAGGTCGTTGATGAATAAATTGAGCAGGACTGGACCGAGGACTGACTCCTGGGGGACTCCGCTCACCATTTGTGGTGGAGTTGAGAACTAGTTCTAGACTGCCTACCCCTCAGTCTCTGATCTGACTGTGAAACAGCTGAAAAGATCATTAAACCACTGATCTTAATGCTTTTGAAAACATAGTGACAAGTGAGAACTTTGTTTTGAGGCAAAATCAGCTAAAAATGTGTCTATTCAAGAAGCCATGGCTCATGGATCTTATTATATGTAATAATATTAATAGATGAGTAACTATGATATGTGAATAACTGTGATAATATATAAATGCCATGTGAATTACTCAGATGACAAGCTGGAAGAAAACTCCCTGCATGTATTGAGACAGGATGCCTGAGACTCTGTGTATGCCAGTAACCTTATCTATAAGAGATCCAAAGTAAAAGTGGACTCTGAAAAATTCCTAACTCTCCTTGCTGTTAATTTGAATAAAATGTGGTATTTTAAGGAAATGTGTTTTTTCATAATAGAGTTAAAATCTATTGTGGGCTATTTAACTCTGATTTTCAACATATGCGATAGAGGTTTGCAGGATTTCAATATTCCAAACTATGGACAGTGCTTAAAATTACTTAGTACAGTTTGGTCTCTTTCTCTCTTGTGACCGAAGAGGAAGACGGGCTATTTTCCTTTCCGTCACCCGGACTTGCAAGTCTGGATAGAAAGGTGTGGTGACATCTAGTTTCAATTCTTTGACAGCTCAGCAGAATTCCTCCTCCTGAGACAAAAAGGAAGAAAAAGAAGGGAAAAAAAAAGAGATATGATGTTATGAAGACTGTAGGTATCACATTAAAAGGTAGTCTTTGTGCTTATTTCCTTCTTCTCTGTGCAGGCCAGTGTAATTGCTCTAGTAGCTTGCATTAAGAGAAGAAGACTATGTCTATTGCATATTGATATGAGGCTTCCCCACTGGGCAGTTTCTGAGTGCGCTATAGAGAAAACATTCAGAAAATGCATTATGTGTATAAGAAACTAAACTGTGCAGTATAAGATCTTGGCAAGATCTCTGAAGAAAAAAAGCGTGTGGAAATGATAAGTTCTTGCATGTCATTTTCTAGTCTAACATCTTCAGAAGGTACCACTGCGTTTTAGTAAAGGTCACTGCAAAGGGCACACCACTAAATCCAACTCTCATGGAAGCCAGGGGAACTATTGCCATTGACTTAAGGGTGGCATCATGCACGCTGATATCAAAGGATGAGCCAAATGCTGCAGTGGTGAGCCAAGGGGAATGGTGCTTGGACTGTTTTCCACTGTTACGTGGTATAGAGGAGCAAATCTGCTTCCATAAAGCTCTGGAAGAAGCTGCAAGTTTGTTCCATTCTCATTCTGTCCTAAGCAGTGGCGGGAGAATGTAAGAGCTTCTTCCTGGAGACCACAGGACGTGCTCCGAGTCTGTGGCTTTCCTCTTGGCAGTTGGGCAGCCAGTTTTGGCTGTGGGTTTTCTTTGTTTTTCCTGATTTGTTTTGTTTTGCTTGGGGTTTCCTTTGGCCCCTCCAGCCAGATCTGTGGGGTGAGCTCACGGTCTCCCATTTGCACAAGCACTGGGGCTGGCAAAATGCAGGGAGGGGAGCAGAGGCCGCAGTTGAGGTGAGGCAAAGCGAGGAGTCGCCTGCCTTCGTTAAGCATTGCTGTCTAATTTGTGTGAAATGGCAGGCCTGCTCTTGGGGTGTGGATATGCAGATTTGATAATAATAATAGTAATAATGATAGTGGGAGGCAGAAAATGGAGACTGCTGTTGAGAGTGGCACGTTGCCTCCCTTGTGCTGCTGGCAGTCTGAACCCAAGGGAAGCGGGTTCAGGGAGGCCAAACTAACCTTACGGGAAGTGGTTAGTTTTATATATATTTAACAACCTACACTAGCCAACTGTGGGGTCCGGTGAGTGCTAATGTTGGTTCAAGGGTGACGGCAAAAGTCAGTGATTGGAAGCAGGATTGGGTGGTGCCATCTCTTATAGCTACATCCAGGCTTTAATTAAATCAGCCCAGCTATAATGTCAGCAGCCCTTCTAGTTCCCCGGGTGCCTGGAAGCGGATTGAAGAGAAAAGGAGCAAGGCCTCCCCCTTGTGCCAAGTAGTAGTTCAGAGAAAAGCTTCAGTGCTGCTTCTTTCCAGAGCTCTGTGAAAATTTTCAGTTTGTTTGAAACTCCACTTCTGCATAAACTGTCCAGACAGACCTTGGCTTATTTTTGTTAGTTTAGTTTTTGATTTTGGCTTGAGGTTTACTATGTTCATTTAGCTTTCTCCGAAGAAGCTATGTCTGTAGATACATGACACTTTCAGTACTGCAAAGACAACAAGCATGGCCTCTTAGCTGGACCCTTTCTATCAACTCTCCTAGAATATTACTTTGTAGGCAAAGAAGGAGCAGAAATAATGTTTTATTCTTTCTGTTTGCCTGCTAGGTGCTATAATGACTAAGTTTTATTCCAGGGCAGATATACAGTGAGAAGAAAAACTTCTTGGTGTAGTATTCTGTATATTTTGTTGGACTAATGGTAGAAATATCTAGACCAGTGTCAAAAAAGTACTGAAAGAAGCTCATATCCTTCTTGCATAAAATAATTTTACTTTAAAAGCTACCTATTATAGCATCAATTAACTGAAATAGTTAATTGTGGGACTATGTTTACAGTTGCCAGGATAGGTGATAGTAAAATCATTGGGAAGGTTTGGGCTATTTGAGGATTAGATTCTGGTCTTTGATGAGAAAAGAAACTTGCTTTTAAAACAGTGAGTCTACAGTGACAAAACTGTTCTGTATTTCATTCGCTTAAAATGTCTCCTGCCCCATAGTCTGTGTCTGTTTCAAATGTAAGGGAAAATATTAACTACCTTACAGGAATACTGCTCAGAGGAGAAACTGAAGAAAAACATCCCAAAGCCTAAGCGTATAGTACAAATCCCTTTGCCATTACACATCCAAAAAAAAAGTTTCTGCCCAGTAATTAGTACTTGTAAGAAAGGTCGTACATTTATTTGTTCTTTGTTTACAGTGTTATCATTAATCTTTTACTTAGGATTGCAGGTGGAGTAATAAATTCTCTGGTACTAGATTAAACACATGAGGATACTTCCTTTATGCTCATGGAAGTATTTCTATTATGGGTTGATTTTACTTTTTTTTTTTTTTTCCCTGAGACAGATAAAGTTACAAGGAGAAAAAGTGTGAGTTTTATGGGTTGTTTTTTCCACTCCTATCCCCACTTCAACTACTTCACTTACCTTTCTCTTAAATGCTTATAAATATATGTTTCTGGAATTCCCAATGCTTCTCACCCTAAGAATTTCTTAGTGTGGAAGTTGAGGAGCTATCTTAGCTAGCAATATGTAACTTAGGGCTGAAATATATTGCCATTGATCTCTGAGCAATTTTTTAAATCTTAAAGATGTCTTAATTTGCAATTTGGGAATAAAATTTGAAATCCATGGGTAATTTTTTTTCCTGAGGAGCATAAAAGGAATGGAGAATAGGCTTAACAGTATCAAACAAGGCCAGAAAGATGGTCTCTGTTTGTTTTTAAATGTTGCACGTTATATTTTTAAAATTCACATCTTCTCTCCTGTGCTTTTTAATTTAAATTCTTTTCATTGAAATGGTAACGAAATAAAAGCTGTTCAAGGCAGGAGGCAAGGGTTATTTTGGCGGTTCATATTTTTTCCCTAGCATTTGTTGAACTCCAGGGAATATTCAAGTGCAGGAGATGGAATAGCTTTCACCTCCGCTCCTTCTGTGGAGATTTAAGAGCTTCCAAAACAAAAGATGCATTAAAACTATGAAGGGCCATACTTGAGGTTCCTAAGGTTGTTACAACAATGCAGAAGCAAAAAGAATGGAGGCAAGGAATGAACAATTTAGTCAAATTCCTTAAAAAATTGGTGTCTGTATTAAATATTTATATACATGCAAGTAACTTAATTCCATAAATGTCTGTAAGATATTTTTTTCCTTAAAGCAGTAGGTTCTGTGTCAAAATGTACATGATGGCTTAGGAGTTAACCCTTTTGAAGAGACAGATTTGATATTCGTGTCTACTAGTAAAATTAATTTTATAGAAATATTCTAAGTGATGATAATTTCAGGTAAGCTTCTCTCCTTACTTGAGATTTGGTGAGGATTACCCTAGATCTGTGTGCCTCACCGCGTTTTTCTGCTCCTGCCTGATAAGGAGAAAGGTCTTTTGGACATTTTTGTTTGTTTGTTTATTTGTATTAATAACTTAAATAGAAGTACATTCAAGTCCTACAAGACAAAATAGCATGTAGAATTCATGTAGCAATGAAGATAACATGAAAGAAGTTGGTTTTCATTTATTATGCCCTTGTCATTGCAATTTGGATGTACCCCAAGCAGTTGCGTTTAATATAACATTTACCAAATGAAGACTTTCTTCCATCGTCTTGCAAATATGAACTTGAAGAGGATGGCTTTCTTCTCCCTTCCCACACCCCAAAATGAGTGCATAATATCAGTGTTAAGGTGGGTGAACAAGGAAGTGAAACCTTTAGATAGGAACTTTTTTTTGTAGTCAGGTGATATTTACAGAGCTGAGTGAGGAGTCACATGAATATACCAGAAACTTGGGGTGTCTCCAGCATTTCTGTTGCCTCCTTGGGGTCAGCGTGGCTGAGCACACGTCTCAGTGAGGTGCGAGTAGGAATCAAGAGTTTGCCAGCCTTGTGGAATCTGAGTCAGATCTCCTCTTTTTTAGTATTTTTTGGGGGCAAAGGAAGAAGCTTGGGCCTAAACAGAGTGTGATTTAGATTACACAGAGCTTTTAAAGAGTTTTAATTTCCTCTCATTCTTACAGAGACACTTTATTAAGCCTTACAGTGTGTTTTCCCTATTCAGTTCTAAACTCCCAATGTTAAAATCAGTATGAAATAAAATCCGCTTCAATTTTAAGCCACTGTATTGTCAATCAGCAATTACCCATGTAGGACACTGGCATGTGTGCTCTCCTTGTGCAGCTAATCCATTTGATCATGTTTTCTGTCACTCTGAAGCCTTGGTTTGTTCTTCTTCTTTTTTTCACCTCTTCCTCTTCTGTAACCCCTTCTTTTTTTCCTCTAGCACTCATGAATAGTGCACATCAAAAATGCCCCGTGGAAGAGGTATGTCTAACATGTGACTCTTGAATCAAGTATACGCTTTGCCGGTTTCAGCTCTGGTTCTCTGATGGCGCAGGAACAGCTCAGTTGTCAGCTTTGGCACAATAAGACTCTACCACTTCCTAAATTGCATTTGCTATGGCAAAATGTGTCTCTTAACTAATTACCTTTTTATTCTCAATCGAAGTCAAAAGCTAATGTGGCCATTGAAAAAAATTATTTGAATATAAATATGGTAAAAATAAAAAACAAAGAGGTCAGGATTTATTTATGTAATTTAAAATACAGTGGTTTGGAAAAAAGAAAAAATGTCAATGACTCTTCATCTGCAAGTGAATACATTTTGGTAAATTTCTATCTGAGGATATATGATGAGAAAGAAGACAATTATATATATATTTTTTTCCTTTTACATAAGGTGAAAGAATATTTTAAATTTTGTGCCTTGGTGCTTTTATTTCTTTAAAAATAATGCCTTTTTTGCCTCTCCAAAAAAAGGGATACAAGAATAAATCTTAGAAATGTGCCATCAAAAACAAAGCCAGATGTGCTTAACACTTCTCATTTCATTGATGGACTGTTGTAACTAATGGAGGAAAAAAGAAAGTTCCAACTCTAGGGTTACAACACCATGTACAAGGCAGGAGCACATTGCAAGGAAGAAGAAAAAGGGGGATGAGTCTATCTCTTTTCGTGGTACCTTAGATGTATAGAAGGACTTCAACTGATTGTGAAACTGTTTCCTCAGCCTTTTAAAAACATACTTTCATATTTAATACAAATAATTTTTATTTGAACATGGCCATTCTTTAAATCTACAATTCATGATCTGATGCTGTGTGCTTTCAGTTTCATTTATGGTGGATTGAAGGGATATACTCTTATCCTCATCTTATTGCTATGACAGTATATTTTAACCCGTTGATTTTTTTGTTTGTCTATTTAAATAGCTTCTCGGACCTCTAACCATAGTGAGCAGCAGCGGGATAGAAGGTACGATGCAGTTATTTATATCACAGCTGTGAAACTCTCTAGATTGTGTCACAATATTACTTTTTATCCATTACTTTCTTCTCCAATTTATTTTTTCCATGTCATTTTCCTTTTTATCTTAAAATAAATTAGACCTGGAATAAAACAAAAATATTGTGGTTCTTAAGCATAGGATGCGTTAAGGGTTGGAGGAGTCTTCTGGTCAAGATTTCTGTGTATCTTGAAAAAAAGTAAAAACTGGAATCAATCAACCATCTTCATTTATTTTTCTGATTTCTATTTATGGGATCACTTGACAGTGTAAATAAATAAGACACATTCAGGCCTCCTTCTAGTTTTTCAAAGGGTATGACTGAGTCTGTCATAATTTAAGGAGTGAATGAACTATATTCTTCCTACTTTTTAAAAACAGCCTTAAAAATATATTTCTGCACTGTTTTTCTTCTGGCAGCCAGAGGCTTCTTTAGTAGATGCGTCATCTATTTGCAAAGCTCACTTCTTAAAATGTATTTTGTGCCAGATTTGAGAGGTTGGTTGTGGTGTGTTCCCACTCTCAGGGTGGGCATGCAGTTCTAACTGCTCTGTTGTCCTCACATTGCAGCAGACTAAAGGCGAACACACGAAGACTAAAGCTTGTTCTATTCTGTTAAGTTACACTTGTATTTAAGCATGTAAATTATTTCACTGAATCCAGTAAGCCTACTTTTTGGTTTAGGCATTTAATTAGGTGCTTTGAATGGAAGCCTAAGTGCTTGAAAAACGGTCAAGTAGTTGCTTTGAAATCATGAAAGGTTACCTCATAAAAGAGTCAGGTGTTCTGATTTCCCAGTCTGAGAAAACAATGCTCTTTTGTGTTTAAAACAACTGTTTTAAATTATGTTAGTTAATTATTTCCTTTGTCTTAATCTTCAGGCGTCCTGAAATCACAATAGTTGCTGCCGAACCCCTCCGGCAGTCCTCCTGGTTTCCAGGTGCAAGCCCTGTCACTCCCCAGGGATTAGGATTCTCTTCTGCCTCATCTCATGCTCAGTGGAGAACAAGTGAGCTTATTCCAGCTGAGGTGAGCATGTATTTACATGAGGTGTGTGTTTGATTTTAAAGATAAAAAGCACTTCAAGTTAGAAAGAAACAATATTGTCTGTGACAGGGCTCTTTTCTTCTGCACTTTTTGTTTTGTAGCAGCCACCGTCTTATGAGCAGGTGATAAAAGAAATTAATCAAGTGCAAGTCAATACAACAAATAACAATAATGCTGCTGCTCCTAGACATACCACTACTTCTGCAACACAAACTGACTTTCCAGAGGAACTAATAAGCCGTTTTCCAGGAAGTAATGTAAAAAACAGTCTGCCTGCACACTGGGAATCTGCAAGGTGTTCAGGTGAGTTTTTTCTGAATTTTTCATGGACAAAAGTCTTAGTCTCGTTAAGAGGCACTTACTGATATTTGCAGCAACTAAAATGAAAAACAAAATTTCTGGGAGTGATTACTTCTGTACTTTCCTGTAAAGCTCCTCTCTTTAGAATAACTGCTATAGGTTAGACTTTAATTAAAACTTGTTCTGTAATGAAGATGTAAAATGTGTCTTTATGACTTTAAAATAAAAATATTTAAAGTTTTGCTCAGTTCAGTCCATACAGCCATATTGACAATTGCTTTGGACCTGAACCCAGAGGAGCTCAGACCATTAGTCAGAATAACAGCATTTTATGCATGCTGAAAAGTGCATGAACTCAACTGGGAAAGTTGCTGTGCTGTTCTTTGGTCAAGACCTTGTGCTGTGAGCTAATGAGTAGTTTTGAACTCATAACCTATAGATATCATGCATTCTGTCAATCATCATCTTCTGCCTATAATTGTTATTTTTAATGTGTCTTTTTAGGAAGAGAATTGCAAAATTTGATAAGCAGCAGTATGTTCTGAATAAAAATAATCAGATTTCCCATTGTAAAGGGTGACAAAACATAAAGTGTGTTGGAATAGATAACAGGAACATTTTCTTTTCTTTCAGCAGGACCGGGTCCTCTCAAACCTCCTAGGCCTTCTGCGTCTCTCCTGAATAGGTCGTCTTCAGAAAATGAGACTCCCTTAATAGTCTTTGAAAGCTCTGAGGATCAGAGGTGCCAAGAAAATCCCAATGCTGTGATATGTCCTGTGCCAAAGCCAAGATCAAAAAGCAATCTTAGACCTGTGGTCAAAAGTACTGAAAGTAGAGTGCCAGACAATGGGGAAGAAGTGAATCAGGCCACTACAAGAAGGCAGCAACCTCTGACTCAGCAGTCCTCTCTTTTAGATGATAGCTTACTGGACAACCCCTTGGCAATGGACAGTATGAGTACAGAAAAGAACCACAATAGTATTGTTTCAAGGATCAAAGCTTTTGAATCCCAATCAACAAGTGATACCTCAGGATCGTCAAAAAAGCCAGAAATTGCTCCACGATCATTTGCCCCACGACCTGTAACTGCAAAGAAGCCAGTAGTTGCTCCAAAGCCAGGCGTAAGCAGAGTTTCAGGAGATTGGGATTTATGGACGGAAAGCAAGTCAACATCTTCTTCCAAGGAATTGCAGCCTCAACCAGAAGTGGTTGGGAGCAGTGTTGTAACTAAACCTGAATTGTCAAAAAAACCAAAACCTGGCATTGTAAAAAGTATTAGTAGTGATTTTGTTCATACAAGGAGTGGGTCAGTTGCAGAGAACAGTGATGGACAAAAGAAATTTCCTGTTCCTGCTCCAAGGCCACTTGTTCCCAAAAAGTCACGTTCTTTAGAAAATCCAACCCTTCCTTTGGCTTCAGTAAAACCAGTTGCTGCTGCTCCCCGTCTTTCTGCATCTGCCCAAGAAAAGGCTTTCAAGTCTCTGGGAGAGTCGCTGGCAGCCAACTGCTCATCACCTGCTTTGCCAAGTACACCAGATGTGGAAGGAGATTTGATCAGTTTTGATGATGAGGTTTTGCCTCTGAGTCCAATTTGTATAGTTAAAGATAGCAGCAGTTCTGAAGCAGCAGCGGGTAAGAATAAACTTTTAAAATCTGACACTGTGGTTAGTTTACGGGTGTGTGTGATTTTGCGAATCATGTCTTATCTGTTCTACCTGTCCTGAGAGCGTGTTTGTGTACATGAAATGCTTTGTTTGCAACTATGTCAAAATCTCTATGCAATTGCTTGTAATTTGAGCCTCAAAAGTTTTCAGGCTGTATAGATCTCAGAACTTGTCTGCTGGTTTCATTTCGTGGTTGCTAAAATTGAGATAAAGTTGTATACCAGATGTCTCCTCCAGAAAATACCACAACTCTCTCAAGATCTTGGACCATATTGCCTTACTCTTGCTAATCCAAGTAACTTCTCTGAGTAACTTTGAATAACTTCTACATTCTATATTGGAGAACTCCTGAATGTGGGGTGTGTGTAGATACTTGTATGGTTATTAAGAGGAGCAGGAATAATGATCACATTTAGAGGAACAAACCAGAATATATTCTCCTTTCACAAGTGTGTGTTTATTTTCTCCTTTCTATCCGTTGCATTGTCTTATCATGTGGATTGTGTTTTGTTATGCAACTTCAAATTTTTGTAGATATATTAATTAGTAAACCTGTTTTAGTAAGCATTTGAGACCTTTTTTTTGGTCTTTTTTTTTTTTTAAGAGGTGTTTTAGGTAGTTTAAGACACAGCTGGGTCTCAGGCTGTCACTGAATTTTACAGCAGTGCATTTTTCCTACTGGTACTCAAGCATGCCCTAATTTACCGATTTTATTCAATCAGTGAGTTTTGCTTTAAACAAATGGTATGTTGTATGAGATGCATATTTAAAAGAACGATGTTTTTTAATCCTTTTTTGCCTCATTTATCATTAAACGTTTCAGCCCTTTGAAAGGGATACCTAAATACTATGTAGTTGTTAAGGAATATCTTTATTAGTGGTGGTTAGGAATTGTGATTTCATTATTGTTTGTGGATTATGTTGTTAGATGAAATTTGGACTGTGATCACTTTTATCCTGTATTGGCATAAAAAAGCCTCAAGGCAGATGTGGGAAGTTCCTGACTGTTCTGCACCACTGAGAATTGTGTGCATGGACACGTGGATCTCAGGGCAACTTGCAAAAGCCCTGAAGTAGGACTGAAATGAGTCTTCTTGTAGCAGCAGAGGGTCCTGCAGGAGAAGTGACCAGCTCAGTGTGGCTAGGAGTCCATTCCTTCTGGGACTGAGAGGCTCCAGGAGCTGTGCCAAGCCCAGGAGGAGTATGGGATGATTGGAGATGTTTTCAGTTTACCTCAGGGAATTAAGTGTAAGACTGACAATATATTGCTGGGGATAGAGTTGCAATCACCTCCTTTGGAGACTGCAGCTGCAGAACAGCCATTGTGCAGGTGATGAAGAAAGTTAGAAGCTCATGAGATGATGATTGCTTTCCATGGGTTTAGGGTAGCACTTGTAGATTCGGTTATTTTCTTGTGATTTAGGGATGCAGTAAACAAAGGGCAAATGTATATATGCTCAAAGTAGCATTCAAGAAAAGAGCATTCTTAATTTGGAGAACATATAAAAGGAAAATGGTGTTTAGTCTTTGTACCCTAAAAGACTGCCTCTCCCCAGCCTGGGAGAAAAAATAGAGACCATTAATTCTGCTTTTAAATCAAAATGTGTAATCCCAAAGAAAATCACCTTAGAAAACAGCTCTTAAAATGAAATGGTAAGAACAGCACTCTTCACCGTTCTGATATCCTAGGTAATATTCATGACTCAATTAAGAAGAAAATACCATTCTTTTAACAAAAGAATTATTCAGCTGATAGTTTCCTGGCTTCTTCTCGAGTCAGCTGTTCATGATCTTATTGGTTTAATAAAATGGCATCTTTGCTGCAACCCCTTCTTATTTACTAAAGCAAAAAAAGTTCTAATGCGGTGCTACTGTTTTAACAGAGTATAAGATTAGGATTCATTTCAGATTTTTAGCAGCCTCTTGAGAGCTCAAGACCCAATCCTTTATCCTTGATTACAAATGCCAGTGCTATGCCTTGACAAACCATCCATGAGAAAAACACTGACTTTCTGAAAAATGAGGCAGCATACAGTGCTAACACTAGCTACTCCTCATGTTCCCATAGGAACAGTTTAGGATTTGGGAGATGAATCCAAAATAAAATGTTTTGTAAAGGCAAGAGAAAAAGCTATAATCTTTCTCCCCATTCCCCAGACCTTTGCATTTCTCACGTATTTGTCATTGTCGTTACTTAGCAAAATGACAGACCTCTGCTTGTTGTTATAGCAACCCTAGGAAATGAAGAAGGCTCTTGTGCAGTGGTGTTTGAAACTAAGCACCAACAACTGGGTTGTCAAAAAGCAGTTTTACATCACAGATTACAGCATTTGTGAAACTTTTTTTTCCCCTGAATTGCAGCACAGATGTTCCTGGTGCTTAGACTAATGCAGTAGAGCTGGACAGACAGATAAATTACTGCTTCTGCTAATGCCTGATGCAAAAATAAGGAGGCAAATTGTTCATCTGGTGATGGAAACTGTGCAGGAGTTGATGTGAGCCTGTGATGGAAAAGACAAAACAGAAAGAAATTCAAGGTCCCCATAGTACTTCGACGGACAGAAAACATATCTCCCTCCAACAGGAGCTTAACATCCCCATAGTAGTAGAAAATATTTTAATATTCTCTACTTAGCCAAAATCAAGCACGTAAACTACAAACCAGTTTGCAGCTTCAGCAGTGTAACTATCAGCAGTTTAAGTGGTATACCTAGCTGGATGATTTTCTTTCGTTCCCTCAGGCAGTCCCTTAATCCCCTCTCTGTTGGAGAGCTGGGGTAGCTGTGACTTTCATCAGTGTTTGACAGCATCTCCAAGAGCACAGCTGTTTGTAGAGTCACCTTGCTATTACTTGAACATTAAAGATGTTATTTTTTCCAACCTATTCAGGGAGAGGGAATCATCCCTGTGGTGCACAAAGAGGCTCTGGGTACCAAGAACACTGTCAAAGCTTTCCACATCCACTGTGCCTGTGGAGTCTACTGGAGCTCAAGAGAGGCTCAAGAGCTCTGAGACTTGGGAATAAATTGTGGCAGAGCCTTGTATCCAGTTCATGTCTCTGGTACTGGCACAAGGAAAGTGCCAGAAAGAAGAAGCTGGCAATGACAAGTCTGCAGGACAGAGCCTTTCATCAGTAGCCAAAATTGATGCCAGTTTTAAGTAGCCACATAATTTGGGACTCAAAGGCTGGAGATGATGTTCAAAGGCATTTGCATCCATGAATAATTTGTAATTACTCATGTTCAGGTTGGTCATTCAGAGTGTGAGTGCATCTACTTCGGGCTGAAAATCTTGCTGTGTTAATGCTTTGCAGATGCTTTGGATTGTCAGAGATATTTTTACATTTCTCTTACAGCTGGTAAACAGGGATATGTGCAGTCACTGGGGTGTTCCTTAAGGTTAAAACTTCAGTCATCTGTGGGGTGGGCTCTTTTCTCACTGATCTGTTTCTACAAAGGCTCAGGAATTCAATCCTAGTGCAAGCTGAAGTGAGTAGAAGTTCCATGGCTTCTGTAGGTAGGTCCAGGATTTTACTGCACTTACAGGCTGAATATAATACACAGTGTATACTGTGTACTATAGCATATGTGCAGTATTCGGTATATATAGTGTGCTGTGGAGTATATAATATATTTAAACATACCTACACATACGTATATGTATGTATCTATGTATATACACACACACACACTATAACTTATATTGGTTGCTGTGTAAAGAGTGTAGTGTGCCTATTTGCTAAGTGTTTCAGAGAAGAAAAATGGGGTAACAGTGCATTAAAAGCATATATGTAAACTAAAACTTGGGGGTGACTTTGCTAGAATACTTGCATTCTTTTCCTGTGCAGAGAGTTATTCTTCTTTTTCTCTCTCTCTTCCCCCTCCCCCCGCCCCTATTCCTGATACCCTGGAACTCAATTGAAACCAAATACTCTGAAAAATAATTCAGAGATAGCATCTTGCCTTGCCAGCAGGAGACGGCTTTCTCTTTCATTATCTCCATCATACTGGTGTATTACAATTCTAGCAGTAATACAATTGCAGCATTTCTTAACTGCTTTCCTTCTTTCCTCACAGTATGAATGTTCAGTTCTGCTTGCATGAGGAAAAAAGCCCACCAAATCTGTGGCTGCTGTCCATTTATGCACGTTGCTCCTTCCTGTGGCGTGATGGGGTGTCGGTGACATTGTGGCCAGTTCAGACCTGCTGCTTGAGTAGCTCTGGAATTGCCTGCCTAAGGACACTGTCCAGCTGCTCCTTTCTTATGCTTCTGGGGTGGGGGGAAAGACCCAAAATACTTCTAAATGGTAAATTAGTCCGGACTTATCTTTAAAATAATGTAGCTTTTCTTATGGTTCTGCTATGTTACTTCCAATGAATCTTTATGTGATTATATTAAAAAATTACCTGTTATCTTCTTACCTTACTGTCAAAATTATCATCCTCAGAGCAGAGTGACACTCTCTCATCCATTTTTAATCCTGTCTTTGGCCTAAATCACTGAAAAAACAGGCCTTCCTTAAGACACCTTGGGCTAGGGCTGACATATGGAGCTGTCCTTTTGGTTTTGCTAAAAGATTGGTGATCTCCAGCGGCTATAAGCTTCCATCTTCTCATCAAAATATCAAGCAACCTGTTTAGTGAGTGCTTGGAGTCGCAGAGAGCTTGGAAGTGACTCCAAGGAGAGGACCTTAGATCTGAGTTCAGGAAACGTAGTTGTTTTAAATGATAGTCACATAACCAGTCAGAAATTTCAATTGATGCCACAAGCACAAAAGGACTAGTTATGATCACCACCTCTAGGAGTGTGGGTAAGCTAGTAGTAGACTCAGCTGTGGTGTTTTAAGAGACACGGGGCATTCCTGCAGTTTCTGAGACAGAAATGCTGAAAGGTGACCAACAGTCCAAGCTCAGAAAAGGTCTCTTTATAACTGTCTCTATATGTGTTGTGTAGCGCTGTAGCTCTACACTCCTAAAACACTTCTACTGATGCTGTTGTTTTGATATGCCAAGAGATTTTGCAGGTCTGCAGTAAATTTTATTTGTGATTAAATACTTCATCACTCAGTTAAGAACATTTTGCTTATTCAACCAGTGCCCTTGTGTTGGATCTTCTATTGAGTCTTGCCAGATTTTATTGATAACTTCCTGAGACCATGAAATCCTACATAAAATCTGTGTGTTCATGCACTTTTGTGCTGATCACTAGGCACCTTCTGCAAGCTCTGCATGTATCCTGTAAACAACATTTGTTTTTTGGACCAAGCTCATTCTTCTTAAAAAAAAAAAAAAAAAGCTGGTCTTGAGTTGCCTTGTTTTTTGTTATGATCTATCAGAGAGTCACCAGTGAACAAAGAGCAGTACCTAAAATTATACAAGGGATTCACTACATTTTCTCTGCTTGCAGTAGCAAAGAGTGATGATTTCTCCATGTCCTTTGCACAACTCTCTTAATCTGGTTAATGTGTGAGAAGTTTCAAGTTTCTGTTTGTGCATATGGTCCCAGTGTTTCTGCAAGGAAAGATAAAGGTGATGATAAAAAAAGTATTGCAGTCGCTGTGTGCTTGTGGTACAACAACATATGCGGGTGAAGAGGCAAAACTAATCCTTTGGCATCCTTGGTGGAAAAGCTACTTATACATAAGGTTGTTATTTATATATTTTTAATGGCCCTGGCAGACTCCTGTCATATTTTGCTGCATCAGGTAAAGCAGATTGCCATGGAAGTTCCAGCTGTATTTCTAGCAGGGGCATGTTGAAAACAGCCCCCTGCACGTGAGTGAAGCACATTTGTGCAAAGGCAGAAGCGCTCGCGCTGGGTTAGGCTTTACTAAACTGTGCTACCTGAAACAAGCACATTGAGTAATACACGTGTACTGATACCAGTAAAATGTTATCAAATAAACTTTTTAAACAGAAGCTGTAGAAAGTGAGACTAAGGAAAGCCCAGGCTGCAAACACCCTTTTTAAAGTTTATTGAAAATAAGCAAAGATGGATAGAAGTTCTCTGATACGTACTATGATCAATGCCTGGCGAGTTAATTTCCTTGAACTGAGATGCTTTAAATGAGGATATTAACAATTCTGTTTTCATGCTTCCATGAATTACGCTCAAACCATGCCCAACTGTTGTTCAACAACATCAAAAATTCATATGCTGTCGGCCCCATGGCACAGAGCGGCGGAGTCGTTTACTCAGCCAATTTCTGTTGCTGGCTCCACTGGGGAACAGGACAGCACAAACAAGGTAATGAGGTTTGGGCTAATTACGAGGTGACAACAGTATAATTGAACGTCAGATAATGAGTGAAAACACTAAGCTTTGCAGGATGATTTCTGAGCCTCAGGTGGAGCATGTCAAAGCCTGAGATTTAAAGCGACTTCTCGCAGTTATTGGAATAGAGGCCTCGGCCAGCTGCTGAATGACGGAGCAAACCACAGGAATGATTAACAGCTGACAACCAATAGTGTCGTGCAATCCTAAATCTCGTTTACAAGAATATAGTCCTCTGATTATTTCGGTTGTTCAGAGTAGTCTGTTCCGCTCGACCTCACCAGGGATATGCCTTTATAAGACAGACTTTTGAAAGTTATTTCCTTGTTCTTCATCCAGGACTTTGTCCACCTCTGTGCTGAACGCTAACTCAGGAGGTGCTTTTTGCTGCCACATCGTGCAGCCCCGCTCACCTTTGCCGGGCTTTCCTTGTCCGTAGGCTGCCCGATGGGCCGGCGCGGCTCTGGGGCCCACGGCCTTGCTGCCTCGTCGGGATCCTGCCCAAATCGGCTAGAGAGCTGCCACATAACTCGGAGAGTTACGTCTGCAGCTTAGTAGAAAGCCTGGGCTTCCTTTGTCTGCCCTAAAATTATTCTGATCAGCAGCCTAACAGTTAATTAATACCCATAGCCAAGGATCCATCCCGCATCCAAACCCATAAGCGAGCAAGGGGCTAGTGGGAGTGCACCCCGGCCCTACCGCGCGTTGGCTCCGCTGCCGGCACAGCGGCTGGGAGCCTCGGCCACGTAGGAGCCGCCAGCCCTGGGGAGTTCTTCATCCCTCCTGCCCCCAAACAAGTCCCAGAGCTTTATGAGACTGTTCTTCGGTAAATACTGCATTTCTGGATGTTCTGAATTTTCTGAATTCTAACTTACATTTTCAGACGTAGATTTCAAATGTATTAATGAATTGTATTATATTGTAGTACCCAAAATTATCTGTAAGAAGTCATGACTTCATGCAGTGCCTTTTTTTTTTTAATTTTAGCTGTTTCTAAGCGTTGAGCATAAAGATAGAATGTTACCAGATCCCAGCTTCCAGCTTTGTTCAGAAGGTGTGGTAGGAATTTTGGGAAGAGGGATGTTTTATTAAAGGCCTTGAAGAATTTGAAGAGATGCCCAGCGTTCTCTGGCTGGTTCTGACACTCCATAAATAACATCTCATTGAGATACGCATCTGAAAAGGCCACCAGAGGAGATCCGACTCAGTTGTCAGGACTATGAGTGTGTGTCATGGAGAATTTATTGGTCAGAGGGCTTCTCCAGTTTCTATCTTATACATTTACAATGCAGTTAAGTGTATTTACAATGCACTTTTTGATAATGCTGGAGAAAAAGGTAGAATTTAGAGGGGAAGGTAACCTTTGTAAGTAACATAGAACACGTATAAATGAAGCATTACACTTTGACATGAAGGTCTACTTAAGAAGGAACTGCTTTATTGGATTTTATTTATGCACATGTATTTTTACAGCTGCCTTCTACATGCACATATGTTCAGTGCCTATTAATAAGAGACACCAGTGCTTAAATTCATTAGGCATAGAAAACATAGCTCCTATCTTACCAATGGAAAATGATGGTTTGATTGGACAGGCTTAAACAGGAGTGAATGATAACTGCAGGGGTAGAGCTCAAGTGGGACTCCCAGCCCGCAGTCTTCCCCCTGACGTGAGATTTATGATCAGCAAAACTACATAGACTCAAGGTGAATTAGTTATTCGATAGCAAGGTGAATTAGTTATTCTACAGTAAAAAAGTATTTTGCAAACAGTCTCATATTTACATGTTTTGTTTTGTTTTCTGTCTGTAGGCATTTTATGTGGTGTGCTGCTGACTTTTTAGCTTTGGCAAGATTTTATTGATTAAAACTTTAACCAATGTATTCAGCTATGCCTGCTTATTAGAACAACTGCTTTGAGAACCTGTTTTCCTAAAGCAATCCCGATTTCAGCTCCCTACTATCAAGCACCATGGTTGCTCTCGTTCAGTGACCTGTATAGTCCCAGAAGACATCTGGGATATATTTGTGTTAACTCAACTTTGAATATAAATGCACAGAGAAGAGGGAGTTGAGTACTCCCTTTTCCTCAGCTTGTTTATGTCCCTGGAAGCTGTGATTTTTGATGATTAATCCCTCAGGCATGAAATATAAACATCCTTACTTATGAATGCAATACCTGGTGAGATTTGTGCTCAGTTAAAAAAATACATTTTTTATTTATTTCTTTGTTTATTGCATTTAGATCCATTCCAGCTCCTCTCCAAAAGTGAGCCTGTAAAGGAACAAACGGTTCAACCAGCTTTACCCCGGAAACCCACTGTTATCCGAATCCCAGCTAAACCCGGGAAATGTAAGTTCTTGTGAATTGTCTGAGAAATTTCTATCAGGAAATCCCTTTAAGTAGGATTTACTATCTACAAACGGATTGCTGATAACTAGCTGTAGTAGCTGTCAAATGCATACATGGAACAATCCTACAGGATGGTAGAGGCAGTTGAACTGCTGGAGGGGAGAAGTGGAGTTGTGTCCCACTCCCTGCCTCCCAGCTATTTTGTTGGCACTCTCCCTTGCACCAAGTTTGACGCTCCTTAAATCATACAGATCCTGTATGCATTGGAGGGGATGCGTACATTGGAGGGGGAGATCTTAGGGCCAGTACCAAAGGGTTGGGGACCCCCTTCCAGCAGAAATGAGCTTGTTCCATTAGCTCAACTGCACTGCTGAACTGTAGCTTCAGTTGATTTGACTCGTGTTCTGACATCAGCCGAGGATGTTTTTATGCTGTTCTTCTTTATGCTTCTTTATGCTGTGATCAGAAGACCAACATCAGTGTGTTAGGCTTTGCTTCAAGTATACCTTAACCAGGATGCAAAAATAATTTTCAGACCTTACATCAGCAAGAGTCAAGGGAAATGCTGGGTCTGATGTTTCAGGGTATTTAAGCGATGTTTGGGGTAGTAACTGAGGTTGTAAAAAACACATACAGGAAAGCATGTGTGTGCAAAAACCTTAGGTGTTCATTGGTCCTTAGGTCTTAACTGATTTTCTGATAGTTATCCCTGTGCATTCCACCTGCAATCCTTTACAGCTCTAGAAATAACACTGACAATATCTCACAGATTGGGAATTTATCAGAGGTGTGAGAGGTCTCTGTATGCTTCATTAAATAGTTGCTTACATTTAGCTTTGTGTTTTATCTGTGAAGCTTAGAAAGAAATGTCACAAGAGAGCATTTAAAACTTTTTTTTTTTTCTTACTGATGTTTCACTCCACTGAATAGGTACAGAGCCAAATTTGTAGCAACAAGTTGTCCTGGTGGTATTGTTCCTAAGACTTTCTTTCTTTGTTTCCAGAAGATTTCCGTTTCCTTCCCTCCCTCAAATTCTAGCTTTTCAGCTCCTTTGTGTATGTGAGAAATGCAGTGGAAATGATTACAAATGCAGAGGAGAGTGAAGATAAGTGTTAGGAAAAGTCTTTCTGTTAATAACTGAGCATAAATAAAAAGCTTTTTCAGTTGGAAAAACATGTTTATGAACCGCTATAAAGAACCTGAGACTCAATTATTCTCCACAAAGGAAATCTTTTTTTTTTTTTTTTTTTGTAATTTCCATTAAAAAAAAAGAGAGAAGAAATGACCTGACAATTTCATTATTATTTTTTTCTTAACTACATTCTCTTTTGAACTCATAGATAAAGTGGCCCCTTGCTGCTCTCTAGTGGCAATGGAAGGTCCCACAAGGGGCTGCTTGTCTGGACTTAGCCCCAGTTAAAGAGGGGTGTGAGCACCTTACAGGAGGCTGCGCCTGCAAGATTAATGGGCTGTGGAGGAGCAGGAGCAGGTAACAAGTAAGCAGAGCAGCCTTTCCTCAGATAGGAGCTGCTGTGGCTCTTGCAAGTTACAAAAATGAGACAGCTGCAGTTGGGCAAAGATGTAACTTCCACACATGGATTTAATAGGGTTTTTCTTGTAGGGGGGCTTTAGCCGCAGGGTCTCAGTACAGGTGGTCTTTTGCCCTCCTGGGTCTGGAAGGAGACTAGTTCTCCAGAGACCAGTTCAAACCAAAAAGAAAAACTCCAAGAAACCCCAAAAGCCAGCACTGTCAAAATAGGGGCAGACCTGGATGCTTGGGTATTGAGCTAGTGCTCCAGTGGTTCCCTATCAGCATTTTTACTGAGCTTTGATTACAAGGACAGCCTTATACGCCCTCTTCAGTTTTTACACTTAGAAGTCACTGAAAATAACACCTGCTTGCTCGCTATTGAAGCCTTTCTTCTTATAATGACTCTAATTTTATTTTTATAAAGAGTAAAGGTAGGGAAATTAGGCCATCTGTTTATATGTTAGGATTTGAAGTGGTGTGTTTGCATAAATCTCTAGTACTCATTAAATATCAGTAAGGAATGATAACAGGAAATTTCTCTTGCAATTACTGGAAGGCATTGCTTTTAGTTCTCATCACACTAATTTAGAAGAGTGGAAGAATTTTACCTTTTTCTTCTTTTTTTTTTTTTCTTCTGTGCTCAGTCATTTTCAACACTTGCCCTTAAGACTAAGGGAGAGATCTATGAACTGGTCCATTTTTAAACATCTCGATGGCCTTTTAGCTCATGGCAATGCAAATGAAGTGTTAAAAACAAACAAGATTGCACCTTCTTGTGAGCTCTTCCTTCGCTGAGAGTATTTTTCATGAAATAAGCAGCAGAGAGTTTTCATTTGGATGGAATTTCCCTTCATATTTGTCATGAATTCGTAAATGCAGAGGCTGTCTATGTATGTTTCTATATACTTTCAAGGTTGGAAAGACCTTAAGTGTCTGAAATTAATTGTATTAAATGAATAATTTTGATAGACACATAACTGTGTAAAATAGATGACAAGGTTCCAATATATAAGGACAATTTGATACGCTGGCAAATCTTGCCTCTTTATTGCTCGGGTTGTAATAGGAAAGACTTTTAAAACTATTCTCATAAAATAATTAACAGGTTTTGTGCTCTTTTTTGAGACTGAGAATGTCATCAGTCTTCTATAATAAAAGAAGAACCATCTCCTCTTTGATCTCCTGAATTTGCTTAGCTTCTTAAGGACTCTCAGGGCACTCCTGTCTCTCTTCTTTTTGTCACCCTGAATTTTATAGCAACACTTTCTGCTTTTACCTTTCTGGTGATTTTTCCATTCAAGTCTCCTGATCTTTCAGGGTTACTTGAAATAACCCTCAGCTGTTTTCCAGCCTGAAGAATATTCCAAGAGCTGACAGCTGAAAAAAACAAGTGAGCCAGTTTAGAAATGTGGCTGAGAGATGGTGATGGTGTTTCAGGGTATCCAGTGATGAGTCTGACATTCCCAGGGTAGACACTGTGTTACTTCTCTATTAGAGCAACAAATACCGCATCTGAAACCCTTAACTCTCAGGACATCAGCAAGTTTTTTTGATGAAGGTATGTTATGCAGAAAGGGCGATTATCGTATGGCCAGCCTCAGAGTTAGGACATTCCTTTTGCATCCTTATTTTTTTTCCACTGGTCTTGGAGTGATGCTGCCCATTGGCCGCCCAGGGTTTGGGGCAGCTGTCTCCACAAAAATGTGCCAAATGCATAAAAGCAAGATGGATTTCCTCCCGTCTATTGCTGGTTCCTGTAAAGAAGCTATCAATTAAATTTTCATTTGGGAACTTTTTTTTACAGCTTTAAATGAAATCCCACATAGCCCTCCACCACTTCCTGCTGAAAAGCCTATTGGGAGCACTTCTTCTATCACAGTGGGAAAATGCAGCAATGGTGATCAAGTGAAAAAAGTGGTAAGTTAGAACTGTTTTCCTATGTTAAAACTATGTCTAATTTGCTCAACAGATCTCCTGTGACTCTCACTTCTTTATAAAGTAAGTTACTTGAAGGACTAAAGGATGAAAGGGGCTACTTAAAAATATAAGGCTTTCTTCTTTTAATTGCATCCTCTAATTTAATCAGATAATTTAGACTGCTTTCAGTTCTGAAAAAAAAGCACTTTCTTGATTTAACTAAACTTTGATCGCATCTATCTTGAGTTTTCTGTACTTTGTGGTTGGATCCATTGCGTTCTACTGCTTAATTCCCCAAACTCGGCAGAGTGAGTTCAAAGTCTGGGGTTTACATAGTCAAACACTGTCAAAGTCCTTTAGACACTTCTTTACCTTCACATAGAAGGCATCTCTCTGTATCTTTGCTAATCTCCGGTCAAAAAAAAATTCTGTAAATTCTGAAAATTTCTGTAAATAGAAAGGGGAGAGAAGCCAGCTTTTCTGAGTGCTTCCCTCCTACTTGGTTTCTAGTGGTTTGGTCAGAGGCTGAGCAGAGCTGTCTGCTTCAGAAAGGTGGGCTCTTCTACTCACTCCTGCACAAATACCAAGTTGTAGCTCTGCATCCTACAAACCCTTTGACACAGATTGGCTAAATAAACTGGAACATGACATTGCCAAGTGAATTTCCAAATATAGGGAGCTGTGAGGGCAAGAGTGACAGAGATTCTTGGGGAAGCCATAGGCAGTAACAAGATCAAATCAGTCTGAAAGCCCTAACTAGGTGGACAGCTGCCAACAAATATCTTTGCTAAGAGGATAAAGTGTTTTTTAAATATGGTGGTTGAAGAGGCTTTTCATAGAGGTCTCAACTCTTCTCAGTAATGCTGAAGAAGTAATTCCCAGATACAAGATGCTCAAGAAAATACTATATAATACAATACAAGCCTGAAATATCTACAGTGTGTGATCATGCAGATTGTTCTGAAAAACATGTGGAAGATCTTGTGTAATCTTCAGAGGTTCTCATTTTTCCTTCTTAGAAAGCACTACATCAGATCCAGTGAAGCATTTAAAACCTGTCTTTGCAAAGAACTTGCAAACTTCTTTTTGCTCTTAAGTCCTTCAGGAGCCTTTAATGCAGGGGCCTTATGCACTAATCTTTCAATAACCTTTCAATTTTTCCATTTCTAAATATAAACTCATATGATTACCTCAGCCAATTTTCTTTGTTAAGTGGTGAGCATTGAGAATGAATTCATAATAAAGTATTACACAAACAATCATTTTCAAAACTAGGAGCAAAACTAGGTGGAAGTGATTAACCAGCAAAAATAAAAGCTGTTTAACACGCGCTGTGGTTGGTACATGATTGTTCTTTTTCACAGAGAGGAGGAAATTTTTAAGTATTAGGATAATATCCCAGTCTGAAAGTAGCAGGTTGTACTTTTTAATAATCAAGAATATTCATTTGGGAACTTGTCAAGGGTCAAAATTTTGCCACCATATGTGTTCAGATATTGTCTAGGTGGAAAAAAAAGGAAAGAAACTTATATCAATTTCAAACACGTGTATCCCCAGTTAAGTAAATACAACTTTTTAGACCTTATAAAATGTTATTTTTGAACCCAAATTAAGCAGTCTGATTTACTATGCTGCCCTACAAACAGTTGCATTGGTTCAGCCGAGCTGGCAGCACCCCCTGGCCCTGGGATGACAAAAAATGGCAGGAAGCAGAGGATGGTAACTCAGTTAATCCATCAGTGCCATGTGAGCCCTTCAGATGTGGGACATGTTCGCTTGCACTGTCTCTTCTGTGGGACAGGGATCTCTGACAGGGACAGGATGGGCAGATGGGAACAGTGACTCCTTAATCTCTGGAAGCAAGACTCCTCAGGACCCATTCCTGTTAGCTCCTTAGGAACCACATTGAGATGCCTTCTTCAAGCACAGCTAACATTATTTGCAATAATGAATCAGGCCCTGATTTTTAATGTAGCAGGAAAAGAGGGCTGGCCCATACCTAATGCACAATTTAAGCTGTGATTCAGGTACACGACCAGGTTATTTGCATCTCTCTCCATGTCCAGCAAGGCTTTAAAACGTTAGAATGAAACAGGATATTTTTTACTGTGTTCTCAGAAACTCATTTTCCTTGTCTATAGAATATAATTTAAAACATGAAATGCATCATTCAAATGAGATCCTGTTGTTGTTGTTGTTTCTTTCTTCTAATGTCTTTGCTATTTTTTTTTTTTAACCCTTAGGAGTCAGATCATTCAGAACAGGCTGGAACACCTCACCTAGAGCCTGCACTTCCCCCAAGGTGAGCAGAATTTTTCAGCCATTTGGTGTGTTTCTATGTTAGTTTTCTTAGTTAGGCTCTTTGTAGACTCACTTGAACACAGTATTAAATAGGCCTAGCTGCTTCATACTGTGTCAGTGTGAGTAGGGAGATCCCAGGACAGCTCTTTGGCTCTTCAGCTCAGGCACAGTGGCTGCTCTCATTCCTTCCTGCATCTTTAACCTCTTCACCTGTGGCTGGACATGGACCATCTCCTCCTGCACATTGCTGACCTTTCCGTCAGCAGCCGCGCTGAATGGTGAAGGAGCAGAGGTGGCAGATGCTGCCTCCCCAAAAAGGGCAGAGACTGGGCCAGCCAGTCTACACACTGAATCTGTGGGCTGAAACACACAATTTACTTTGTTCACGCTGTCAGGACAAGAGAACCTTATTTCAGCTACAAAACTTAGCCTAGCAATTGTAAGTATTTGTTCACAGGTTTGGTTTTACATATGCAATGCATACTGGGGTCCCGCAAAAGCTAGTAGACTGTTGACTAGCAGAAGTGGTGAGCAGACTTGAAAACATGTAGTAAAACCATCCAAGGATTTGATCACTGAGTATCACTCTCTGAAGGGTTCATGTATCCCTGGAGAACTGTAGATACTACCTTTCATACAGTCCAGATCCTGTCCATGGTTGCATGCTCCATGGCTAAGGCTGAGGTGGAGGATAAGGAGGCCAGCTTGCAAACGTGTATTTCTCTGATGGTTCACCCCATGATTTAGGCCTGTGGATGGAAAGATTATACCAGCCCGACCTCCCCCACCGAAAGGCGCTCCTGGAAGGCCACCTCCACCAAAGCTCTCTACAGCCAAGACCTCCTCCCAGAAGGAACCTCTTTCCCGCTCCACTTCTGACATGGCTTGTGATAGAAAAAACAGCAAGTTCAGACTGGGACCCAAGAGAGCAAAGAGCCAAGTCTTAAAAAATCAAGATCCAGCATTACCTCCTAGGCCTAAGCCAGGTCATCCTCTCTACAATAAATACATGGTGAGTTGAGATATTCTATCTGACACTGTTATTTACAAAAAAAAAAAGTTCATGAAAACAGTAGAAAAAGAAAAGAAATACAAAAGTAGATTACTGTGATATGGCTGTCACAAACTATCAGCAAAATCCTCCTTAGAAAACACAAATAAATAGTAATATGCAATGGAAAGTAACAAAGGAGAAAGCACTTGGTAAATGCTGTTTATTTATATATGTGTACTAAAACAAAAAAAACCTAACTTTGTTCAAAATCCTATGGCTTTTCATGGTGTTTAGCAACGGCTAAAAGTCTGTAAAAATAAAAACAAACTCCTTTTGTTTTTATTTAATGTTTTCTCAATCTGTGACAATGAGAAGTTCTGCTTTAGACCTTCTGTGGATAAGTCTTGTTTTACTGGGGTTTTCTTTATAGTCATCACTTCTGACTTTTATTAGAGTATAGAGTATATAAAAATAGAGTATAGAGTATAAGAATGATGCCAAACATTGCATTCGAATGTCGCTTTACCCTGTATATGTCAAAATGCTAAACAAAATGGGAGGAGTGTAAGAACTTATAAAGTAGTTTAACTTGCTTAATCAAACCTGCCAGGAGTGAGGAATGTAGCATCACTTACCTTATACCAGGCCATCCATGCTATGCCTTTTCATTCAGAAGTGTTTGTTTTGGTATTGCCTGTATTTTTAGAGGATAGGGAATATAAATGGCAGGATATCAGTGATAAAAAGGAGTCTTCCTCTAGATGCTTAGAACTGATTGGTGAGCAGAGCTGGGAACTGCTTGAACTGGTGCTATTGCCAAAGAAGTGAACGCGCAACTGTAGCCTGGAAACAACTTTCAGCCCAAGGAGGAAGCCTTCTAGTGCCTTCTCTTTCACCTGCACTTCTGCCTTCTGGTGCAGAAGAGGAGTATGAGGGAGAAAGTTGCATCTTAGTGTGAGCAGGGACAGCTCTGAGATGAGGAAAAAGTTGATTCCTATCTGGTGTGCTGCTTCTTGTGTATGTAAGAAACATTTGTAGGTGAGATTTTTTTTTTCTAGTAGTTCACTAGTAATTCTAGGAGTTCACTAGTAATTCCCTGTTCACACATATTGTGCCATGAAATTCTCTTCCCAGGTGGTTTCTCCAGAGCTCTCCTTGACATAAGAGTATTTTCTTGTACTACAGTGCATGGCCAAACACCGGTCCAATGTGACATGGTGTAACTTAGGAGGCTCAGTTACTTTAAAACTGAATGTAACACTGGGGTTTCTCCTGAGGGCAGTTCATACCACTGAATGCTTTCCAAAGGCCCCTGTCGTCTTCTGCGAGGCTTATAAACTGGTCACCTGTAATACATGGTCTGAATCAGAGTATTCTGACATATGGTAGAAATGTCAGGTGCTTAAAAATGAAACAAACTATTCTCTTCCCCTCTATTTCTGTTCAAGGTACCTGTGCCTCATGGAGCTGCCAAGGAAAACTTTCTTCCCAGGAACTCTGGAGAACTGCCCTGTAAGGTAAGGCACATTCTCTACTGGCATGTATTTAATCATCAAGATTCCTGGCATTGAGTGCTTTAACATAACCTTTAGAAGGTTACACTGAAAAATATAATAGTGGTTTATTAAATCTTCAATAAAAACAAAACTACCACCCCCCTCTTCAAAAAAAATGAAGCACCCTAAAATGTGGAGACAGTCTGCTTACAGAGCAGAGAAACAGTGAGTGCCAGACTGGAATCCAGGGGGTGAGACAGAGATGAGGGCTCAGCATTCATAATGTATTTTCTCTTTACAAAACTCTCACAACAAACTTGTCATTTAGCCTCAGCGTTATGTTCTTGCAAGCAAAGGCCAAGTGGCTTGCTGTCACCTCCAAAATACTTGGCAGATGAAGGATGTGTTGCCCCTTCTATATTGTTATGGGGTATTTGGGCTGAGATGCACTCTCAAAGCAAGGAAGGAAGGAAAAAAATACCCATGGCAGGCAGGAGCACACAGCAGCACACAGCCACACGCAAAATAGGCCATAACCCTGGCCGTGAGGGTGACCAAGACTGCTCCAGATAGCAGAAGCTTTGCCTGTGGCAGTGACGCCTCCCTCCCTTCCTTCTACTGCATGAGAAATAGGCTTCAGTGGAGTCCTGTCTGGTGTGCATTGGTAAAACACGGATTTTGAGATCAGATTTTGACAAATTATCACCTGCAAAGCTATGATATCATAACAATCTTATGGTCAAAAATGAGAAACAAATGACTTTCAGAATAAATAACAGAATCTGTGTTTATATCTTTCATGGTTTATAAACTCCTTGCATTTATTTACCATTGACAGGATTCAAACACTCCTCCAAAGGCTTCTAACACAAATGGGCCACATGCTGTAGTCTTGCATGATTTTCCTGCGGGTAAGTACACGTGGATATCCTGGAAGCTTGGTTTACTCCACAGCTTTCAAGATGATAATTTGCTTAGGAATTACAGCTTTAATCAGGAAGCTCAGTCTGCAAGTGCTGCGTATGGAATTGTTTAAATCCATGGGTTTAGCTATAGTGAGCCAGGTCTTTTAGTTAAATTCACTTGTTCGGCTCTGTGCTTTTAAGGCTTTTTAAAAACTCATTTCACTTTTGTCTGGGGTTTATATTAAAAGACTTACTTAAAAAAAGAACCGGTGCATGTGAGCGCTGCTGTCACTAAACTGCTGCTGTCTTGCAGAGCACGCTGAGGACTTGGAGCTTCGGTCTGGAGACACCGTTTACCTTCTGGAGAAGATCGATGCTGAGTGGTACAGAGGAAAATGTGGGAATCTCACAGGGATATTTCCTGCCAACTTTGTTAAAGTAGTTGTATGTACGCTTTGTATATGGTGATATATAAGATCCCATTGATTTCTTTTCTATTGCTCCTCCTGGGACTTTTATGCCATTCCCTCCTTCTCTGTGGCAGCACAGAAGATGTGTTGACTTGCTTGTATAGTATTAGGAAGATGCTTGAGTTGGCAGCCCAAGCTTTGGTCTGGATATTCATTTCCCATTAATTTCAATCCCCAAGGGAGAACCTTAACACATGCCCCACCCTCTCTGTTACCTGGGATGATTTCTGTGGCCCTGCAGAGCAGCTGCTTTTTCCTGGCTGCCAGGAATCGAAGCAAGGCAACTGTGTCCTGCCCCTGGCCTCTCGCTGTGGTCCCCTTGAACAGGGTGCGTTGGCGCAGCACAACAAGGCGGTTACGGCAGCCAAGCAGCCCAAGGAGCCTTTGCTGAGCGTCCCGCTTGGCTCTGAACTGCCTGCAGGAGGCAGGTGCTGGTTTGGAGTCCAGCTGAAAGGACTCGGAAAGGGGCAGAGATACAGGGCTCTGCAGTACCTCAGAAATCTGCTCAAAGCTGCCACCTGTCTCTTCAGAGATGAGAACTGCAGCTACATTAAAAATACTAAATGATTAGTAATCAGTACAGAGTGTTAAATAGGGTGTCTGTTTAACCTGTAGTGGTGTCACTGAATAGGAATTGCAGCAGTTGAAAACCTACTGAATTTAAATAAATAAATAAATGACGCATGGTTAGAAATAATGCACCAATGCTGAACTTGCTTTCACAAGAAAGGTTTGTTAGCTAAAATCCCTTAGTCTCTTCTACACAGCCAATTTAATTTACAAGTTCTTGTTCCTGATGGCTAGCAAAAACATTATGTTAAAGCAATGAAAATGAATATTTGGAGGGGGCAAATTCAGCATTGTTACAAATGTACAATTTCATAAAAACAAGAGATGTTTTTCAACCTTCTGCTTTAGTTTTAAAAGGTAATTTGCCTTTGAATTCAGAAGTCTTTTGTTTCAGCAAAATTTAGAAAAGCTATTAGGGAAGGAGAGGACTACCTAGGCTAATTTACTGAGTAAATTATAATTCCTAATTGCTCATGCACGTCAGAGAGTTGATCTCAATACAAAGCTTCTAGATGGTACAGGATGTTCTTGACGATTGAGCTGGTTGCTGTCTGAACTTCCCGGTGCAGGACACCCTTAGCAATGCTGTTAAAACTCACAGAGCGCCACCGCGCCGAGCTCGCCTGGCACACGTGTTGCAAGACGATTTTCTTGCAAGGCAGCGTGCCCCGTGCAACCCTTCCTAGGAGCTTGGAACTCATCCTTGTTGGTTTCACGGGCAGCAGCTTATGCGGCCGAGCAGTGACCCCTAGCTCAGGTCCTACCATAAGTGGCAGGGGCTGCCCTTGAGCTCGTGGCACTTGCAGCCCTCAGGCAACAGAGGACGGGTGGGCGCTGTGTGTGCAGTGCTTTTGTTTTGTTTGAATTTTTCCAGTTTCTATAATGAGCACACAGTGCCGGGCTGCAAAAGGGTTAAAAAAAATTACTTTGTTTTTCTCCAGCCTGACCTTTCTTTATGTACAGCCACTGCATCCACACTGAAGTGAGATGCTTTTGTTTCGAGTACAGATGGCAAGTGCTGGACTCCCCAACCCCTAACAGCTAACCAGTCATTTTGTCTATTTGAGGTTTTTGTGCTAGGAGATAAGACAGCAATTATCAATTGAAAGTTTGGTGCTATGTAGTAGCATGCAGCCCCATTTTCTGTCACTCAACCATGCAGTGTAGAAATATATAAAAAATGCTAATAGAAGCATTAAATAGTGCTTGTCGAGATTGAAAAATGAAAAATCAGCCATACAAAACCAAAAAGCTCAAATATGATCATATACCAGAGCATGAGTGATTATGTAGTGTCAAACAGATATCACAAGTAGAGCTGATGCATAGTTGAAAATAATAGATTCTTTTAAGAAAAGAAGCTTATTATAGATACATCAATATGTTTTGTCTTGTTAGATTGATGTTCCAGAAGAAAACAACAGGAAAAAAATACTTGGTGCATCGCATTGTATTAAGTGAGTCAATAAATCTTACCTTTTTTTCCTTCTAAATTTATTAAGAGATTAAAAAGAAAAGGAAGTGGAAATTGGTGTCATTTGCACTGAGCTTAATATGGTTAGCAGCTCCCTCACCTAAATATATCTTAGTGTCTTGACAGCTTCATTTTTAAAACTTTGTGAGGCTTTAATAAGACTCTTACATTTAAGTAAAAGATAAAGACTAAGAACTAACTTAATAGGTTAAAAAAAAAAAGTCCATCACTTTTCTGTTTAAGGAGAGCCTGTTTGTACAGAGGTGGCCCTTGCCTCGGACAGTGTTACATTCCTCCCACCTCCTGGACTAGAGGTAATGTCCCCGGCTGCTGCCCGTGGAGGCAGAGGAGGAGGAAGGGCACACAGAGAGCTGGCTTTGGCTCTGACCTGCTGGGACTGTGCAGCCCTGCAGCTGCCCACAGGGACCCGGCTGCTCCTCAAGGCTGCAGGTGGGGCAGGGATCAAGCACTACCCTGCATTAAGTGATGCTATAGAAAGAAGTAAAGGTTGTTTCTACTGTTGCTACTTTCCTGGCTTGGCATTTATGGTAGTCGATAAATTTGTTTAGAACAGGTTTTTTTAATTCTATTTAAACAAACAAAAAAAAAAATCTTTTTTTTTCCTCAATATCATGCCAACTTCTTTAGACTGAACATATGCAGGAATGCTTCTCTTCTAGGTAGATATCTTATTTCAACACTCCTAGGAATTCCTGCAGAATAAAGTTTGTGAAGAAGTATGTTAAAAAAAAAAAAAAAAAAAAAAAAAAACCATGAACCCTCCATAGATTTGTAACTTGGGATACTTACTTAAATAGAGGCACAAATAGGAAATTAGACATGTAGCCCAGACTCAAGGTATTTTTCTTGCTACCTTTGGAAGAGAAATAAAGCAAAATACTGCAGCAACTACCAACTGAGTGCAAGAAGCAGATACTGGTCCAGCACCTTCAAATTCAGCCTACTTGGAGAGCAAAGGTAGCCAAAGTTAGACTCCAGTTTTCAATGCATTCTTTCCCTCTTTAATGAAAAAATATCTTTTTTTTTTTTGCATTATGTTGCCTTCTTAGTAATAAGTGGACAATAATAGTAAATACAGTTTTTCATGTTTCTACAGAGGCCCAAGATGTGTTGCCCGGTTTGAGTATATTGGAGACCAGAAAGATGAGCTCAGTTTTTCAGAAGGTGAAACTATCATCCTTAGAGAATATGTAAATGAAGAATGGGCCAAAGGAGAGCTCAGAGGCACATCTGGAATTTTCCCCTTGAATTTTGTGGAAGTAATAGAAGACCTTCCTGAAACAGGTAGGAATATGTTAGCAATCCTGCAACTATCTTGCTCAAGCACCTAGTTTGGCACTGCATATACCCAGGAACCATAAAAGGATAAAAGTTCAAAAGGACAATGCACAGGGAAGGAATTGGAGAGAAGAGAGGACAGATAAAGAGGAGAGTTTAAGAGTAGCTCTTTATCATCACTTGAAATACTCAACATTTCCATCATTAGTAATGTTGTGAAAGTCACTGTCAATCTATGCTAAGTTGCCCTTTGCTCCACAGGTATAGGAGCATCGCTGAAGAGCAAGGTGGAAGGTTCCTCTTCCCTTCCTCAGGTAACAGATTTTTATAGGCTGGGCCAGACTTGCTGTAGATCTTCCATAGGCTTACACAGGCTTTCTGTTATCATGTCCCGCTTGCTGCACAGCTTGAAATTGCAAATTTAACATGACTTACACAATTGCAGTAACATACAGAAATATGACAGTAGGTCTAAACTGATAAATTCTTCTTGCAAAATAATTATTTTTTGATGAAAAAGTGTACAGTTCTCATTAGCTCTATTTTGTTCTAAGTATTGTCGCAGTGGATTAATTTTGAAATTCTTACTTATCCTATTAATTAATTCTTATTAATGATAAAAAAGGAATGTGCCTAGGCAAAAGCTGTATTAATTATAAATAAAATGCTGTTCTAATCTACATGTGCAGTGAGTATCGTATGAAGGAGGAGTCAGGAGGCCGAAGTCTCTACCCCTCTTTCACCAGAATGCTGAGCTGCTGGGCTCCATTAACACTTTGAAATTATTTTCATTCTTTCTGTTCACTTGAATAGAACAACAGACATTCAGTAGAGTGGTGTGAAGCACTACATGATTTTACAGCAGAAACCAAAGATGATTTATCCTTTAAAAAGGGAGACTGCATCCAAATACTGGAACAAGTAGATGCAGAGTGGTACAGAGGAAGACTGAATGAGAAGGAAGGGATTTTCCCAGCAGTTTTTGTTCAGACCTTCTCAGGTACGGTGCTCCTATTAGAAAGCAGATCACTATTTCTTAGGTTGTGACAGTAAGGTATTTTATATAAGATACTTATCCCCAGTGGGATAAGCATCCCCATGTGGTCATAGTTTTCACAGAGGACTTGAAACAATCACATTTATCTTTCATGCTTCCAAGTTAAGCCCTCAGTGAAAGCAAAGAGGGAATAACGCCCACCTGACTGACTGACAGTGCACATGAATTGCAGCTCTTTGCTAATTACCAGCATTGGGCACTGTATTGGGGAGAGAGGATAAGAGGGACAGGAAACCGCTCCAGAAACAAAGATCTAGTTCGCTGCAATCCAAATAACTTGTGCTGTCCATCCCTGCAGCCAGGGTTGAGTCACAGTCTCGAGGAGGGAAGAAAGGAAAAGCCAAAGCTCTTTATGATTTTCATGGAGAAAACGAAGATGAGCTTTCATTCAGAGTAAGTAATCTCAACCCTTTTTTAAAACTTACACTCATAAGGAATGCTTAAAAAAAGATTTAAATGTATTAAAAATATACATAGAATGAGCAAAAAGGAGAAAATACTAACACATTTGGCAGGCAGCCTCTCTGCAAGTTTTCACCTTACCAAAACTTAAAAGATTTCACCCATGTGGAACAGGAAATGACTGTGGAAAAAAAAGGACAGGAATCAGAGTCATCCTGACCTAACTATTCCAGATCTTCCGGCAACTTGACAAAGCAGAAGCAAAGCAGAGCAAAAAACATCCTCCTTTTGCAGAGCAGCTGTATTCAGTTCTTGATTGGTTGATGCAATTAAAAGAACCTCTTGTTTAATTAAAAAGGCAGCAGAGAAGGTGTGATAAAGAGCATGAGCAGCAGTGTCAGATAGCGCTGGCTCCAAGGGCCGCGGACCACAGGAGGACTCAGCCTCCAGAAGGGTTTGCCAGCAGGATGCACACGCACCCCAGGGGCAGTTTTGGCTGGGTACCTGGCTAGCGTGAAAGGAGCATGAAGGAGAAAGCGTGCTGTTTTACAGCCACAGTCAGGACTTCCGTAACGTATCCCCAAAAGCAAGTTTCTGAGAAGCAGCAAACCTTCAGAGCAGGTCCAAAGGAGCATTTATTAGCAAGAATGTACTCTTAAGGTGAGCAAAATAATTAGTTTCTGCATTAGAAGTTTGCAACACAGAAAAGACAGGTGATTCTTTAAAGAGGAAAAGAGGGAGGGAGGTACTGGAAGAAAGGAAAGGGACAGTGCCTCAGAAGAAGGGTGGGACAGGGGAAGATGAAGCTAAAACCAAGATCAAACAAGATCTGGAGATTTTTGAAAAAAACAGACCGAGCTTACACTGTTGGGTACCTTTGGGGAACTTCTGCTGAGAGAAAAGTTCCAAGTGCTAGAAAAAAATGGGACGAAGTTGAAAGAAAAGCTTTGAAGCATTTAAAGAAACCCTTTAATAAAGCGGGAATGAGCATAAGGCAGCAGCCTGTAGGCCAGTTGACTTGCCTACCTAAAGCAGCCCATGAAGTTGCCCAGCAGAACTACTTTTCCGTTCCAAAATGTGGTGACTTTTCAACAGATGACAGGTGTTTGCTTACCTGACTAGAAGGTACCTTGCTTACCAGAAGTTACAACCATTTTTGATGATTGTCCCAAAGAGATCTANAAGCTTCCAAGTGCTAGAAAAAAATGGGACAAAGTTGAAAGAAAAGCTTTGAAGCATTTAAAGAAACCCTTTAATAAAGCGGGAATGAGCATAAGGCAACAGCCTGTAGGCCAGTTGACTTGCCTACCTAAAGCAGCCCATGAAGTTGCCCAGCAGAACTACTTTTCCGTTCCAAAAAGTGGTGACTTTTCAACAGATGACAGGTGTTTGCTTACCTGAGTAGAACTTACAACCATTTTTGATGGTTGTCCCAGAGATCTAAGTACTGGGAAAGAGACTGTTTGTCTCTCTCTGAGAGAGAGTTGTACTGTTTGTCTTCTGAATAGCATCAGCTGTGCACGCGTTATCATTTTACAGTAACCTGCCTGGGCTCACGTTACCTCTTCTCTTGCAGGCGGGCGACATGATAACAGAGCTAGAAGCCGTGGATGAGGACTGGATGAGTGGAGAGATGCAAGGAAAATCGGGGATATTCCCCAAAAACTATGTGCGAATTTTAAGAACACCCTGAAGCGTTGCCTGCCTTCACGCTCCCTGTGTGGGGAGGAGAATGTTTTCCATCCCAAAGGCACAGCGAGCAAGGACATTGCCTTTTTTTGACTATCAACATCTTTTGCACTACTTTTTCTAGACAGTCATACCAGTATCTTGAAGTCAAGTAAGAAAATTGTAGTCTGTTGTGACAATGTATTTAGCCTCATGCTTCATGAACACTGGCAGAGCAAATAAAAGGATGATTTTTAGCAGATTCCAGTTAAGGGAGTATGGTGAAGAAGTACTATTTTAAGTTAAATTCTTGTTCTTAATGCTCTGTTATGTTTACTGTCTGCTAGTACATTTACCATGTATAAAGTCTGCATAAAGTAAGCTGCTTGGGGCTTCTTGAAAAATTTTCTTAAATCTAAATGAAAAAGTAGTTTTTAAGATGTAATTACAACATTCAGTAGGTAAGTCAGGTTCAATATTCTGGTTTTATTATTGCTCGACTTCCGCATTTAAGTGGAATTCACTAGTTTTACGACTGGGAGGATAAGGCGGATAAGTTATCTCAGTAGAAAATTATCAAATCTAATATGATAGAGGAAAATTCAGAAGCGAGTCCTCATGGGTACTGTTCTATTCTTAGAGCAAAACTGTTCATATAGGGGGAAATCTGGAAAGTAAAATTTAAGCGTTTTGTCCCTTGATAGCATTCAAATCAATGCAGATAATCTCCTAAACCTTTCTTCCCCTCCACCTCCCCCAACCCGCTCGCAGTTGCAGGTTTTTCCCTATTTCTGGTATTTACCATTCCTGAAGCCCTGGCTGGGTGGCCAGCTGAGCAGCCCCTCACGCGCTGCCTCAGCCCTCGTCTCCGCAGCAGCTTTTCTGCCTGTGCATATGGGGAGAGCCGCTTATCGCTCCTGCAGCCTGTATTGCTCCCAAGCACTGGAGCATTCCTCGGAGATGCTTTTCTGATCCGTAAAACAGCCTCCCCTTCAGCTTTCTGCAGCCGCAGGGATTAGTTTTCACTTTGTTTCCACTATACTGAACAACAGTGTAAAGGGTCTGTCAGGACCATAAGAGGGAGGAAAAAAAAAAAAAAAAATCAAAAAAGATAGCAGCGTACCCAGCAACTACTGCTCTACCTTACCAGAGAGCCTGGCCTGAACTCCTGTGGAATGAAACTCGAACCTGCGTCAGAGGACGAGCCTTCCTGCCAGGAAAGGCCAAAGGTTCCTGCCATTATTCAGCGATAACATGATAACATCCATGTCCTTCGGGAGAACTCTTGAGTGAGCAGACTGCTGGCTGCCACAAGCCCTCCCAGCCTGCTCAGCCACAGGCTTCCAATAGCTCCTCCGCACACTGCTGCTTTGAGGGCCCTGCGAAGGCCCTTCGCAAACTGCTTGCAAGCTCGAAAGGGGGAGNCCTGGCCTGAACTCCTGTGGAATGAAACTCGACCCTGCGTCAGAGGACGAGCCTTCCTGCCAGGAAAGGCCAAAGGTTCCTGCCATTATTCAGCGATAACATGATAACATCCATGTCCTTCGGGAGAACTCTTGAGTGAGCAGACTGCTGGGTGCCACAAGCCCTCCCAGCCTGCTCAGCCACAGGCTTCCAATAGCTCCTCCGCACACTGCTGCTTTGAGGGAGGGCCCTGCCAAGGCCCTTCGCAAACCGCTTGCAAGCTCGGAAGGGGGAGAACAAAAGCTAAAGTAAAAAACAGGATTCCCCGGTCCTCCTAAGGTCCCACGTAACCCGGGTGGAGGTAGGTAAGGGTTAAGCATATGATGTTTACTTACTTTTTGTCGGACAGTTTTTTTTTAAATTTTGATACAAGTCTTAGGGTAGAATTAAATTTTTGTATTTTTTCAATTTTCTCTCCCCCTGTTTTTATAATTGTCTATTGATGGGTTGTTTTTGTAACTTAAGTTAGGTGTTGAAGGTCTGCGCCTGTCCGTAGGTCAGCTGCTCTGCTTTAATGAATTCAATTGATTCAATCCTCTCCTCCCTAAGCACGGCTGAGAGAGCAGCAAAGCTGACAAGTGGGAGCAGGGAGTGCCATCTGAGGCCTGCCTGCATCACTGCAGGCAGCTAAAATCCATGTATTTTTTGTTTAAATGCAAGAAAGTTGCTTGGCTCTTACAGAAAGCATATGCTACCCGGTTTATAGAAAACTATAACAAGGTCAAAAACGGTAACTGCAGCATAGCAGCAAATCTCAGATATATCCTTGAAATTCAGCTAGGCCCCATATGAAAGAAGTGGCTCTGATACAGGCTTCTGTGGTTTGACCCAACACCTGGAAATGCCTGTTTTGCGTGCAGGTGTCCTAAGTAAAGCTCTGCAAGTCCATTACGTTTGTTATGGTACCACTGTAAATTAAAAATGTATTTAACCAGTAAAAATTTTTTATAATTAAGTCATGACTGCATTTTTATCATTATATGTTGTAGAGAGCTTGCTTTCTGCTTGGCACGATGGTTTGATACTGCTTGGATGTTTAACCGAACCGAAAATATTTTTTTATATATATATATATGTATACATATATACTATACATATATACATATATATATATACATATATATATATATGTGTGTGTGTGTGTGTATATAATAGGGCAAGACGCTCCTCTCACCAACAAACAGAAGGAAAAAAACAATACCAAAGATACAAGGTCTGGGAAGGAGCTCAGAAACAATTCAGCAGCAAAAAGCACGTGGAGTACCGCTAAGCAGAAACGAAACACATTTACCATGCCTGCAAATAGGGGAAGGCTCTGAAACACATGTTCTAATGCTAGACTTGTACGTACACATACACACTAAACCTGCTTCTAAACCTTACTTCAGAAGGTTCAAGGATTTTCAGCCTCAGCTCACTTCCTGTAAGCCAGGGCTTGGTAGTTACCCCAGGGAGAAAATTCTCAGTGTCATTAAGTGTGTTACACCAACTTCAGAGCTGCAAATAACCATTATTAAAAACACAGCTCCAGTACTGGAGAGGAAAACAAGCCAGCACCTCATCCTTTACTCCAATTTCAGTATCATTAAAGGTATTTTACATCAAGCCCATACATTAACTGAAAGAGCACAAGTAGGTCTGTATTTACCAACAGATCTAATAGGATCCAATAGGAGTTACCTGAATGTTAAGTCATGGACCAGTAGTTTTAAGTATCATTCTTGTTAATAACATTTTGTGTCCTCTTCCTAGTTATGTATATCTTGTAAATGTGATAGTAATAATTCATCCAAAAATACTAGTATCAGTCCTCCCACCTGAAACAGTATATATGCCCACTTCAGAACTACAAGTAAAAGTTTCCTTTAACCCGTTAATTACTTGGAGGCTTTGCTACATAAAAACAAAAAAAGTTTCTATGCTCAGAAGAATAGGAACAAAACAAGCAGAGCCAGATGTGAGCATTATATGACTTTGAAGGCTTTACAAGAATTTCTACACCAGTTATTCTGTGATGAATCAAACAGTATCTCACCAGTGGCTCCCACTACGATCAAGTCCAAGAAAAACATCTAAACTTCCTTCCTTTTCTGCAACTACTAAGAATACTTTGCTTCCTTTATGTGTTTGTTGGCTCCAAGTGGTCAGCTGGGGCACAACCACAAGGCTCTATTGCACAGGAGGTAGGAGAGGCGCTCAGAGCAGATGTGATCACGGCCACCAGGGTCTGCACAGGAACTCACCTGTGGCAGCTTTTAGAGCCCCCAGCCCCTGACAAATCTATCCTGCATCCTAACTTGGTCTCCTGCCAATTCTGGTATTCCTATTTAGGTCAGAACAGTGAGTTGTAGGATTGTTATGAATCAACAAATCAGCTAATTCTATTCTAACTGACTCTGATTTATCTCTTCGAAAAAAATCCTTCCTTGGTTAAAACCTACTTTATTGACTTGAACTTTACCTTTTAATAAAACATCTTAACTGTCACATCTTTAACACCGAGAAAATGGCAAATAAAAAAATCAAATTTTCCTCTTAAGAGCTTGCACTTAGACTCACTGAAGTATTAAACTTACTCACCAATGTAACAGAAACACAAAATTCAATTAAAATAAATGAACAAAACAAAAACACAGACCACCACCACAAGCACAGAAGAGCAGAACAAATGGGGTTTACCAGTGAGTAAAATCAAACTGTAGATTCAACCACATGAAATGCCGTCTACAGCAACTGCAGATTGTGTATGTGGGCTTCTGCTTATAATCAGATTAAAAACAGAATATATAAATATTTCCATGGCTTTATTCCCAGTGTGCAGAGCATTGTGATCACCTTGCAACTGTGGTCACCTTTCAGTTCTGAGGCAGAGGTTTAAAAGGCCGCACACTCAACCTACTACTCTCAAGCATATTCTACATTTCAGTATTGCTCAAAACTCTCAATACTGCTGCTGTCATGAACTAACAACTTAAATGCCTAACATCTTTGAATGTCAGACACCAAATCTGTAACATGCAGAGGTAACATCAAGTGACTACGCAAAATCTCTTTAGAAGTCTGACAGAGTTAAGAATACCATATAAAATTTTGAAGCAAGAATATATTTCCCTTTTCAGCATCCTTATTTCTGATTAACCCTATCCAAAACTGCCTTTTGAAGCACCTTGTATCACCAAATATAACTAAAGCTGCAACTTCTATACCCATCCATAAAAAAGAATTACTCTTTGTAAGGAACAAAATAGAATACTATTAGATATACTAGAATACTAATAGAATACTATTAGTAGAATACTACTAGAAAAGAATACATTTAAATCTCAGTAACATCCTTTCCAACAGCACTTTCCAAGAAAGAATAAACAACACAGCTTGCAACACCAATCACAAAATACAGATCTCCAAGGTAATTAAGGATTCCCTTTCCACACCACCCCCTTTTAAATCAAGGCAATAATTTTACCTTACTAAAAACCAACTCAGGCCCAGTACCAAAACTGCAGTAGCAATACAGGCAACCAAACACTAGTTCTGTATATTAAAACTTTATTTTGGAGCCATTTTTAGTTTCAAACAGACTCTTGCACGGGCGGCTCGTATCCATCAGCTCGCTCTACTTTAGCGCCTGCCTCATCCCCAGAGGGTTTTCCAGCACCACCACCTTCACCGTGAAGTTCCATGAGTTTGCCCACTAAAATGAGAAAAGGAATGTGAACGGTGAGATGCACACCCCATCAAGGCAGTCTTAAAGCAGTTATTGAATGTTCATCATCTAAAATGAAACCACAAGCACATTTAACATATGTGTTACGAAATCAAGCAAACTGCATTACTGACTATGCAATAGCCATGGAACAGAAGCAAATATCCTTTTTTAAGAAGTTTTGGGAATGTCAGAAAATGGGAAGATAAAATCATTTCACATCATCTGGGACCGAAACATTTTGTCATCATTCATTCCCAAACCAGAGCCTGTAATCATTTGGTAGCTTCTGCCAGTTTCTCCAGGAAACAAAAGTGTTCCAAGTCGAATAACTGCTGCTTGGCTCTCAAACCTGACAGACAGCATTGGACTAGGAGGACAAGTTTGTTAACTGCTATAGCTACTTTNCCATGAGTTTGCCCACTAAAATGAGAAAAGGAATGCGAACGGTGAGATGCACACCCCATCAAGGCAGTCTTAAAGCAGTTATTGAATGTTCATCATCTAAAATGAAACCACAAGCACATTTAACATATGTGTTACGAAATCAACTCTGAATAGCCTGTGCAAGCAAACTGCATTACTAACTATGCAACAGCCGTGGAACAGAAGCAAATATCCTTTTTTAAGAAGTTTTGGGAATGTCAGAAAATGGGAAGATAAAATCATTTCACATCATCTGGGACCGAAACATTTTGTCATCATTCATTCCCAAACCAGAGCCTGTAATCATTTGGTAGCTTCTGCCAGTTTCTCCAGGAAACAAAAGTGTTCCAAGTCGAATAACTGCTGCTTGGCTCTCAAACCTGACAGACGGCATTGGACCAGGAGGACAAGTTTGTCAACTGCCATAGCTACTTTAGAAGTCTTTATGCAAAAGAGACACGTTTCAAACCAACCCTGTTCCTCTGAAAACCCAAGGTGGTAGCAGTGATTGACTTACATTCAAATTTAGGCTTCTTGAGCATCTTAACCTTGCGGACATAGACATCGTGAAGGGGGTAGATGGACTGACAGGCCTTCTCTATGTCTTTGCCAATGCTGTCTGGGATCCTGAGAGGTCAGAGAGCAAGAAGTCAGTATCAGAAAACTCAAGTCTCCCCTGTTTCTGACCAGCAGCATATGTTTAAAAGCATCCTTAAGAACACATAATATTAACGAGGAGTTCGCTTCACTATTAGCTTCACTCTCTGGCATTTTTTCCAAAGATGTTCAGATGGGAGGATAGTTTTCTTTGCAATGTTACAAGGCATATAGTGCAAGCATCTTCATTTTGACATCAAATCTGCAACCCAACTTTTGGAAGCCAACACTGTGCCTCCAAAACCTCCATTCTATCAAAACAATGGAGAACATTCAGAGCTCCAGCTGACTAAAATTACAATTCTAGAAACACAAATTACCAAGAGCTTGATTTAACATTTATGCAAATACAACCACTGGCACACCAGCTTTGCGACACAGATGAGATGCTGTCTGGCACAGAAGATGCAAGGTAAGTGAAGCACCAGTACAGCCCACCCTCAATAAACAACAGACCATTATTTAAAATCAAGGCTTACAGCTTATTGACAACTTCTTTGAGGTCATTGGTCTGCACCTCTCGGGTCATGATTTCCATCATCTTTTTGCGGATCTGGCGGACCTGCTGGTGCTGGGCGTATGAGGTCTTGCGAATCTGGTTGTTGCGCTTCTTCGTGAAGCCCACGCAGAAGAGGCGCAGCAGGTAACCATCCGTGGTCTTCACGTCGATGTGGGCTTCAATCATTGTCTAAAGGAGAAACCCAATTGTGTGTCCTCAACCTGACAAGGGAGGTTTCTCTCTCTCTCTCACGTACACACACACACCTGACATACACAAATACCTGCAGGTGCCACTTCAAACGTTACTCCTTTTCCTAAGGGTACCAGCAACAGCACAGACCACATTCTCTACCCACCTGCCATTTTTTGACCATGGAGCACATCTTGTCCCGGGTCAGGTCCATTCCATGGAAGTTGGTCAGACAATTTTTGCCCTGAACATCCTCAGTTACCAGTTTAAATTTACGGAAGGCAACTTCATCATTCTGCAGGTCAGCCAGACTCACTTCAAATACTCGGCCCTTAAGTCCATCAGAGGCAATTTCTGTGTTATGAAACAACATAGAGTACCATTCATTATACTTTTTTCATTGTATTTTGTATTACACCAGTACAAATTCCAGCATTCCTGATAGCTTAAAAGACTGGAAATGCTGCAAAGTATTTTGAGATACAATAATAAAAAGACAACCATAAAAAGCAGTATGTCCTCAAAGAATAATGAGCATCTAAGTAGAACCAAGTCACTCCACAGCTCTACCTCCAAGAGGTAACCACTTTAATAATAGCTGACTTGTACAATATTTGCATGACACTATTTTAATTCATTTCACATGCAGAGTTTTAAACAGCATGGAGAATATGCATACCTTAAGCTGCAGCTGCAAAAGCAAAATTTAAGTTTCTAGCCATACTATAGAGATAACCATTAAAAAAAATATATTTTGTTACACACTTCTCTAGATCACTCCAGTTAATAGAGGGCTCCTTTCCTTACTAACCTAAACATTTGCGGTGCCCCATATTACATACAGAGAGAAACCTCTGCCCATTCAGGAGTAAGTTTACAGAGGAGCTACATACAGTTTAAACATACTGCCATTATGCTCTATGCACTACAAAAAGCTCTTGCACAAAGCTCCAAACCTCAGCCCCTTAGAAAGTTTCTATGACTCTAGTACAACCACAGTCCCTTGTATCAGTCCCCACGTCCTCTCTGGTACTCGAAATGCTGCTGACCACTTTCCCAGCCAAATGCCACCGAGTACTGTTACAAGGAACACGTGCGTCCTGTGCAGAGCCCCTCTACTCACTCGTTCCTTGGGTCCTGGTTACGAGCGTCTTCCCAATGTTTCGGATATTAAACATTGCTGGCGCTTTGACATCATACCAGTCCTTTTTGGAGAAGGGATCAACCCTTAATTCAAATAAAAACAGAGATTTCAACTCATTTCTGGAGTTAAGCCTAGCTGCAGCAAGCATCTCCTCCTCGTATGCTTTGGAAAAAGGAAACGCACACGTCAACGTGCCGCATTTCTAAACTTAGGATGGACAGTGTTTCTACAGCAGTTGAACAAGCTACACGTAACATATATACTGTAAAGACACGCCACAATTACGCGAACGCACGCTGTTATCCTTGCGGTTCATAACGCGCTCTGGAAAGGCAGAAAACAAACCGCCATTTGGGGCTCGGATGCCCAAAAACATCAGCGCTGCAGCAGGCGGTGCCGTTTTGGGTAAAAAAGCAGCGCATTTCGCGCTAACAACCTCCCCTCCCTACCCCACCTCCCCCGCCGCCAACCGCCACCGGGGCCCGCCCGCCATGACAGCGGTGGCCTCCGCGGCGCGGCCGCCGCCATCCGCCGCGCATCGGCGCCATCGCNCCCGCCGCGGCGCGCCCGGCCCCGCGTACACTTTCTTCTTGGCGCCCTTCTTGCCGCCCTTGGTGAGCCGCTTGTTCTTGCCCACCGCCATGGTGCCGCCGCGCCGACGGAAAGGGCGGGCGCCGCTGCTCGCGCGAGATTATACGAGAGCGCCGCTCGCGCGAGAGCTGCGCCCGCCCGGGAGCGCCGCGCCTCTCGCGAGAGCTGCAGGGAGGCGCGCGGCGGCCGTTGGGCGCGGGGGGGTGCGCTCCTCCCCCGCCCCGTCCCGTCCCGCGGCGGGGAGCGCCCCTCCCGGGTGGCGGCGGCGGCGGGGCCGGCCCTTGCGAGCGACGCTGGGGCGCGGGGACCGCGCGGGTCTCTCACGTTGTAGGGTTTTTTGTAAGAGTCCAGCCTGTGCCGCCCAGGAAATGGCGTTTTCTCAACGTAATTTATTCGTCTCCACGGCCAGGCTTCTGGCGAAACAGAGGAGGTGCTCTCTGGTGTCTTTTTTTTTTGGCATTTCCTTGAGTGTGGTAACCGAAGGGGGTTGGTTTGCTCTACTTGTTAGAAAGGGCAGAACTTTTTAAGTACAGATCCCCAGGAGAGTTAAATAAAGCTTTGTGGGTAAGACAGCTCCCAGCTGAAGATGATGCCCCTCTCTCTCTGCCACCTCAAATGTAGCTCTGTGGCAGACAAGATGGGTCTTCTCAAAGTTAAGATATTGCTGGCAACTAATTGCCATTTAATAGTCAGTGGCTTAAACCTTTGTGAAGCACTGATAATGGATTCTATCCAGTAAGTATTAATTAAATATTGCACGTGAATCACTACAATTAAGACAGCACCTTTTATAATTATTCTCAATGTTCTTATACAATATTTAAGAATCCCACTCACAGGAAACAGGTTGTCATTGCAACTAGTATAAGACACTTTCTTCCTCTTCCCTTACTTTCATTCTGTTTCTTCAGCATCTAGAAAATGATGCACAAAGAAAGAAAAAAGCAACACATTTTTCTCTGCAGTTGTCTCCTCTAGTTCCGTGCATCTTTCCGGACCGAGGAAGAAGCGAGGCAGAAGCAGAGGCACCAAGGTTACCCGAATGAACCAGGACACCTACCAAGCAGGCATGTTAGGGCTTGTCTTGCTGCCCCCTCTCACCATCTCTCACTAATTAAATACTCAACACGGGGCTGCTCTGGACTCTCCTGTCAATCGACCGTGCCCTGCAAAACTTCCTTTTGGGTCATTCTGAGGAAGGAAGGGAACTTGGGATGGTGGAACATAGAAACATAAGGAACTGGAGCCAGCCTCTCTTAGGATCTAAGTTCAGAAGATGAAACATTTACATCCTCCAACAGTATATCAGTTTTTCAAGGGAAAAAAGAGTTCTAGGTGCTGTTTTAAACTCTGGGCAGAACTTTTAAGAGTCCAACTCTTTTTTTGTTCCCCTCTGTAAGAGGGAAACACAAGAGGCTTGGCTAGCTTTTGTTGTTTTCTGTAACTGGGATTTTTTTAGATCTAATATTTATCAATATACTGTATATATAAGAAAGGATTCTTGTATAATTTATGTGCCCATATTTCAGGAAGGAATTATCAGCATTTTACTTAGCATCCAAACCTGAAAAAATATTGTTACTATATGTAAAAAGTCAATCTTCCCTCTTATGCTAGCTGCAGTAAAGCCTACTAAATGGTATTTATATATACGATTCACAAATTTCACATACCTTAACATCAATATAGAGTGCAAGCTGTTCATTTTTAATCCCCACTCCCTCTCAGATAGCTGCATACAACAGTTTTATCATTTCTGAATTAGCAAATCTTATTGAAAAGGTGAGTCTCCAGAAATAAATAGCACAGCAAAAGAAAAAGACAGCAAAAAGTATTGCTGCAGAGCTGTAATCGAGCTGCAGAGCATGCTCGATCACCTCCTTTCTGTGCTCAGTTCACTTAGATTAACATTATACACGAAAGCCTCTGATTTAGGAAATGTATTTAGACTATGCTATATAACTCTTTACTTATACCTACAACTGGCAGCAATTAAGGAATAATCAAACCTATGTTTCATCTGGGTACGTACAGTAACATTAGTTATCAATTCAGCTGATGAATTGGGGTTTGAATGCTTTGTCAAACAGTGTGCATTCCTGGTCCTACATACATATGCATATATATATATATATATATATATATGTAAAATTTCCCCCATAACACAGCCATAGCCTATTTAATGTTCTGGCTTTGCCTTTGCTTTGAATTTTCATTATTTAGTCTGGTATAATTATCTATACCAGAGTCTAAATCTAGATAAAGACAACCTTACACATCATTTGACAGTATTTTCTTAGTTCCTTTGAATTTTGGAGGTCCTCTGGGTTTTATATTTCTGTGTATAGATACAGCTTTCTTTCCTCCTGGTCACTAATTAAAAATCCTGAAAATACTTCGACTCCCACAGTGGCTGCACATTATGGCATAATGCACGCATTACTGATTAAAAACAAACACAAAACAACAACAACAGCAAAACTACTGGAAGCAGGAGTCATCCCCCAGTGTTAGTAATAAGGGGGTAGCACGCTGCATTCGCAGCCCCTCTTGCACCATTGCTGCAAAAACAGCCTTTTGCTGCAGCTTTCTCTCTCTACTTCACAGAGAGGACTGGGATATTCTACCCTGTAGTCTGACTTTTAAATTCTACTTAATGTCTACTAATCTTCAGAATTACCTGTCTTAGAAGATTTCTGTGTAAAGTACTTACAGTGTAAAACATTACCTCTTCAAAGCAACTAATTTGTTCTCAAGATTTTGTTTTTATCTCTCTTGCTCTATTTTTTTTTTAATTTTTAAATACTGTTTTATAGAACAGTCTGATTTTTTTTCCATGAAACTGGTTATTTTTTGATTGCAATTTATTTTCTGGAACCAGGAAATCACACTTTTTTTTTTTGAAGACAAGTCTATTCTAGCTTATCATTTTTCTTAGTTGAAATTCCTGATTCTTCTCCAAAAGATCATTTTTAAAAGTGTTCTAGTGAGACAAATATTTGCCCTATCAGTTATTTCCTACCAAATTTGTTTATGTTGCAGGTCTCTCTCTTACTGTCAACTGAGCTATAGTTAATGATGCAATTCAGTATGATGACAATTTATTCAAGGCAATGCAAAAAATAAGAGGAGGAGACTGGAGGACTGGAAATTAGGAGGATAGAATTCCACAGACCAAACAGTCCATCTTTTTTTGCATACTCAGCATATTTTAAACTAAAATTACTGAGACACAATGCGGCCCTGTTTTTTCTTTTTTTTTTTTTAGAATTGCTTGGTGGTAGAATCACGCTTTAAATCATTCTGTAAAAACATGATTTAATTAGCACTTCATTATAAGAGGTTTCTGCTGTGCAGCATTTGGCAGAAAAATCTGACTTTTCTCATACATTTTATCCCTCACCCCCTTCAAATTAATAAAAGAAAATGTGACTTTAAAAGCTTTTGTCTTAAACGGTGCGTGACTGACTCTCTATTTATCTAATCATCAGTTATGCTAACCAGATAGATTAAAAATAGAAAAGATCACATGCCCCAGTTAAAGATTTTTCTGTGATTCTTTTTGCCTTGAAATAATTGAAATATTTCAATGTACACAATTACTTAAAAAAGTAATATGATTCACCTCACAGAATTCATGGTTTGCAGCATAAGATGACTATGTAGCTAATGAAATTAATTTAATAAGCAGGGAGCAAGGCTATTCACTCACACAAGAGTTTCAACAGGATGATCTTCAGCCTAGTAGTGGTCTGGAGGATCACAGTAACAGGCATGTAGGTGGTCCTGGGACCACATTATTCCCATTATAGAGTTTGTGTAAAGATGATGGGAGCCTCTAAAAAATTTGAGGGTAGAAAATGGAGCATGAAATCTGGCAGTCATAAATATAGTGGAAAAATCATTTTCCAAAAGCAGAAGTCGAATAACTGCAACAACACTACATCCAGGCCCCAACAGCATCCAAGGTCTTTTAACCATGGGATTCAAGCCCCTAAAAGCATGTGGATACTTAAGGTTACTTCCTAGAGCCTAATCCTAAACCCTTTATTTATATTTTGCTCATTTCCTTAAGATTTTCATCCTCAATAGTTACAATGGCCTCATGCCATGTCTGCCCATTTTCCTGCCATTGAGGATGGTGGTTTGAGGAGGTTGTCTGACTCTCTTGGCCCTTTGTCCTCCAAAGCACACTGCATGAAATTGGGTCTTGTGGCTCCCTTGAAGTCCAGGGTTCTCAGTCTACTACTGCTTCTCTTTCCTACTCTTCGCTGCTTCCAGCACTTCAATTCTGTGAAAAAGAATGTATTTGATGCAAGAGCCAGTGTAGTAGTTCTCAAACTGCATAATCATGCCATTTTTTAACTTACCAGCACTGCATTAGTGTTCATGATAGGTTTCCCTGTGACTTTATAGTCCCAAGAATTTTCAGCTGCCAAATGATATTATATCCATCTGCTTTCAGACAGCAAGGGTAGCATAAGCTTGCTCTTTATTTTTCAAAGTGCCAGGCTTCTCCAAGGAAATAAAGAGATGATGAGAAATTACCCATTTTCTGTCTGTGACCATGCCCCAGATACTTACAACTGGAGAAGAGGAGGGAGTGGACAAAAAAGATCCAGGAGCAAATGTTCTACTGCTTTTGTGCTTGAGACAAGATCATAAGTGTGTATTTGGTTTCAGATGAGTATGTTTAAGCAGCTTTTGAATTTCCCATATCTTGGGATCAGCCAGGGTACATGCTGGCCACTTACTGAATTGTAATCATCCCCAACATGATCTTTGCAAGTTTTCTTCATCTTATTTCAGTAAGAGTAGAGCAAGTCTTTTACCATCTTCCAAAAGGAATCCAGAAGCTGTCTTCGGCCTTTCCATCATGATTTGATATGTCGTGACATGCTCCCAGCTCTTTTTTAATTCTATCTCCACATATAATCTGGAATTTTCCTTCATTTTCTTTTTATTGTGGGCTTGTGTGCTGCCTTTCTCCCCAGGTGTTTGTGGAGAGGAAAGTTTCTACTAGGAAGAGATTTCACATAAAATGTAAAGAGGTTTGGGTTTCAAACCCAGTGGTCAGTACTCCTCAAAAAATAAGAATGCTTTCAGTCACTCTTAAAGGGGCGTTACAAAAAATTCTGCATATGCATAAATCTGCCCTCTCGAGATTTCAGGACATACAAAATTATTTAAATAAAAGGAGAATTGGGCAACACATCATTAGTGAAACAAAATATCAAAATGTTAAAATTGGCAGCAGTTATTAATTTTATCAAATATCACTTATTTGAGTTTAATCTAAGTGACAAAGCTTTTAAAAAATATTTGGTATTTGAGCTACTTGCAGAAACTGTGAGCCTTCCTAATGTGGTTCCCAGCTCTAGCACAGTTACTTGTATCTGGCAGTTCTTCAAAGAATGGATTTCAAAAAATTCTCCAATTACTGGTAGAATCTGACAGCATTGAAAATTTCTGCCCAAATCATATCAGAAACTGACACAACTTAACTGACTGTCTTTTGCAGAGCTATATTCACTTACAGCAGAACTAAGCTCTTGTCCCTAAGATAAAAGCAAAATATCAAGGAGGAAAGATCAGAGATAAGCTTCAGAAATTTCTGATGAGGAGAATCAATGCTATTACAGCTCTCCACATTAAACTTGAACTCAGAAATGTTTTTGCCTACCCAGTCAGCTTTCCATGGAGATCTCCTAGCTTCGTGAAAGAATAACGAGACTCGAGAGGCAGAGGTTGAAGGTGGAATAGCAACATGTCAAAACCTTTTTTTCACATCATAAATACAACTTCTTAGGAGGAAACCACCTTATGACTTGGAGCACTTTAGGACAAACATTAATAATAACAAACTCTAATTGGTCATTATTACTTGCACAGAAAATATCAGATTTCATTTTCACCAGGAGGAAATGAAAATGTCATGTACTGTAAAATGACAAGCATGGAATTTACAGTAGTGATGTGTACTTGTAATTACCTTTATATGTGTAAATGCACACAAAGCAGAACACCAGGGAGGCTGTTTTACAACAGATTTAATCAAGTGAACATCTATGTCTCCTCATAAACTTACTTAACCAACTTTGAAAAAAGAGTGGAGTTGATTAGACAGGTTAATGGGGTGATGTCTTTATAAATGACAGATGGCCATGTTAGAACAGAAAGTTGTTCACTCTCCATTTTTTATTTTATTTTACTTATAAGAGTATTTTACTGTTCTTTTACTTATTAAAGTACTGCTCATACATTTTTGATTAGTAAGGTTTACTAAAAAAAGAAAAAAGAAAAACCCAATTTCCAATGAAACGAAACTTTTAACTGGCTGGATGTTGCAATTATACTTAAGTGGCAATAAGCAAAACCAAAATACAAAATGAATATTTTTGAATTCCAGCTCCTTATAAACATCATGACCTTGCTACATTGGGTCACAAATGGCTCAAAGTGCTTACAGATTTGCAAGCTTGTAAGAACATAACAAAGAAATGGAAACATGAAGAAGAAAGCTAGCTTTTTATCATAAAGGGAAGCCATTAGCGGTGAATTTGACAGAGTAATTACAATAATTAAAAGTCAAAAAAGGCAAGAGTCTTAATTAAGAATAATAAAAATCATTATTGTACTGCAACATTAACTATACTTGAAAAAAAACTACCCACCTTGAGTGTAAAGATTTTACCTCAGGATTACCTGAGTGTAGAATCTGAAATAGCCTAGATCTTACCTGAGATACATGAGGTATCCGAAGTGGATCACATAGCCAGTGTGAACTGAAGGAGGAGTCAGTGAGTGCCTGCAAGGCGACCTCTGAGTGCGTCCCCTGGGGAACCGGCCAGCCTGAGGAGAAAGAAGTGTTATTGCTGAAGTACCTCAGTCACCTGTTGAAGCCACCGTGGCAGCTCTTGCCTCACTGCTGGATGGCACGCCACTTTACAGTGGTCTGTTTGCTGTGTGTCACAATGTGAGAAGCTCTGAACTAAAGATTTTCAGTGCCCACTAAACTTCTTCCATCTGAAAAATTAACAATCCTAAATGGACCAGAAATAATAAAAAAAAGATGTGGCATGCTAACCCCCTGCTCTTTCATCTCCTTTCTCTTTTGATTTTGCTATCATCTCCTTTCGCACCTACAAATGTCCAGAAGAATACTGCACCTTCATCGGATGCATATCCCCAGTTAAAACAACCCTATTTAATATCTCTCTGGCGTGTAGTCTTGGTAAGGCTGCGGATACATATGTAGGGTGTACTCTGGCATTCCCCAACTGCTCCTTTGTAGTTGTTTAGGAATCAGAATAATATGTTTACTCTAGAGAAAGGGGAATTCTGCATTAGCTAACAATAATGAAAGATATTTTGAGATACTAGATTGAAACAATGTGGCAGCAGTATATCAGAACCTCGCTCAGAATTTTGCAAGCCTTCCAAGTGCTAGCATACTGCTGATTTTTGAATAAAGTACAATAGCATATCACAAATTTAATTTCATTTACCTGTACATATGTAAATTCAGTTTCCATAGTGGTTGCTTGATTCTTTTTATTAGAAATGGATTGGTTCATCTCTTGAATAGGAAGTAGATGAAAGAGCTACAGAGATGCATTATTTTCACTTTTACTAATATTATAATCAACAGTGTGGGGTGATAATTTGACAACATATTTAAGTCACTATGCAATTCAATCAACTTGTCCCACGGTTCAACCTTTATTAATAAAAAGAAAACAAATGTTACCCTTAGTATTCATCTAGGTAATTACCAGAACTGCCTTTGTGTTCAGTGTTGGCATTTCCAACAGCCTAACTGCCATAACATCAGCAGAATTACTTATCACCGTGGTACCATCTGGTGAAGTGTTACCAAGCCAAAATGGCTATAATGCCATAGAGATTGTATAAATTACCTTTGCTCAAATAATTTCTTAAGTTCAGATGAAATTTTATGACAAAGTAATACCACAGGCAACCTGAAATACAATTATTCAGCCCTGCTTTGCTGCCAAATATATGGAAATCTTTGTCAGTATGTGTTCTTGGCCTGTGCGGTAAGTGGCTGTTTTTGTACCCTGCACCTAGTCATAGTCTATCCTTCTTTCTTCACAAGAGGAAGAGCTGTCTTTTTAACATGTTCCTATCTTTTGACTTCCGGACCACCTGTGGCTTGCTCCAGGCACTGAGAGTCTCATCTTTTTAGAGACTCTTCAGTTAATGGATTCCACATCTTATCCAGAGCTTCTATTTTCCCCAGAGTTAGCTACACACTCACAGCATTTTGAGTAGGGGAGAAAGTTATAGTTTTTTTGTTTGTTTGTTTGTGTTCAGTTAGTGCTAGCAGCAATCATCAGATAAATTGTGAATCTCCAATTTCACAGATGTAGTGGCTATATGTGAAAATATATATATACATATATATATGTGTGTATGTGAATAGTGAATGGATTATGCAAAAGATTTTCATCTGCAGAAGAAACAGTGACTTGCACAGTATCTGATGCTTAATGATCAGCAACTGTCTTCCAGTGCTTGGCTGCCTTGCAAAGGGGCCAGCTCTTATCTTTCAATGCATGTTTTCATGATCTGAATGTCTTGATAAATAAAATACCACAGCTAATATATTCAGAAAATCCTCAATCACCTCAGTTTATTGTGTTTTCTAAGTAAATAGGTAAAATAATGTTCCTCAGTAGATGCAAGCACAAGACTATTATAATACTCAAATGAAAGCCACTGCATTTTGGACGACCCTGGTAAGTGCTATTGTCTCTTACTTTTCAGTTTTCACTGACTGATGATTATCTAACTTATTATAATGACTAACTGCTCCTCATGATTCTTTGTTGCTCTGTAAGGACTGTCTCACTGTGCATTTTGCCATTGATGCCTCTATTAATACAGCCTCTTAGACCACATTCCTCTTATTTTGCTGTTCTCTCACCTGTTTCTTTTTCTTCCACCTTCATATTTTGATACAGTCTCTCTTCTTCCTTCCAGTACCTTCCTTCCAGTATCTTCCTATGTAGATATTAAATTTTCTCCACTCCAACAGAACCTCCTCTTTCTGAATCTCATGCAGATGCCTTTGAAGAGGGAGCTATACTGAAAAGAAAGTGGTGAGAAATATGTAAGACAGTAAAATACAATAAAAAGTTCAGAGGTCTAAATTAGCAATATTCAAAAATGTATAAAAGATGTTTAAGAAGATCAACATAACATGAATTATTAGAGAAACTTCTTCTCTTCTTACCTATTTTTACAGTAAGTAATTTCGATGCTGTCTCTGGGAAACAGTGACTTACCCAAATCCCCAGGCTTTTCTGTTCTCTTCTAATGCTTTTTACTTGTGACTATCCAGAGAAGTACTAAAAGCCAGATGGAGATTATATAGCTTATGTGTTCATTACAGGAGCAACTCTAATCTTTGTACTTGTAACCATACAACAGAGCTGAATGCCTGCAGTATCACAACACATAACAATAGCAAGTTATTTCCATAATAATCATGATATTTCAAATTTAATTTTGTCACTTGGCCCCTCTTAGAGCCTACCACAGGCTGTAACTGTATTTACCCCATAGATCTTTATCCAACTCCTGTAAAATGTAATTTGTAGGGGATTTCAAAGGGGATCTAACTTTGAGATCATGCTAGAGTTTTGTGCAGAAACTCACTCGTAATCTCCCTCAAAACTCTAGTAAGTAGACAGCTATTTCTAGGTTTTCCCATCTTTTTGACTCTGTCTTCTGTTCTTGCCTTTCAAAGAGCAAAGCAAGGGTTGGCTGGACAATTTTAACAGTACCTAAGAAGTCATATTGTTCAACACAAGGCAGTGTAATGAAATGGGAGAGCTGCAGCCTGACTGGGAACATCTGCTTCCAGAAGTTAATAGCACAGTTCCCATCTAGCATAGAAGATAGCAAAGCACATTCCCAAGGCTATCTCCCTCCAGCAGACTGTCCAAGCATATAGTTCTATGTTCTGATGTTATTTAAATTCAGGCTTCAGTGAATATTAGTGAAGAAGTTTCGTAGTATTGTTTCTGTGCTAATGTCTTATGACTCTGTTTTGCCCAAACTAATAAAACAGAGCTTACTACCAAAGTAGAAAACAAAACATCTCTTATAATGTTGCTGAAATCTGGATTCTTTGGAACATCTTCCCAACAGCACAAACGTCTTTAGTACACATGCCAGAGTGGAAAAAATGCTAACAAACTAGAGGAAAAGGAGTGATAATCAAAAATAATGCAAGGCATAGTTAGTTGTTTCATAAGTTTATTCAGAATTTACTTTGGTAAAAGTTTGTATTTTCTTCCCTTTGACATAAATGAGGTAACTCCTGACATACCTTAGATCTTGTAAGGAATCACACTGACATTTTGAGGATCTTCTCTAAGCTAAAGGTACAAGAGAAATAGGCCAAATCAGCCTCTTTAGCTCACTATCAGCATAATTTTCTGAGAGAATGAAAATGTATTTTCTAATGCCAAGATAAGCTCATTAAGTATTCATTTATTGATTTACTGCTGTTTAAACATGAATAGCTGCAATCCATCAATTATGAACACATACAATGCAGAAAAGTGAGGATAAATGCCAACTGCTCTTCTAAACAGAAATGAGTAAAGTATACCACATAGTATGATTTTATAATGTAAAATAAGAAGTAAATATAAAACTAAGCAAAATTAATATGATTAAAATACACTATCTCCTCTTTAGGCAAAGCTCACCTTTATTTCAGGTTTATGATATGCTCTCCAAGCATTTTGTTCTCTTTAAACAGGGAGGAACTCTCATACTTGAGGTCAACAGTATTTGTAAGTAGCTTTTTTATTTGGATTTTAATTTCTAGTCAAGGATTTTAAAAATGGCTCAATGCTTAAGGTCAGGAAGCATTTTTTTTTTCATAAGTTATATATTATTTCCTTTCCTTTCCTTCCTTATTTTTTTTTCTTTTAAAGGCAGAGAGAGTATTCTATAGCTAAAATGGACTTAATCAAATGCTTCTCCTGACATTTTTGGAGATATTTAAGCCTCTAAAAGCCCCAAGAAGATGGAACACATCCACTTAGTTGGGTGGCATAAGCAGAAGAAACCTATGAGTTGCAGAATGTGATGAACACTTGCTCTCATCTTACATGAAGTATAGGTACTTTTGATAAAATCTTAGTGATTTCCATTTTCAAGGTTCATTTCCAGATCACTGTTTAAATTAATTTTAATCCATGCTTTGTGGTTTTCTTTTGAGGTGTTAAGGTTTAGAGTAAACTTTGTATCATTTCATATTTCTTTAACTCCATACTTCCAACTTGATGATGAAACGGAAAACCAGATTCCTATTTATAACCAGGCCTGAGAAGGCGAGGACGAAAGATTAAGATGGTGTCTGCTCCCAGTTCTCAGGTGTACTTCAAATAATTTCTTAGCTGAAGTAGCCTATGGTGATAGATTTGGGATAATCAGTATGGTTGCTTGTCCATAAAGCATGCTCAAATGCAAAAGAGATCCCCTGGAGAATTTAATGTTTGTTTCATCTGCCTGAAAAGTCAAACTAAAGCAATTGTTTTGGAACCCCAAACTGGCAAGCTGCTGAATATTCACTGTATTGACTGATGCACATACCCCACTGCCTTTAGCAATCACAGCCAGTCAGGAAGTATTTATCTCTTGCTAAGAAAATATATGAAAATCTGACAGGATACAAGATGACACTGCTGTCCTCTCTGGTAGGCTAGGTTTGATGGTTACTGGAGTAGGCAGCTGAGATGAAAACATCTTAAATCCATTAAGTCAGATTTTAGCAATTCACTTTACTATTGTTCCTCATGTGACATTAAAAAAAAGACAACAGAAAAAAAAAAAGATTAGTAACACATGTTGTACCCAACACAGATAACAGGAAAGACCATAAATAGAATTCATACTTCGAGTTACTAGGTACATAAAATGTTCTGAATACTATTTCATTTATGTCTGTGCCTGGTAGTGGATACCAAATCTACAATAACTGTTGATGAAGAGCTCAAAGATAAAAGCCAATAGTGGAGGCAGGGGATACTCAAGAGCAGGCAGGTTAAACTGGCATATGAAAATATGTATTTAACCAGTTTAAAGGCTTGATATGTTATGATATATCTTTCTTGCAACAGGGCAGGAACGCTTTAGGAAAACTACAGATGACTCACAGCAAGGCAGGGAAGCTCAAGCAATAGATGTAAAAAATCCCAAACCACATATTTGAAAAGATAACACCAGGGAATTCTAAGATTAAAATGTTAAGATTATACAGTACGTATATAACTGTACAATCTGACTGTAGCTTCACAGAGAGTAAAAGTGTCAGCATTATGGTTCTAAGCCCTTCAAATACTGTAAAGAAAATGCAGACGTGTGAAACATGAATTAGAGATTATCATCTCTTCCTAATAACACATGTATGTAACTAAGGGAGACAGAGAAGGAAAGATAAAAAGGGAACTTACTCCTTTCTTCATTCTAGGAATTTCAAAAAGGAAAGCAGTTATGAAATATTCTGGTCTTGACATATATTCTACAGATCTTGCATGGAAAAATGGGAAGCTTCATACCAACAAACACACAAATCCAAGTAGGGCTTTTTCAAATTAAGCTGCAGACAATTTAAAATACTGTTTGATAATATCAATTTCAAATAATAGTTATTAAAATACTGTTTGATATTATCAATTTCAAATAATAGTTACTAAATGTTTTAATTATTAACTATTATAAACATACTAAAGGTTTTAATTATTATGTTTATGAAAAATAATGTACTTCACTGTAGAAGAAAAATGTGTGGCTTTGTTTGTACTTTTTTGCATTAACATAGGGAGATGTCATATTCAAACAATTATATTCTACATGTGGTACAATATCAAGAGGATGGTATAATTCTTACTACCATGGCCTCTTTGGAGCGCCATTGGAGCTAGATTTTCAAAACACAGACATTCATGTGCAGGTCTGGAGATTTATTCCTTCTCCCTCATAGGATGAAACAAATGCCACCTTCTTATATCATGGAACATATTATGAAGGACACATGAAGTTTCAAAATATAAGTATATATATATTCCAAAACATATAGATCTATCTGCAAGTTACAAGTACTTCTGGTACTTGTAAGAACTACACTAAATGTATTTTATACTTGGTAAAGTAGCATTCAAAGCACACTTAAACTTTGCTTAAAGAGTTTCTTTAAGAAAGGTGCTGGTAGTCACATTCATAGTTGTGGTATTGATATTTCGTGTCCAAACTGAGATTATAACCAGTGCTCACAACATTCTAGAAAAGATATCAGTGAACATGATGCCAGCTATGATATAATTTATTTTACATAGGTGTATCCATAGTTCATTGTAGGTAAAATATTGATGGGCATAGGGGCCGATGTAGTTTAATAACTAGAATTATTTTAGCAGAAATGTGTTTTTAGGTGCATTCAAGGGGAAGAAGCAGGAAATACAGTCTAACTAGCTCTGTAGCAAATCATTTTTTGCTGTTTGCATCTTCACTGAAATTTTTTCATCAGACTATTTATTGTCAGAGTGGAAGCAATAGTGAGAATAAGGGCAGAAGCAAATGGGAGATTATTAATTTTTAAAATGTTGTTTTATTTACCTTGTTTAGCAAATTCTTCCTGAAGTTACTGGTAAGATTCCTTTTTCATGAAGGTGTTTGAAATATTCGGCCTGTTAACTCATACATGCCACTGTATACATACGTGAAACAAACCACCTGTTTTTTAATTTGCTTTGCTAGTAAAACTTCAAATCGCATTTCAATAATATGTACAATTTTCTTCATATGCTTTGCCATATTTGCCCAGATATCACCTTTACAAAGATGGGCTTGGTCAGAGATTACAGCTAGAAGCAAGTAGGGATACTATACATTCTTACATTCAATACAGCTGAATGCCACATGTTGTACCACTGCTACCCCATTAATGTAAACTATGACCAGAAAGTCTTATAAAGTCTGTGCAAAATGCAACATACTTAAAGATATTGCATTGTAGCATACTTTGAGGAACACATTTTTTTTTCCTGTAAGAAGTACATGAAAAAAAGAAATCACAAAAAAGACAGAGATTTTTCCCTAAATATTCATATGCAAGGAGACCTATTACTAAAAAAAAAAAAAAAAAAAAAAAAAAAAAAAAAAATCTCCCTGTTAACTTTTCAAATAAGAGCAGTTATTCAGTCTGAGGTGCAAAGCTAATAAAAAAGAATTAATTTGAGGATTTATACAGATACTGCTGCTGCTTAAATCAACATGATGTGTATGATATTATTAGTAACCATCAGGATAAGCTTAGTCTTTTTCTAACTACTCTAGGCTGTGCATGCCTTTATTCCACATGATTAAGTGTTGGGATGTAGAGCACTTAAGTGATAGTGATTGAGCGAAGCGATACAGTGATTGCTTGATGTCTGAATTTGATTGCAAGTCAATACATGTGTATTATCATGTGTGTACTCAGTTACTTGTGTAAATAATGAAAATATGAAAACCATAAAAAAGTGCAATGAATACTTCCTTTCTGAGAAGACTCAAAAGAAAACCCTATAACTCACTGTGCAATGTATTTTTTTTTCCTACAAGACTTATTTTGCTTTAATTTCGTCCATATTTCTAGATAGGATTAAATAAATCTGGATTATCCTGCTAAACTTTCTCTTTTATTAGGGGCTTTGCACCAGAAGAATGAGAATTTTCATACATGACATGTAAGGAGCATATAACTGAAGAAAACTCTTAGCTCACTAAAGTGAAATTGCAAACAAACTTTAAAATTATTATTCCAGGAATAACTTAAAAAGGAGCTGACAGTTATTACACAAAGTCCTTCTTAGACTTTACTGTTCTGTTCAGTTTAAAAAAGATGAAAGATGCTCAGTGACTACAAGAATGGGCAACAGAGTAAAACTCTGAAAGAGATTATAGTGACAGCCTGTGAGTTAACAGAATTAATGATAGAAGTAAATCTTCTTCCTGTCTCCTCCTCGAAATACAAACATAAAAATCGGGGTGGGGAAAAGACAAATGACTATCTACTAAAATCACCAGACAATCTTTCATCGAGCATTGTAGTCAATTATAAGAAATCACAACAACACCACTTGAAGAGAAAACACACACGCACCACCAGCCACCCTCCTAGAACGTAATTATGATGAGCATGATGACTGTTTTTTGTCGGTAATCCAATCATCTGGAAATGCATTTGCCTGTCTGTTAAGCAGCTGGTACCAGACCCTGCAGCCCTTGGTGGGCTGAATAATCCTCATTCGGACAAGCAGTCTCATTGAAAGCACATAGTCAAAGACTGTTTGAATGAACAGCTCAAAGAAGCAGTTCTTTCTTACAGATTTTCAGGGAAATGAGAGGTGCACAGTTTTCCTAACAGGCCGGGCAAAAAGTTCATTACATCTGAGACAAGGTGCATGTAAACATGTGTATTTAGTCACTCTGGGAGGAAACAGTAAAAGGCCACCAACCTCTGCTTCACAACTGCCTAAATCAGGATCCATAATCTTAGGGGACAGATTGGATATTTAATAATAAACACAGGATATTAAGCTAACACTTTGCACATAACACTTTGCATGTGCAATTACTGCCCTTCCAGGTTGTCCTCTAGGCACAGAAGTTCCTGTTTTTTGCAGCGTGCTGCAATCCACGTTGCTTTTCGGTTGCACATTGCTGAGCAGGTCCCGGCAGAGCAGGGCAGGAGGGATGGCAGGTGCCCCGGCGATGGCTGACGGCCCCGCCGCAGCGCCGGGTCAAGGACGGGGCCGAGCCCGCGGCGGGCGCACGGCGGCCCTGGCGCCGCATCGCAGCCGCGGCAGGTACCGCGGCCGCCAGCCGGGGAGCGCGTCCCCAGCGGCGAAGGTCGCCCCAGGCTTCGCCTGCCCCCTCCTCGCGACTGACCGTTGGTAACGGCCGCCACGGGCGGGAAACCGCCCTCAGTCGCGCGGGGCGGAGGGCGAGGAGCCGCCACACACGTCGCCCCCGCGGGGTATTTCCAGAGGGAAACGGCTGCGGGGAGGGCAGGCCTTATTTATTGTGTATTTTTACTTTTCCTGGGATGGCGAGAGCGGTTTTAGGGGGCAGAGGGGAGGTCACACGGCCTCTCCCCGCGTGCCCCCCCACCCCGGCGAACGGGGGTCCCGCCGCCCACTCAAGTCTCGGAGAGGGGGGATTTCCCCGCAAACGCCTGTGTGTGACCAGCGAGTGACCCCCCCCGCCTCAGGGCAACCTCGAGAAACCTCGAGGCAGAGGGAGCCGCCTCCCGCGCCAGCTCGAGGCGCTTGTCCTCCTAAGGCGAGGGGAGAGCGCGCCCGTCCTGCTCCCCGCGCGACTCTTCACACGTTCTTAACCTGAACGCGTCGGATCTGAATCGCGACCTACATTCGCGCTCCCAGGAGAGAAGGAGGAGGAAGAGGAAGGGCGCCCGGCTCGGCAGCTGCCGCCCTGCTGCCTCACCGGCCGCTACCTGCTCTGCCTGCTCGCGCTCACCCTGCGCTCGGCGCCGCGCGCGCAGCTCGTTTCGCTCTCGCACGCTCATCCTGCGTGTGGAAGGAAGAAAAAAAAAAAAAAAAAGAAAGCGGCCACAAGCAGCCTACAAGCGGTCGCGCATGAGCCCAACGGAAACTTTGGGGAAAGTTTTGTACGCGAGAGCCTCGGACTCGCGGGGAGCTCCGCCGCACGGGGGACACGGCAGGTGGGTGAGGAGGGCAGCACTAGGGCCGAGCAGGCGCGAGGAAATGCGCACGTCCCGCCCCGCTCGCAGGTGCGCCGGGCGCTGCCGAGGCCCTGG
>VWPW01005312.1:0-78873 GCA_013389825.1 Crypturellus undulatus | reverse complement strand
CCGCACCTGCGGGGGCGGCGGCGGCTGCAGGCGGGAGGAGGCGGCCGCGGCGGCGAAGTGGGCCAAGCGGCGGGGAGCGTGTCCGCCCCGGGAGCGGTTAACTCTTCTCGGGGAGCCCGCGTGCGGCGGGGGCTCCGCGCTGATCCTTCCCGGGTGAGGGGGGACCTTGGGACGGGTGTGGGGCGCGCGGCTCTCGGCAGCTTCACCTGCGGGGGCGGCGGCGGCTGCAGGCGGGAGGAGGCGGCCGCGGCGGCGAAGTGGGCCAAGCGGCGGGGAGCGTGTCCGCCCCGGGAGCGGTTAACTCTTCTCGGGGAGCCCGCGTGCGGCGGGGGCTCCGCGCTGATCCTTCCCGGGTGAGGGGGGACCTTGGGACGGGTGTGGGGCGCGCGGCTCTCGGCAGCTTCAAAAATATCTCGCGTTGTCCCGCAGGGCGGTGAGTACCTGCCGCGGGGCAAGGAGCTGCTGCTGAGGGAGGACGGACGGACGGACGCCTCCTGCTGAGGAGAGAGCTGGGACTCGGAGGGCGCGACCGCTCGCCCGCCCTGCGCCGCCGCCTCCTCGTAACGCCCGGCGCGGGTGTCCCCGCGCACTGGGGCTGCCGCCGCGAGCAGAGGTCGCGGGAACCCCCCTGCCCCGAGGCGGAGCGACCCCCGGAGCCGCGTCGGCGCCTTCGGCCCTCCCGACAGTGACCTGAGGTGTGCTGGCCATGGCGAGCGAAGGCAAACAAGTTGTTCAGCCAACAGGTGATGGAGGAGGAGGAGCGGGAGAAGAAGGAAATGCTGCTGGAGGGGGGAGCGTGCTGCAGCCTCTGAATCCAGGAATCCCCATCCGAGGCATCCGGATGAAATTTGCTGTGCTGACAAGACTGGTGGAGGACGGTGAAGTATCCAACAGAGACATAGTTGAGACTGTATTTAATCTGGTAAGTGGATCGCCTTTTGGAGTGTGAGATAAGAATAGCGTATGCGTGCAGAAGAATCCTATGCTTTTTCACTCTATTTTCCTCTCTTAAGAGTATTTTTCTGCATGTTTGCACGTCCACAATACTATGTTTCAGCTAACTTCTCTTTACTTACAAACAGAAAAAGCTGAAGAAAAAGCACATGAGTTTCCCTTTATGCATTTAAACTTGAAACAGCTCTAAGAGTGTCAGCCTTTATTTGCCTTAGGGAAATTGTTGTAGCTAGAACTGAAAAAAAATTATTATGTTTAAACATTTGGTATATGTAGTTAACAGTAAAAAGGTTTTTTAGTAACTCAAACTGACATCAAGATCCATGCCTTTTTTAAGCATAAAAATAAGTTGTTTGTCCCTCTTCTAGGAGAGTAAATGTCTGTCCCTTTTACCTTTCTATTCACTTTGAATTTGCACATTCTGTGTACTTGGGGGAGGGGGGGGAGATTCATTTAATTGCTCTAGTAGTTTTGTTTATTGGGAATAAAGAAAAGCACTTTCAATGGTCTTTTTTATTAATGAACTAAGTAGTCAGCTGCTTTCTTATTTATTTATTTATTTTTAATATAGTATAGAAGACCTTTATACTTCATAACAAATATTGCTAAAACCTGAGCATGCAACTTCTCCTGTGTAGGCTACGAAAATAGCATGCTGTTGAACATTTTGGGCAAGACTTGTTATTAGTGTTTGTATGCAGGAATAGATAAAGCACTGAAGGGGAAAGACTGTCTTTGTAAAGATGTTTTGCCATTATTAGATGCCTAAAAGTGTTTGTAAGCCTCTAAGAATTCACATCACTCCTATTTGCTTTTAGTGAGTACCTTTGACTTTAAAACAGAGTGGCATTTCTGACTAACCAGGAAGTGAGGGCAGGTGCAGCAAGCATAAAACTTGTAAGAAGAAAGTCAGTGCAGGAGGCATGCTGATTTTTAAATACTATTTGCATTTCTGTTGTTCTGTTAGTGATGTGTTTTTAGGTCATATATGTAAGAATTTAGTGTCTATTACAACTTACATATCTTGTGCTTTGAATTTTTTGTTGTTGTTATCTTCATTTCTTTGCTTATGCTAAGTTTCAGTTTCTTTTTAAACAAAATATTCATATTAACAGAATTCAAACCTGCAATTTGTTAGTCTGCGAGCCTCATTACAGGGGAAGGAAAAAAAAAAAAAACCCAGTACTTAAGGAAGTGTAGCGGTTCCATGTGTGTTTTAAGTAGGAGAAACTGATTTAAGTTCTGTAGAGTGCACTTGACAATTGTTCTTGACTAAACCGAGTCAACACATGGAGAGAAGTTTCAAAAGGAATTTCTGGTAAATAGTCTAGGATTTCTAAGTTATCTTATGAAGGACTTTTCCCTTGAATTGTCCTGTGTGTATTAAATTTCACTTTGCTCCTGGCATGTTCTTTTGAGAGAGAGTGTATTTTTTGGTAGTGGTGGAAGAAGAAAACAAAATAATAAGTGTAAAACCTGCTTAATCCTGTGATTTGTTTTCTGTCCGTGTGTGGAGAAGAAAGGAACCAAAATAATGCAGCTTGGTTCTGGGAATCCTCAGTTTCAGATTAAAGGGGACCAAATAATTTGATGCATAATAGAGTGCTTCTGGAGCTTCTTTACCTGATTAGAGATAGGGAAAATAGTTTCTTACTCTGCAATTTCTTTTTTAAAAAGTGTTTTTACTTTGTATCCAAACAAGAGAAACACCTTTCAAGAAAGATTCTCTGACAAGTCCAGCACACTTGCCTATGACAAAAAGTCAAGCTTCTGCCCTGCTTTATCAGAGCAGAAATAGATGGCTGCTACCTATAGTAAAACCAGTAATAACTTGGTAGTAGGGACACTTTACCGTTACTGTGTGATAGCACAATTAAAGTTTCTCTTCGAAATCAGAAAAAGTAGATGTCCTGCTATTCCATGTCCGAGAAAAACAAATCAGTACTGTTTGACTGTTTTGCTGGGAGAAGGTCTTTGGATTCTTTTTATGATTTTAATTGAAACTAGACTGAACCAAATCGGCTAGCATTGTTAGTGAAGATATCTATCGTCAGGAAATTTTTGCTGAAAATTGTTGAGCTGACTTTTTAATGGGTCTGTCTATAATCTGTGTGTGGAATCTGCAGCAGTAATGTCTCCCTACAAAATGATATTCATCTGCCTGGCATCAAGTTTTGCCTTCATTCAGTATTTAGCTGTGACGTCTTTGTTTTGTCAGATAATACCTTTGAAATCACGCTGATCGGAATTTGGCGTGTGTGAAGTTAGCAGTGGCAGATGTATTTTTCTGTGAATAGATTAAATTTTTCTATGAAAAAGAAAGTGATCCTCAGCCATGTCTTTTACAGCAGTGTGTTTCCCAATTGCTTTCAGAATAAATTTACACTTCTGCATGTGCAGGTTCAACTGAAGGCATGAAAATCATGCTGTGTTCTCCTGTTAGTAACAGGATTAAGCCCCAAATATCCCCTGCTATTGGGTTTTCTTCCATTTGATGACTCATAAGTGCACTAGCTCAGTAGTGTTAACGGAAATCAGCCAGCTTTCTGCTTGTACTTTGGAAGGAGGAAACATAGAGTATATGGTATATTTTTTGGAAGGGGGAGGTTATTATAGTGAGTTATCTTTGGGCTGGGCAAGATATGTGTAGAAAGACTTGCTTAATTGCGTACTTAATTGTCATAGGAAAACCACACTCTAAGATGAAAAGTTTCATTTTACAAAAAGGGGTTGGCTGACCTAAATCTTTTTGAGCAAGCATATTGGTCTTATGCTTTTCAGACTTGCTGTAGCACATGCAGATTATGGTGGATTTCTTAAGTTTCTCTTGCCTCCATCAAAAACAAAGATGCAGTTTTGATGTTTTCATCCTTAAATCTTTAAGACATGACCAAGTATATACATACCTATGTGTGTTTATATGTACACGTTTTATCACATGTCAGTGCTGTTTTGTTTCCAAAATACTCTAAATCTCTAGTTTATGTATAAAACTTAGGTAATTAATATTCTTGTCCATTCAGCACTTAAAGTGTTCTTGCAGGCTAGAGTTTCCTTCATAATGAATACCACGTGTAGGGGTTACTGTGTTGCACTAGGGTTGCAGTGAGAAGTGGTGAGTGAGTTGCTCTGGGAAAAAATCTCCTGTGTTTCAAGCAGGTGGCTGTACAACTATGGCCTTCCTTTGTTACTTCTCGTTATGTTTGTGAATCCTGAGGTCTTCACCAAGATTCCCCCAGTGCCAGAGTACATGTGAGAAATACCTTATTTTTTATCACCTTATGAGGGAAAACAACTGGATCTGAGGAGGAAAAAAAAAATTTTTATTTTTACAACTTCATTTGTTACCTCCATCTCTCTTCTGCCAGACGGCAAATTAAAACCACGAACAAAAATCCTCTTGATGAATCCTTTTATTTCTTACCATTGTCTTCTTTTCTTCTCTTTAAAGAAACCTTCTATTCCATTTGTTCTTACAGAACAAATAAGAGATGACTCAATTTCCACTTATTTGCCTGATGCTGATAGATTTTCTGCTGTTCTTTTATTTTTTTTTATTTCAGTTTCTCCCCTATAATCTCAGTATTTTTCATTATTCATATTGAAAGCTCATGACATCACCTGCTGATACAGCAGGCTTCTAATTTGTTATGAATGCTTCTGAGATCGTAATACAAGAGATTTTATAAAGTCAAAATTATCTTTTTTTCTTCTGTGGTCGCTGAGGATTCCTGTTGCTTATACTGTGTGGATAGACACCAAAGGTAATACTGACAATTAAATTTTATTATAGCTGTTGAAAAATGTATCATAAATGTTTTTGTAATAGCGCGTTGTTTTTTACATAGTATATATTTCTATAGAATGTTAGGATTTATTTTTTATCTTACCTTTCCAATGCTGATGACAACTGAGAGCAACCAGATAGTTTCCACTGCATATTGCACATTAGTTAATATATGTACTTTTTCCTTGGTTATCCTTGGTATCGGTGAGTACACCTCTGGCTACAGTTATCCTAGTTTGGTCACTTCTGTCCACTTGTGCTATAGATGATAAAGTAACTCTGGCTTTAGCTGACCCTAAGCTTGTAATTAAAAAAAAAATAGTATTGCAGCAAAAAATCTCTACTCCCAGATCTATCTCAATTCCTTTTGATAAAATAATCAAGATGCTAACTCCCTTGCTCCTTTTTCTTTATGTTGGAAAAGTTGTGCCAGTTTAATGAATGAATTTAGACTCTTTGATTCTAAGTCTTGCTTTGGAAGGCCAATAAGTAACCAAGTACCAATAAATGTGATTTTTGGTAAGTCTTACCAGGAAAATAAGACCAAGAGATGTCTTTAAACAAATGTTAACTAGCTCAAAATTGTTGAGTGATAAAGTCACTTATCCCTCACTTAAAAAAAAACAAGGATTATAGACCTCCATCTTGTTAAAATATGTTCTGAATAGTTGTAGATACACTTACTATTGAAGTGACTTGTACATTTTTTTTCCTGGATATTGATAAGACTTAGTTCCCTTTGTAGTTAATGGAAATATCACCTTGCATGGTAAGTATAGGAATTCAAGGGACGTGGTCTAGCTATGGTGACCTGAGACTTACATGTAGTAAGTGAGATAATGTTGATTTAGATGTGATAAATTTGAATTAGACATGCTGATGAATGACCTGCCAAAACTATGACATTTAGAAGAAAATAGTCTAAACTCAGAAAAGCTGGATTTGTGCTCTGGTTGTGATATTGACTGACTGCTGTGACTGCGACTTGGAAAAATTGTAGGACGACACAATATTGAGGCCATTTTTTTTTCTCTCTCTCTTTTCTGTCAGTTTTTCTTTATTTTCCTTTGGTCAGTTTTTATAACTTCTTATGACCAATCTGAACTTCAAAGTGTCCGTGAATAGCTTGTGAGCTGTGTAGACTCTATTTTCCAAAGTGTTGGCATCCTATGCTGTAGCCATCGGAAGGCTCCGCAAAAACCTAAAATCTTAAAAGGCAAGGTAGTAGCAGACATTTGCACATTATATGATATATTGTAAAAATACCATGTTTGATAAAACAGTTTTTTTTTAATTAGTGGTCCATCTTACAAGCCTGTCAGTAATGCAGTTTAAAATGTGTTCATATCATACTTCAGAATTTCCATTAGAGAGGAAGCATCCAAATGTATTGAAAGCTTTTCATATTGATATTTTCTAACAAAGATTTACGAATGTTTTGCATCTCTAAATACTCCTCTTTAAATAATATTTTTGCATCACGTCTGTCAGAGAATACAGGGTTAGATGGGCCATTGACCTGACCCACTAGGACAGAGAACCCGATAAAACGGTGACCATATGGACTGTCTCAGGAAAAACATTTGCGGATTAGAGAATAGAATGAAATTAGGCACAAGCATCAGGGAAATAGGTGGATGGCTTTTCAAGGTTGTTACAAAGACTGGACAATACAGACCAAGATAAAAATAGAGAATTATTCACGTCCGTTGAAAGAGATTATTGAAGGACTGAGTCAAAGTTTGCAGCTTCCAAGGGAGTGTAAGATGTTTTTTTTGAACTGGCTGTGTTGGGGCAAATTGGAGACGGAGGAAGCTGTTTATTTATTTATTTGCATTGTTGGTTTAGTATTGTGTTACTGACTGACTTCTGACTAGTCAAATGTATATTCAGGTGCTTAATCTTGCTGAGCTGATGAGTCTTCTGAAGATCATAAACCATGATTTTTTTGTTTGTTAGCATGTCAACTCTGATGAAAACTAAAAATATGGCTGCTCTGTTGTTTCTTTCACTATACTTGTTCTACCATTATCAGGGGAACTGCAGTTATTCTGAAGCGTGTGTCACTTGACATCCTGATCTGACTTTTTTTTTTTTTTGAACTAAATAGTCTGGTAACTTAAAACCTCTAAATTCTTTTCACAATCAAGAAGTTCCTTATGAACCCTAAGAGGAAGGCTTTAATCTGTTGCACAGATTAAATGAGCTCTACAGCTTAATCATTAGCTACTTGCCACCTTCAGTCTTTCTGTGCATGAAAAGCTTTAAGAATCTATGCTGTCAAATTCAGGCTTGTATGCATTGAATTTATGCAGGTCTTTTTAAAGAATTTCTATTTATTGTAAGTGGGTCAATCGGGAAGAAACTATTTGTTCATAATTACTAATTACAGTTAGCTAACTTTCTGCCATTCAAGTGTCTTCTACAGTCCCTAGAGGCCTTGCTGACCTCTTCATAATGTTTGCATGACTTTTTTTTTTTTTTTTTTTTGGTATTAACTTGACCCAATTACTAATGTCCTAATTTAGAACACATTTCTGCCTTAATTCTTGATTCCTTCCCTCCCCCCCGCCCCGCCTCTAAGAGATCTGGTATTGTATATTGCTGCCTTTTTAAAAAATAGTTCACTGGTGACTTTTTCTTTGGGAAACCTTCAGACTTGATCTGACGTGGAACCCTGACCATTTGCCAGGACTCTGGTGGCTCTGATTAATTTGTTTTAATATCGGATGCAGCCAGTGGAGCCTGCAGTTTCCAGTGTGCAGTGCTCTGTGTTCAAAGCAGATAGCAATCAAGAACCATCCTTGCACAAGTACTAAAATCAAATGAGCTAAATAATGATGCTGCATGAGCATTTGTAATTGTGTCTTTCCTGGAGGTTTTGTGCTGACACTGGAAACTACTGTGTTTTATGAGGAGCTTGCATTTCTGCTGTGCTTTAGATTTCAAAGCTTCACAGGCAAGCATAAAAAGTTTCTAAACTGGAAGTAACTAATGGAAAAGAAACCTAATACCTTCCACTGTGTTGTGTTCTTCCCGTGATGATGAGGGAACTAGGAACAGACACTTCCGGGGCATCGTTTTCTCTGTATCAGTAACTACCTTAGATGATATTTAAATGAGCACAGTGGTGGAGGCAGAAGTGCATGAAAGGAATGAATGGAATAGTCTCTTCTGCCTCTACCTTCACATTTCTCATTGTAAACTGGACTGGTCCCATAAGACAATCACAATAAAAAGCTCTCTGGGTGATCTGTAACTCATTCTATCTTTTGGAAGTGCCAAAAGGCTAGTGACCATAATAAGCATCAGGTCAGCTGGTTGCTGCAGCTGAAGAGAAATTTGTCCTATCAAAGAATAGCAAGAGAACCTGTAGCATCTTGCATCAGGTTGGGAAATAAGTAAGTATGGAGTCCAGAATGATGAATGTTTGCTTGTTAAGAAGAGGAAAAAAAAAAAAAAAAAAAAAAAACACCTCCACAAATTGGTTCCTCTATCAAGCAATTGGCATTTCCCCCCCAAAACTGTCCTAGTTATTTTTCCAGCTATGAATAGAGTTGTGGGAGGACTATTGGGGTTGGTGGGCCTACTTGGTAGAATAAAATGAACTCCGCTGCTCTAGCATTGCTGAATAAAGGCTTTGCAGAGCCTATGCTGTATTTCCAAACTTTAGTAGTCCATTATTTGGGAAGTGTTGATGCCTTATGCTCTTCTTAGAGCTAAAGGACTATACTCTTAAAGACAATTGTTTTCAGTAGGGCTATTAATAATTCAAGAGGACCTTTAGAGCAAGTATTACTTGAAACAACCAAACTGGGTCTTTGTACAGAATCAGCAGACATGAGCTTAAAAAAATGGCTAATGATACATCAGTAGAATTTGATAAGCCTTAAAACAATGCAGCTGGGGGAGAACAGGGATCAAATAACTAATGTTGGTAATGGTGACTGTTAAATAAACAAATGGAAACTACCAGTCCAGTCAGCATCTGCCTCCTGCTAATGTTTTTGTTGAAATCAAGCATGTGATTTGTCTGTACCTTAGATTGGGAACTTGATGGAAAAAGCTGGCAAGCTTTTTATGTTTATGACTTAATCATATTGTAGTATTTGATACCAGTGTGCAATTTAGAGGCTGTAATGAAACTGAAGTGCAGAGTATGAAACTGAGTATCTGTGATTGATATGTGATGTTATAGAATGATACAATACTGAGATATTAGATATGGATATTTCAGTTGGGACTCTATGTTCTCTGTCCACCTGCTAATTCATGCCCAGAGTTCCTTATAAAAGTAGGCAATTGGTAATGCTCAGGTCTCCTTGATTTAAATTCAGCTGGAAGGAGGGAGAGCTGGTGCCCTTCTCAGTCGTGAAGTGCTGTGAAAGAGGTTCTCAGACATCCCTTGCTTAGATACAGAAACTGGACCAGCAGCTTCCCATTTCATGTAAATCAGCAAATGTCCATGAAGAGAAGATTGTTCTGTTTTCTTGTTCACTCCCCCCTCCAAAGTAGGATCCTGACCTTGTGCCACGGTAGATTGTTATTAACCTCGTCCCAGAACCAGCAAAGCACTTCCTGCTTTGCTCTTTCTGTCTCCTGCCCCAGCTCTTTCATGATCTGCTGTCTCCTGTTCTCTTGCTGAGCCAAGAGAGCCCCGTGGGCTTCGTGTGGCAGCCTCGGAGCCACGAGCGCTGCTCTGCACTGCCGTTGCTGTAGATCACTGGCTGGCAGTGACATTGCCTTTGAGGAGATTTTTATTCCATGATTCATCTGAGAACCTAGCACTAAAGACCTCTGCCCTTCTCATGAATTGTTTTTGAAGTGAAACGCATACAAGGCTTTGGGATTTTGCTGATTTTGTAAGTTTGTGCAAGTAAGGAAGCCACTCTGAATTTTCTCAAGAGACTCAAGAAGAGACTCAAATTTGCCACCTGGCAGAAGTGCATAGCAGTACTAAATGACCTATAAAGGGACATTTCTAACATCTTTTCTGGTAAGACCGGACTGTTATGCAGTGAAGAATGACAGATTCAGAGTATGGAGAGGAAGTACAGAAAGAAACAAGTCATAGGATGTGTGGTTAAGGCATTTAAGTAAGGTTCTCCAGTCACTTACATATGACAGGAGAGATTTTTGAGCTAGAAGACTGAGTTCTTGCCCATGGGACTTTAGGCAAGTCTTGTGGTTCACAGAACCCTGATTTCCTCCCTGGAAAGTGATGTATCATCAGGAAGAGTTCTTCTGGTGACTGAAAAAAAATCTCTTTTGAGTTGACTGGACATCATTCAAAAAGATAAAATGTGAATCTTTTAAGGCAGAAGACACAAGCTTGGGTTTCTTGTTTCAAAGTTTACTACCCCTGTGCTATTTTTGGTAGAAAAGTGATATCTCCATTCCAACTGAATTTTGTTTTAGGAGAGGATGGGCTTAATAATTCTTTGTCCAGTCTTGAGAGAAGCCGTGAATAAACTGAAAAAACAACTATCACATAATAGTGTTTAAAATATAAATAAAAGCACCCCCTTCTTCCTTTACCAGTTCAAAAAAAAAAAGTGTGTGTGTGAATTTTAGCAGAGCAGGAAGAAAGCTGTAGCTAACATATGGGGCAAACTGAGAAGCTTGAAGAACAGGATATGAAGTATAAATTGACATACACAAAAAAAATCAAATTTCACTGAAGAACTATTTGAATGTTGATATCCTGCTGTTCCTAGCTCTGTAATGATGGGTATGTCTGGTGTTGATCAGTAATTTTTCAGTTTCTGCCACATGAATGGTGGTAGAGATAAACGGTGGAAGTAAAATTTTAGAGTGACTTAATTCTACCATTCAAATATCCTAAAATGACAACACTAGCTGATACTTTAATCAATTTAATTCTAATTCAATTTGATTATAAACTGTTTGTTTCAAACTTAGACTTTTGGAGTCAAGTCCTCTTTGTCCAAATGCCCCAAACTTTGAAAAGTTTATTAATTTCTATGGGAAAAATCATTAATCTTCAAAACCATCCCAGAAATTTAAGATAAATGTATGGTTGGAGGCAGTGGAGGGAGGTAGAAATATTCCAATAAATTTAAAACTATCCTGTCTCTGTCATGTATTGTTTTTTTTGTGTGTGTGTTTTTGTTTGTTTGTTTGTTCTGTTTTTTGCTTCTGTCCTAATCCTATAGCTGTGCCGACATGTTGAATTTAAGTGGTATTTCATGACTCCTTCCCATGAAAGTTCCTGTTGCATCAGTGAAGTCCAGCAGCATCCTCATCAGGCTGTTTCCATACATCTGTATGGAATTATGCAGTATGTTACCTGACAGTAGCACCAGTCGGGCACAGCCCTGGTGGCCGCTTTCTGGCATGCCTGGCGCTTACAGTGTCCGCTCTTGGGTCCCGAGACGCGCTTGCCGTCTGCCTCGCACTTGCTACATGCCTCGTGCATGCTTGGTGCTTTTGACTTCTGTAGCACTGTGTTGGAAGTCAAGTTCAAGGTAGTGAAGAGCTTCAAATGTTTATTTAAATTCTTGTTCCAGTTAAGTACTCAATTTCACTTTTAAGAGTAAATTTTAAAATTTCCTCCAGGTTTTCATTGAACAGCCTGCAAAAAAGCAGGTCCTGTTGTCTTCTGTTAAGACTAGAGAATTAGAATTCTGTTTTTCAGCTTTGTATATAATCATGGATGTGTCTAAATGGGGTTGATTGCTTGGGACCTTTGCCATCACGTTGGAAGCAATTCTTGAAAGTGTGCATTGGTTCATAAAGCAGGTATTGATCCCCATAATGATGGGAACGAAGCAGAATAGTTTCTTCCATCCAATTCCAAGTACACTAATACTTGTATCTTCATAAACTTACTCACAACTTACACACACAAACTTACTCAAGTATTTTGAATGGGAGGATGCCTATATTGAAAAAAAAAAATAAAAAAACAACCAAACAAAATATGACTATCAGAAGCTATTGTCCACACAGTGTGAACATATTTTGTTTGCCATTTGAGACACTTGTGAATGAAGTGTGGTAATGTGAAAGAAAACACAGTATTGAAATGAAAGTATTTATGCAGTCACTGCTTTGCTATTATGAAGTTAAATATATTGAATTAGAAAAAGAATTTGAGAAAAATATTTTTAATCAACATTCAGTCCATGTTTAGATAAGCCGTGTGCAAAATATGTAAAATGTGTTAACAAAAATCTTTGAATGAAAAGTCCTATTAGCCAAAGAATGCAAGACAGGCAAACTGAAATTTATGCAGATTTCTCTTTGTAATAGAAACAGGGTAAATCCTCCACACAATTAAAAAATCTTGTATAGGATTCTCGCTGAAATACAGTGTATCTAGTATTTTACAATTTTTGTAGCAGTGGTAAAACGCCTGACCTTTCGAGAGGAAAATCATTCTAATTGCACTTGTTGGTAAATGCAGATTAATCTTCAAAAGTCCCTTGAGTGTGAAATTGAAGGTCTGTTCACCTCTAAAAGTAGAATGAAAATGTTTTTTTGCTCAAGGTTTGTAGCAGAAGCATGATGGCACTGCTTCAGACACTTGCAAGCTTATTACCGTGGGTTTAGTAATGTTGAAGTATCCCTGCACAGCCTTTTGGTCTGAGGCAGCATGTTTGCAAGATACTGTGTGGCTGGATACTAGCTTTTCAGTAGTTGTAGCTCAGGGGATGTTTGTAGCATATTCCATTTTGAGGTACATTTGTGCCTGCTGTTGCTTGAATGATTTCCATATCAAAGGTGAGTGAACTCAGTGAGGAAAAAAAATGATTTTTTTTTTTTTACTAGTGCTGCTAACATGGCACGGACTCTCTGAGTCAGGCTGAGCTGTTCCCTTTTCATCCATAAGCTGTTACAAAGATTCTGAGAATGACTCAAGTTCTACTTGCGCTTTCTTGGCAATCGTTAGTAATGTGGCACATGTTTAGTTAACCCTCTCCAAGAAGAAGAGTGGGTTCTGGATGTTTCCACAAGACTTTACAGGTACATATGGTAGCAAAGGATAAGAGAAACTGTTTCCAGTATGCAGGAGCTACTTGCTCTGAAGGCATTGGTGTAGAAAACTACAGAGAATGGGCAGAACTGAGGCTAGTGATAATTCTGGATTTCAAAACACTGAGTGATAACAAACTAGAAGTGCCTGAGGCAACTGTCTGCAGTCACTGCTGTTGGAATAACACATTTCTCCTGGGTTCTGCTTTCTGTGCTGCTCTGTCAAGTGATGTCTCACGATACTGCTCCCTGGGTCTAATGGCAATAGAAATCTAGAAGAAGTTACGTCTTGTTTTACTTTTTTTTTGTGCCATTCATTCATATTAATTACAATGTAGGCTTAATGTTTCCTGGCAATAAAAGACTTGAACTGCTGGAGCTTTTACTTGCTCGTGAATAAAATGTTTATCAGATACTTTTGGAAAGCTATATTTCCTCTTCTCTGCAAAATGATCCAGATATGAGCCAATGGCATCATCATCACTTCTGCTGGACCGTGTTCGCTTAGGGCAAACTGCAAATTTCAGGATGAGTTTCTAAGAAGGAAGCATAAATTTGGTTCCTCATGATGGAATTTCGGAATGTTAAAACCAAGACTAGAAAAGATATTAAAAAAATTGAAAAGTTGCTCTGAGGAATGAGTATTTTGCACATTAAGATAATCAAATAACTCAATCCCTTTTCTTTGAAGGAGTTCTCATTAAAGACTTTCTCTAATGTTCTGCTTATTGCCTAGAGCCATTGTATAATGCTGTGGCCAAGAAACACCTGTGGCCTCAAATGTTCCATTGTACAAATTTTTTTTTTTTTTTAGTATGAGACTGGGCTTTTGCTGCTGCAAAGCAATGGTAGATGTGTGTGGTCTGCGAGTAGAGTCGGATGGCTTGGAGTTAGGAGGTAGAGAAGGAAGAGGATCATATTGGATTTCCCATTCCTAGCCTAGGAACATGATGCTGTTCTTTCTACTTGGAAATGAAATAGAGCTAAGACTGCTCAGCATCTGCCTCTGGATGCTCATTATGCTCCATGCATTAAGTTTTTGCATAAGACCTGGACTCCTTTTACCTTCATCAGGCGGAAGGGAAGCTGTCTAATTTGGCCTTCATGCCTTCATCCTTTTGGGATTATTCATCTAGCATCTTGGTAGCTCTGTTTTTTTTTTTTTTTTTTTTTTTTTTCCCTTCAGAAGTTGAGGCAATTACAGGGAAAGTCAATAGATGGGGAGGCAGAGCCTTCCATGATATGCTGTGATCCTCTGTGACTCTTGGGGTTCTTTCTCCTGCATTTGGTTGATTCACTTGGTTCTGTAACTCTGATTCACTTGGTTCTGTAACTCTATTTGTGCTTGAAGGGTTAAAACTCTGAGATAAATTTCATTGCAAAGTTGTATGGTAACTTTTAAGATTTTCGTAACTTTACTGCTGAAGTCATTCAGGGTCTGTTAAACTGCCAAAACAATATAATAGACAACTTTGCATAGAAAATAAGATTTTTTTTTTTCAGGGAAGTAGAACCATTAGCCTAAAACAGACAAAACAGAACTGTTCTGTTTTCTGTGAATTTTCAAGTCTTTTATGGTTTCAGGCAAAAGATATTTTTTGAAGCTAATTTATTTCAGCATTAATATTGTCATACTGTACTGCCCTAAGGATGCCTAAAAGTGGAGTTCTGCAACATCTGAGACTGATCCTTACTATAGTCTAAGCAGGTGATCTGCCTCTGCATGCATGTCTGTGTTTAGAGCAAGTGGAATGGCTCACATTGTACTGTGATAGGATATTCTGTAAGCTTCTTTAATGGTTCTAGTAATTTTTTCACTACTGTTAAAGTTATAGAACTTATACTGGTGTGTGCTCGGTACAGCCTCGGTGTAGGTTACCATTTCAGTGTTTGATTTTTTGTGGTAGAGTGTATGGTAGTAGGTAGAAGTCCATTTCTGTTTAAAACAAGAAACTGACAGATCAAATGAGCTCAATTTAATATTCCAAGACAATCCTGGTATCGATATTGCTTGCATAATGTGTTGTAGTATAAATTAACCACAATATCCCAAAAAACCCAATTAACTAGAAGGATATTTTCTTGATAATTAGGTAGTTTTTCTTTATTAAATACAAGAAAATCTTTGTTTAGTAGTGATGTGATTTATTATATTAGTATATTTGACCTACGTGCAAAACTCTTACAATTGTGATTTAAGCTGTTTAGAACATTGCTCTTTAGGGCGACTCTGCTATGACCTAAAACCTGAAATGAGGTTATAGATACTAAAACTTCACCAGTTTCTGAAGGATAGGATTTCAAGTGTAAACTTTGAAATGTATAATTATTTTCAGCTAAAACCTTTTGGAGGTCTTCTACAGTGGTTGGGTCAGAGATTCTTTGTGGACAAATGTGCAAGTTGTCTGGTTTTAGGCAGGCAGTCTCCAAGTGAGAAAGGTGATGTCAAAGGAAGCAGAGATGTGTTATAATTTGCAGTACCTGGCTTGCTTTGCTCTGGGTACAGTTGTGGCAGCTGGCATTGCTGCAGATGGCAGTAATGATGGCTTCTTCTGACAGCCGTCTGTGGCTAGAAACAAGACCTAATGTGCTACTGGAAATCTTCTCTCCAAACATGTAAAGCTCTTTAACCTCTTACCTGGAATAATGCTTGTAATTTGAAAAAGTTAAAAGCCCTTTTCTCCTAGGATGATGATCTTAATTTTATAAGATTCTACCTGTGCGTTTGATGTGAAGTGATCAATGCACGTAGGTTTGATCTATGGACCCAATTAAATATATATATTAGATTATTTCGTCATTATAAATTTAACTACAAGTATATTGTCTTAAGCACTATACAAATAAAAACTGTTATTAAGCAATTTGCTTTGTTTTTGTAGGTGTATGAGGCCGGAGCAGAGACATTTACTTCTGCCTCCCCCACCAAACTCCTTAAAATTCTCCCTTAAATAGGTGCATTTCTCAGTTTATTTTGACAGTTATGTAACTACTGTTTTTGCCTATTTTTACATATTTTGGGGTTTCTAAAATATTGGTGGTATAAAGATATAAAACTGGTCTTGTATTAAACAGAGAAATGGGTCTGGAGCATAATTTGAGCAGAAAATCTAATTGTTCTCACCTCTAACTGCTCTAATCTCACAGAAGCCTTTTTTCAGTTATCGGAAGTCACTTGGCACCATCTGTAGTGTCATGTGTAACACAGTTAAAGCAGTAGGAGAGATGGTCAGGATAAATACAGTTAGATAGAAAAGGACCTGACAAATAAGAATAAAATGGTGAATATCAATTAGTTTAGGAATTCAAGAGTCTTCTACAAAGAGAGGTTTTTTTTATCTATAGTCTGATTTCTTCCAGTCAGGCACAACTCTACAGTGATGAGGTGATTGCCACCATTTAATTATCTGAGATATTCTTTTTCCTGATGGTTTCAGCTGTAGTTTCTGCTCAGCAGAGAACTCTTGCTTTAACTGTCTTTCACTACAGCCTCTGCTCTTTGCCTGAAGTGACCAGGTACAGAACAGCAATAACTGTTGTTATGGTTGTCCTTTATTCCAGTGGCATCAAGGGTTGTACTAGTCTCTGTACAGCTAAAATAGCTTCAAATGTTTGCAAGCAACCATCCTGAGAAAGCACACAGACTCTTTAAAAAAAGAAAAACACATAGATGATGACTATAGCATTCTGTACTACAGTCTAGTTGTCTTCATGGAAAAAGTTTGAACAAAAAGAGAACATTGCTTAATATGACTTTCGAGTTTTGAAGGGTGGTGACATTTAGCAAAGCAGTTGTGTTTCAGTAATGGAGTAGATTGACAACTGTGTCTAAAATAATTTGTCTTCTTAAAGCTTTGTTTGTTGTATTTAAGGTAAGAAAAGAACATTTTGACCGACTTGATAGAATCATTAGAATGATTCCTGCAGAGCTAATATTCTTCCTACAGTGTTGCAGTTAAGCTATTGTAGAATGGGATGCTGTTCTTTGAGCATCTAGAACTACTTTCTCTTCTGCCTTATCTGTAATTTGCTTTATACAGAGGTTACAAAATTTAATTGACAATATTTTATCAGAACATGACTGGCTGTTGTATTATATTTTGTTATGGTTATAAATAAATGCAACTTGGATTTTTCTATAACAACTGTACTGTGAGTCCCTTTCTTTCCTGTGGCCCCCCATCCTGAACTTGAATGAGAGGAAGAGAAAATAGGGTTAATGTTTTTATTTTGAAGTTTTTTTCTGAAGTTATGAATAGTGGAGTCTGTGTTTATAGCCTGTCCATATTTTTGTAATCCAGACCTGTGACCAGCTGAGTTTAAGTAAAAGTTTTGTCAGAGATAGCCTTGCATGTAGGTGGAAATCAGGTGAGTGGCAACAGGATGAAATAGTTCCCGAAGGACACCTTGTACCCTGTGCAAGCCCGAGACTAGAGTAACAAAGAAGCAGCAAAAATCAACCACCTTCTCTTCTTCCCTCCTCCTTTTTTAAGAGTTACACATGAATAAAATCTGCTCTTGTGAAATAATTATGTTGAAAAGAATTTGGTCAATTTTGCTTACCTGTTGAGGTCCCTGTGTATTGCAGTGCACTCATCTGGTATATCAGAACATGCAAGTGATTCATGTAAGTAGTGATCTACTGGAGATTTGAAGACATGGAAAATGGCTATACTAAAAATGAGTCACCATTGACTCTTGCAGAGTACAGATCAACCTTAGAGACTAACTACAGAGTTGCTTTTTAAGTAAAGTATGTTTTTGGTTTGACTTTTGGTGTTATGTGATATTCTGTGAAATGATGCATAGATTTGATTGTACAGGGAAAAATATAAGTGCTCTAATGAAAGTCTAATCAAAGATATTAAAATTAATTTTGTACTTTGTGTGATTGGCCTTAAAGTTACCTTTTACCTTTTAAGGGAAAGCTGGGAGGGTGAGCAATGGAAAATTTGAATCGTTACGGATGTGATGGACCAGGAACAGAAATGGGAAAAGATGTTGGAAAGTGTCTTGGCTGTGATATTATGTCCTGGTTCGCACAAAAGGTGTCTCGCCTCCATTATTATTATTTTTTTTTTGTGAGGTGTGAATCTTGGGATGTAGCTGAAACATTTGTTGCTGGGCAGTTAGCCCATGTTGGTGGGCAGGATTTGTGACCAATTTTCTTTTCTTTTAAGGTGAAGTTTTACATATGGACTGGTATGTCTTGGCTACCTTCATAACTAGGAATGTTATTCCAGCAGTGTGATGGTTTATAGACCTCCCCTGGTCAATCTGAAATTGGGGAAAGGCACCTATTTTGTTTCTGGAAGTTTTGCAGAACATTTTGTGCTGATGGATAGATTGGGTACCAGGGCTCTATGACAGACTGCCTGCCTCTGTATCAATCTGCACGGATATAGATAGACTAATTTATTAATATGCTGCAGGAGTGGGAGCCAGCTGAGCTTCAGTGCTGAGAAACTGTGTGTAGGGATCATGGTAGTGCCTTTTGGAAGGAAGCCAAGGAAACACTTCACAGTTTGCTTAGGATTGCACAAAGCCATTGTGATCTGCATGTAAAATGTTGGAGCTGGGTCGACCCTCGACTGCTGTGGAATGATTGTAAAGGTGGGGTAGGCAAGTCACACATGCAGTGTCTGGCTGAAGAGTTGTGGCTGTTTTCTCCTGTTTCATTTAGTGCCTCTTCTAGAGTTAGATGAGATTGTTTGGGCAGGGAGGGACAGAAGAGTCAACTGTGCATTATATCTTTCCTAAACTGATGTTACTCTAGAACTAGCAACCAAATTTTCATAGTGCAGCACTTTTCCAGAGCCAGCTTCTATGTGTCAGGAGAATCTACACTCCCTCTGATTTCATTTCTGCAGTGATAACCCAGAAATACAAAGCACTAAAAGTTTCATTTGATGTGCAGAGCTTGTGAAAGCTCATGCCAGCTTTTGAGCCAAGACTTAAGCAGTAGGATGTAGTTTTGTTTGGTTTTGATTCTCCGTTATGATATATTTCATTTACTAAATCTTACAGGAAACTAAAGTGAAAAACTTTTAGTTATTAGAAATATGCTTAACCAGATTAGTAGTCTATAAATCTAACTGGTCTAGATTATGCTTGAATCTGATGCATTTCACATGGTATTTCATGATATTTCACATTTTTCAGATGTATTCTGCCCTCTCTGAAAAGCCGAAGTCAAAACTCAAATGTTTTTGGGAAAAATTTTATGCATGTGTTTAGAAATGTATCCCCTATATCGCTCAAGGCATTAGGGGCTCTGCTACTGGTATGATTGATGATATTATCATCAATACATTTATTTTCCAAAATATAAAAGTATAACTATTAAAAAAACAAACAAACAGAAAAAAAAACCTAAGGAGAAATTTTCTTTGGAAACTAGTCCTCTTTCTGGGGGTGAGTAAAGAATCTTTGCCTTAGTTTCTAGATGACAGAGTCTAGTCATCTGTTTTCTAATGTTACACGCTACAAACCGTAGCTTCATTTTGAGGCTTTTTTCATCATAGGTAGTGTTATGAATTGTCACCATTTACTTTCTCTTGTTCTGTCTCTGTAATGTTTTATTTTACTGATCGTAACACTTATGATCAATAAATGCAAGTTCACAGTATTTAACCTTTTTTGGACTCTGAAGAAAAATTAAAAAGCTGTCTGCGACAACAGGACTGTTTTTGTAATCTGAGCTAGTAGACAAGTGAAAAGGGAAGTTGTATCTGAGGTATTACTGTTACTAGGTAAAATTTCAAGTCACAGAGAAACTGGTATTATTGAGTGTCAAGTACTTAAAGTAACATAATTGGTAAGACTGTTTCAAGAAACCATATTTCGACCTGCCAGAATGTACAGGAATGAATCTAAAAGATCTGACAGGCTTTCACTGACTGAGAGTAAAGCTGAGAAGAAAACATACAAGCATATTTTTACAATGATTTTTGCATTATTTATTACCTTAAAGGGAATTAAAAAAAAAATAAAAAAAAAAGCTTGTAGAATTCTATTTTGCTGCTTTCTTCCTGTTTTTGAAGACTCATTTGAGCAACTTCATATCTTCATATGTAAACATATGAAACTTTGAAATTGTTCTTATGTGTGATTCAGTTTTGCTGCATTTTTTCTTTGGTAAGGAAGATTCACATGTTGGAGACTTGAAGTTCTGTTTTCTATACAAGAACTGTTACCTCAAATGCCCATGAGATGGTGCTCATCAATTTTATTTTTGTGTAGTAGCAAATGTGAATATAGTTCTCGCTTAAGATAAGAATGAGGAGGTTAGCATTGCTATCTTTCAAAAAATAAATCCTTGTCCTATCATCCAGATGTATATCACTACAATATTTTCAAGTATGCTGTAAAAACAATCCTACTGTCCCTGCTCACTTTAGAAAAGACTAAATATTAACTTTACAAAAATTACAGGTTATACCTTAGATAGTCTGACTTAAAAAGCATTTTCTAAAGAGGAAAAGAATAAAAAGTTCTAGATTGATGTCATGCTTTGTGCTGCTTTCTTTGCTTCTGTTTTCCTCAGACAGCTCTGTGAAAAAACAAAGCATTTTCTCCTACTGATCCACACTAATATTTAGAAGTTCTATGAGAGTTTCATTCCTTTGAGGTTTTTATCATCACCACCACCACTCCCCTTTCCATGGGCAATCTGTATCAAGCAATGCGGAACCGCTATGAGAGGAATGTTTAGCTCATATAAAACTAAGGCAGAGAGAATGAGGGAGAATATTTATTCTTTGAGCTCTAATGATTGTTATATAGAGCAGATTTCCCCCTCTCTCATTTTTTTAGAGGACTTGTATAAGAAGTTGTGGTTACATTTTTGGAAAGCGTGCAATATAATTTTACGTAGAGGAAAGAATAGCCAAATGTGAGGAAAAAGTTAGAGTAAAAAATCTGCTTTCTGAAGTAAGATTTCAGAAATAGACCACAACAGAGCATTTTGCCTCAAGCATTCTATGTCTAATGGTTCTTACAGGCAGTAAAAACCTAAATGATCTTTGAGGTGGGATGTGGTCTAGGAGGGACACAAGTGACTGAGACACCTTCCTTGGGAAGTCAGCTATGGATAGATGGCCTTAAATGAAAATAAAAGAAAATGAGGTGAAAATGAGGACAGATATAAACTTTATAAGTTGATCTAGTGGTGGTGTTAAAATGGCGTTTAAAACCTGTAAAGATTATCTTTCCACAGGCTATTGTAGTTGCATCAGGCCAAGAGAAAAAAAAATGTGTCTTTCCTCTTGAAGCTTGTTTTCCCTTCCAATTTCAATGAGTGGTGCTAAGCTCAATGTTTCTTTTGGTGGTTTGTTTGTTTTAAAAAAAGCTCACAATGGTTTTGACTAAATTAGAAATTAGTTTATTTGACAAATAAAAGCAGTAAAAAGCATTATTAGGAAGACACAGAAGATACTGAAGTGAGAAGATACCAAAGTGAGAAGATACACAGAAGCTACCTTGAGAAAATATCGGGGCACTGTTGCACACAGAGGGAACTGAGGACAAGTTTGAACTGGAAAATAGGTTTTCCTTTTTTAGAGGGAAGGAGGGAAGTGGGGGGAAAGAAAAGACTTGACTAAATTTTCCTTTGGGAAAAATGACTTTAAAAGTTTAGATTTGCAACATTTTCCTTCACTTGGAACAGAAGGGTTAGGTCAGATTCTGGGCATGCTGAAGTGAGTGTGAGGAAGTCCACATTACAGATTGGGGTGATGCATTGCATTGTAGTTTTGGGAGACTGACGTTCAAAGTGCTGAGTATGTTGATGATGAGAGAAGAAAATGTGTCATTTGAATGTAGAGGACAACTGGTGTAAGAGAAGGTTTTGAGTCCTCTATAATGGGATAGCCTATGAATGAATGATACTGTAAGCTTAAATATGGTTTAAGGAAGTAATGTAGAGCTAGGGACAGATGGACTTCTACTTCATACTGAGCAAACAAGCCTACAAAAGGAGACTTCTACTCTAAACATACATATGGAAAAGTGTAATGAAGTGGGAATAGAAATACCAGTGTACACAGAAAACAACGGATGGGTACAAACTGAAGAAATGCCCCAGAAAATCAATTTTTAGCTTCTTTTCTTACTCCAACATTGCTCCCTGATTTTTTTTCTCTGTAAACTTTCCTATTTTTTTTTTTTTAGAAATTTAAAAGAATATGCTTTCAATTTTATATTTTCAATGCATAGTTTCCCTGAGATGTGACATTTTTATTCTTCTAAGCTTAATTCCTTTTTCTTTCTGTCTTCACATTTTTATTGTCTTCATCTTTGCATTTTTCAGGGAATGTTTTCCTGCAACAATTTTGTCTTTAATTTGTAACAAATTATTAACTATGCTAGCTTTAGGAAAAAAATAAGATATGAAAATAATTAGAAAAATGTATGTCCTAATTTTCATTTGGAAAACTTCAGTTGAAAGACTTCGTTATGACATTTTTCATTTCTGCTGAAATGCTGCTGCTATGCTTTGCTGAGTTTGGGAGCTGGTAATTATGGAAAAATCAAGATGAAATATAGAGGAAATCCCAGAGACTTATTGAGAAAGTCAAGACAATAGGAAGGAAATCCCAGTGTGTGTGATGTTTGTGTCAGGAAAAGATAGTTCAGCTGCACATAGAGACAGTATGAGCAAGGAGAATGTGGACCTACAGCTCCTGTGACAACAGGACAAATATTGAACACAGAAAACTATTATTAAAGTGAAGCTTATAAGAATTGTTTTAGTTAATACTTTTTGTATTTCCCATCCCAGACAAAACCCATTCTCCCCACAAATACTGGTATTTCTTACAAGAATAATCCTCTTCAACAGTATGTTTTTAGAGAACTGTTTTAAGTGCCCCTCCCCAGGAATCAGTGTCTTCATTCTCCAAAAAGAGGAGAGCTAGAGGTCTTGCAGTAATACTCCTAGCAAGACCACAACTATATTTCTGAAGAAGTGAATGTTTTAGAGTTTGAACTATAGTACAGCTTAGAATGAGATACCCATGCCAAAAAATCTGCATAAACAAAGTGCTGCATCTTAGGAGAAAAATGTCAGAAATATGTAAAACATAAGCAAAAGGTTTCATGTATGTAAATTTGTGTTTCCATAATCAGTTATCAGTTATTGTTTGAATACATCACCACTTAGGAAACTTATGCTAAAGGTTTATAATTTTTTAAATATAAAATTTTAATACATGTAATCTTTAAATTTTTGTGGGAATATAAATAACTTATTAGCACTTTTTGTTTATTGTACACTAAGGTTACTACTGTATAGTGAAATGACTGCTGAAACATCTTGAAGATTTTGCTTTACACAGAGTTGTTCCTTTTTTTTCTGTGATTCAAAATTTTAGAAGAAATAATGGGTATAGCATAGTTAGGTTTTGAAATAAACCGTTCTGTCTTCTTGGCCAATTGTGAAATAAATTGTTATCTTAGTAACAACATTTTTTTCTGTTTAAAATCAAGTCTTAAAAAGGGAATCGTTATGACTTTATTATAAGTAACAAATTTTTGAAGGCACTATCCTGAAATTTGGTATTTTACTCTGAAAGAGCAGCTAATCTGCTATTCTAACCATTATGTTGCTACTCATCTGTTAATTATAACCCCCCATTTTTTTTTTTCTCCTTTGAGAAAGAGACGATGTGTCTGACCCATATGCTTAATTTTAAGCCTGTTTAGCTTTTTGGTTGTATCAGGCTTAGCAAATGTAGGGTAAGTGACTACAGTTCTTTAACTAGCAATTAAATGATATTTCTCATCAATTTCAAGTACAAAAATTGTGAGTATATTTTTTTTTTGCAAGTATATTGTCTTTTAGAATGTATAACACTAGTATATGTGAGTAACTTTGACTTTTGGAAAAATTTTTGAATTTTTAGTGACATCAAAGATGCAAAATTTTTGTAGCTTCCAGAGGTGTAAGTATATAGATTAACTCAGTATAATTGAATTGTGTTTAAATCTCATGAAGCTTCATCTACCAGTGTAAAAGGTGTCTTTCTCCCTGGAAAACATAGAACATTACAGAGAAAAATATATATGTCCACCTCAGTGGTTTTGCTGGGGTAGGCAGTGCTCAGTAGTAGTTTTTTGGCTTTGTTCCTTAAAGCTACACTGGAACAAAACATAACGACAGATTGATCTGAAAGGAGGGTTTCAGATTAAGGGTCTTTTTTTTCCCCCAAACACACAGAGATTCATAAATTTTGAAGACATTCTGATATTTGCAGTGAAGTAATAGGGTGCCTTGTGCCAGTTTATGTTTATGGCTTCAGACCTAAGAGGCCATAGTTGATTTTGTTACCAGGTAACTCTTTTAAAACCTGTTTGAGTTTCTTGCTTGAGAAACTATTGCTGGAGTTTCATGATGTTTTGTAGTATTTGCTTTGTTATTTTTGTATTGGGAAATCTTTCTCTTGCAAGTAAGTGTCTGGAAATGTATTGAAAAATATCATTACCAAGAATGTGATATGATAAGCGTTGAGGAATGCAAATGTGATCCTTCATTTAGTGTTGAACTTGGCTTGCAGAGCTTTAGGGACAATGTGCCAGCAGAAGGAAAAGAAAACAAAGCTGCTGGCACTCGTGCTTCACTGAATTTATACATCTGCCATTTGATTGAAACCTGTTTACTTGCCAGCCAAATATATTTTTCAGTTATCCTTGCATAATCCATGGTTACGATAGATGTTATGTGTTTTCTTTGAAACTCGTATTAGTAACTTAATACAATTTTAAGAGGGGAGAGTACTTTTAAATGAACTAGTTCCTTTTTATTGTGGATGTTTACAACTGACGGAGTCTGAAGGATGCTTTGCATATTCTATGTTAACATAAAATGCTAAGATTAAAGAAAAAAAATAATTCGGCTATGGAATCTAATAGAAAATTCTGCTAAAAAAAATGTACTGTTGTTTGTGTTATGATGATGATGATGTCCTTCCCTTTAATAATGATGCTTCCTTTGTATTCAAGCAAAGTTGCTTTTTATAGTAGCAGATGTTCCTTCCTTTATGCTCTCACTGAAGCAAGACTTCATAGGGAAAATGATATTCTAAGAAATATCATTTCATACATTCCCACATTATTTAGATATGGCCTTTTTCAGTTTGTGTGTGCGGTCACTCTTGAGTAATGATTTAGTTTTGATTCACAAAGTTCTATACGTGGGAGATGCTTTAAGCATCCTTCTAAATTCTTTAATGTAGTAAATATAGAACAAGCCTTTTTGCCTTAGAAATCTGAATGCATGAGACAAAGGTGAAAACATTGAGAACTGCATTGGTTATGTGTTTTTGTCAGAATTTTAGGTGGAAATCTGTTGAATCTGGTGCTTCAAGTGTTGTTTTTTTTTTCTTTAGTTAAAAGTATCAAATATCAATCTCTAATTCAAAACATTTTTGCCTAACTCTTGTTGTTTACCCTTCAGTCCGAAATATATAGCTGGTCATGGGGCAGTAGAAGACTCCTGCCAGGTTGCCTGAGGGTTTTTAGTGCTCTTTGATTGCAAAATTAAAAAATTTTGCAAACAGAACACACCTAATATTTATAATCTACATTTGTGTTGATTTCTCTCTCTTTTTTTTTTTTTTCCTTCAAAAATGTCTTTGTAAGTCTAATTTGAAATCCAGATATGGCCAGCACCTAAGATGGCATTGGTGGCAACACCCTGATCCCTGCCTGTGCTTAGTGGGTGTTATGCAGCCTATTTGTCCACTGGGAGGTGCCTCTCCTAGAGGAACTGAGAGATGTGGGAACTGCATGGGGAGAGCCCCTTGGCCGCATATGAAGACAATGTTGTGTAAATAACTCAGAACTGCTTTGTTCTGTACCGGAAGCAGAAAAAGGTAGGGAGGAAAAGGATTGCCATGCAGGATGAACAATTACCATTCAGAGGACCGAGAGAACAAGGGGAGTTTAATAGAAGGATTTTTTTAATTTAATGTTTTTTTTTTTTTTTTTTAGAAGAGGGGGGAGATGGTTAGTAAGCAAAAAAAAAAAAAAAGGGGGGGGGGTATACTTGTAAGCAGTAGCATAGGCAACAGGAGTTACCTTTGTCCAGAATGTTTCTTCTTTCGTGTGCTTATCTCTTTACTGTTGTATCCATTTTTTGGACACAATTCTTATCCTGTCATAAACTGCATGCTGAGGAAAGGGGATGGAGGCAAGCTGAGAGCAGCGAGACTCTTGGAGTGATAGTAATAGCAGTTTTCACACTGGGGAAAAACAAACAAAGCAATGCGGAGGCAAGCCAGGAAAAGATTGAGGTTGCATTTACAGGCAGAGGTATAAAGGCCATTGGTAACAAAGTTTAAATGCCAGCTGCTCTTGCTTTCAGCATTGCTTTATGGAGAGTGAAAGAAACAAAGAATATTGGTTAGTCCTCTTAACACAGGTTTTACTGATGTATCTATTCTAACAAAGGGAACCTTTCCTTTTCCTTTGGTGTAGTTAATAGAAATTGTCAGTTTGTCAATAGCTCTCTTGATGTTTTAAAAGCCAGGATGAGTGGAACTTTTTCCAGCATAACTGTGGCTGACATCCCCTTTGCTTGCTGTGACCAGTATGGATATGTTGACCACACTTCTTTGTGTGTAGCCACGACTTAGATCAAAGAGGAAGTGAGCACCAGCTCATTGATCTGGTTAAATTGACCACTTGACTATCCGCATTGCTGATGGATGGATTGATGGCTTTTGTTCCTCTCTGCTATGAAATTGTCACTTTCTGCATTGGCTGCCTGTGCCTCAGTGGCAGAATTATCTGCTGTAGCTCCTTGGAGGGAAAGTGAGGTGTTGACTAGCTGTTCTAGATCCAGGCAGTATCAGAGGTGTCAGAAGCAGATGTGCTGAGTTCTTGAGTTTGGTTGGAATTTGTAACCTGGTGCCTTTAGTTGTGCTGAAATTCACTGCAATTAATCTGCTGAGCTGTGAAATGTGATCACAGTTGTGGACCTGGCACACAGTTGCTTCTAGTATGTGCTGTGGTATGTGCCAAGCATATCCTGGGACGCATTAAGAGAAGCGTCTCCAGCAGGTCAAGGGAGGTCATCCTGCCCCTCTACTCAGCCCTGCTGAGGCCACATCTGGAGCACTATGTCCAGTTCTGGGCCCCCCAGTACAAGAGGGATGTGGAGCTGCTGGAGAGAGTCCAGCGCAGGGCCACGAGGATGATCAGGGGCCTGGAACATCTGCCCTATGAGGAGAGGCTGAGGGAGCTGGGAGAGTTCAGCCTGGAGAAGAGAAGGCTGAGAGGAGACTTGATTAGTGTCTATAAGTACCTCAAGAGAGGCAGTGAGGAGGGCAGTGGTGGCTACTGATAGAACGAAAGGCAATGGCCAGAAACTAAAGCATCAGAGTTCCTCAGAAACTTAAGGAAAAAAATTCTTGACAGTGAGAGTGACAGAGCCCTGGAACAGGCTGCCCAGAGAGGTTGTGGAGTCTCCTTCTCTGGAGATCTTCCAAACCCCCTTGGATGCAGCCCTGTGCCATGAGCTCTAGGTGGCCCTGCATGTGCAGGGGGGTTGAACTAGAGGGCCGCTAGAGGTCCCTTCCAACCTTAGCGTTCTATGATTCTATGCTTGAATAAACATTAAGAGGATTTTGGTATATTATTAGATAAATACATTCACTTTAGGTCTAAAATTTTAAGTATATTTACTGCTTGTTTATAGAATGACAATAATGAGACATTAAGTCACAAGCAGGGCAGTCTCAGTGAAAGTGTGTTGGCTGTAGAGTTTGTTCCCCATTTGGGATTTGTTGATTATTCATATCATATTACAAATGCTGCCTTTTTGGCACCTTTGCTGAAAAAAGATCAAAGTGTGAGAGGGTTCAAACCTGGGTGGCTTTGTCCTGAGTTCTAGTCAGACCTTTTTACTAAAGCCATAACTGATTTATTTTGTGTCTGTCTGTGTGTGTGTGTGTGTGTGTGTGGTGGTGGTGGTGTTTCCAGACTTGACAAGAAGTTACTTGATGAAGAGTTACACATATCTGATTTTTGAAATAAATATATATTTTTAATATTCTTGCAAATGGAAATTATTAGGTTACTTTTAGAAGCATAGGTTATATGTTCTTTTAGAGTGGGGAGGGGGTTGCTGAGATAATGAAATGGATGGTATGGTACAGTGCTTTACTATCTGTGTTATGTGTCTTTGAGTTTAAATTCAGAGTAATGTAACTTGAGCTGTCTTTCTACTGGCTGTCATAAAATGACAGATTTCTGATTTTTAAAATGTCACAACCATAAATCATTAGTTTGCTAAGATTGCACTAGCAAGCTATTAAAGAACATGGCAGTATTTACTGTAGGTAAATGCAAATTTAAAAAGGTTCTCTGTATCATGGTTTAAATGATTTATGTGCTTTCAGTACACATATGAATCTGATATGATGTAATGATTTAGGAAATTTCATTTTCTGTGTGGAGGTACAAATTTGCATATTATTAAACCATCCCTTGGAATTGTATATTTCTTATATATACTTAAACTGTATCCCAGATTAAAATGTACTGAAATAAATTATTTTTAAAGAAATAAAATAAAAATTCAATGTTGTTAATAAAGAAACTGGAGGCATATCAATTCCAACTGAATTTAGATATAACCTCTGCCTAGCCTCCTGAAGAGCAAAGGGCCTCTGCATTTGCTGTTCTGCATTGGACAACAGTCCAGCCTCCAGTACAGCCCCTCCATTGCTGTCTAAAGACCTACAGATTTGCTGCGTTTATCCCCTGTTCAGTCTGTGGCAGATTATAGTTTCCTGGACTCCTAGTATTGCTGTGTAGTGTAGCTTTCTTAGCAATCCTTTTTTTATATAACCCATCCTACTTCTAGATGATGCAAAAAAAAAACGATGGGGAAGATGACTAAATTTTTAATACTGGACTTGACCGCAGCAGACTTTATTTTGTCAAACTTCAGGTGAATTCCCAGAGGAGGAAGCAGAAGCACTGGACACCGTGGTGTGGGTTGATTTTACTGTTTTGCGTTGGTCTTTTTGTTTCCTTCAATTTTATTGCTGAGTAATTTTGCACTTTGTACCAAGTTGTCTTTCAAGCTGACGTTATTTGTAAAACCAGATTTAATAAAAGAAATGTGAATTTTTGAAGTCAAAATTTAAGTTTGATAATCATGTAGTGTGAATGTGGATTGTCCTCTTTGAGAGAGATACTAATTTCTTTCCGTGTGTGTGTGTTTTTAAAAAAGGCTTCTAAATGCTTTTTTTTCTAGCTAAATTTTATCTAATTTTTAAATTCGTACTGTCCTATCCCCTATACTTGTTGTGTGGAGCTAATTCTTGCTTGCTTTGTTCTGTTTGCACTGAGGCTTCAACTAGACACCAGGAACTGAATTAACTGCATTAATGGACTATTTTGCCACAGAAGTGCTTGTAAGCAGAGTGAAAATCCAAGATTACTAGTGTAAATTGACCATAACTGGTTATAGCATAGTTATTTTTTAAAACTGGATTTTCCCCCTTTTCCTGGGAAGCAGAAACCCACAGGTAAATGTCACTGCCATAAGGATGCTTCAGATGTCTTCTGCCTTACATGGGTAAGAATTGTGCTTTTATCTAGTTGTTATCTGAGAGAGTTACTTGGACATATACAAGGAGTTAGCTCAGTGCCTTTTTAAAAGAGAATTTCCTTAGGTTAACTTGGTAGGAGGTTACTGGTACTCCTACCTATGTACACGGGGTGAATTGTGTGATTTCCATGGTTAGGAATTGTGAAATCAAATAAAATCTTGTTTTACATCAACCAATGTACAAGTGTATACTTTTCTCCAAATTTGAAGTCTTATCCAGTTTTATTTCCTAGAAATACAAGTGCCTCTGTAACAGAACATGAGCTGTAAGCTGTTCCTGTCACCCTGTCTTGGCAAGGGAGACTATTTTGCTGTGCCGAGACACGTTCTATTGAAAAACCTGTTATGCTGGATTAAAGGTTTCAAATCCAACATTAGGTGGCAGCAGTAGACTCCCGACACCTTGGAGATGCCTGTTAACAAATGTTAGTTTTAAGCAGGTTTCCAAGTGAGAGGCAGAGCTGAAGAAATTCAAATGCAGAGCATTCTCTTTCAGGAGAGCGGTGGAGATATCTCTGTGGAATGAACTAGCTCTGCTCAGAGCTGGCTTGCAGTTTATTAGCTGTATGATGGAACTGAATTATACAAAAGTGTATTAGACCTTTTCTTATGGGCCTAGTTTTGGATCATATGCCCATTAAATCATCCATATTCTTTTTTTTTTTTAAAGTAAATAATAATGATAAAAAAGCCATCCTTTGCCTCCCTGTAGTGTCTTTTGGCCTGAGCCCTGTTTGTCATGATTTCACTGACTTGACATTCACACTAGTGTTACTCTCTGATAGTATTATGCAAACTTTCAACATACTGTCCTAACAAACCTTTTCTTAGGACTTGCTTTTTGTTTTGAACTCCAGGTGATGGGCTAGTGGTAGGGAACAGAGTATAGAAAAATGTGGGGCGTTGGAGGCAGAGAGAATGGATGGTTGCAGTTAGTATGTGTGTATTGTTCCTTTTCTCCACTTTTTCTTCTGATCTATAGAGTTCTCTCAGAACAGTCAGACCATCTTTTTGTTGCGTCTAGAATGTGTACTCAGTATTGTGTGTGGTTTGTTTTTTTTTTTTTTTTAGTGTTTATTGTGTACATTCAAGGAATTTGACTCACTTAGTGATGACTCATGAAATTATCAGATCTTTGCCTTAAAGATTATAGTTCTTATGCTTTCTTAATTTTAGCTACATAATTATGAAGATAAATATGTTTATTCAAGATTTATTAATACCTGAAAAGGGATGGAGCCCAAGTTGTGGCTTATTTGTGATCTTTGGTTCTTTGGACCATCTCTTGTGATCTTTGGTTATGAACAGAAATGCTCATCTTGGATTTTTTGGTTACAGTACATTGGAATACTTATTACCACCATTTCATACAAGCATTTGAAATATTTTGTCGACCATTAACAGATGTGACAGTAAATTTATAACCTATATCATGATCTTTCGTGAAGGTGGAGTTTAACAATGTTTATTCTGAGCAATTTTCTGCTTATTGTACTTTGGAAATTGCTCAACTGAAGTGTGTGTCATATCTTTTATATCTTGGATCACCTTTCCTATTTTAGTTTGGATGGAAACTTCATAACGAAGAGATTTGATTATTTCTAAATGGGCTTTTTTCTTTCTGTTTAGGAGTGTTGTAGTGCTTTTCTCTAGTAGTTAGTGCCGTAATGCTGACTACTTATTGTTTTTTGAAGTAAAGGGGGAAAAAAAACTATCTGAATGTGTAACTATGAATAGTAATGGAAATACAAAGTACAAGCTCCCTGTTTCAATCAGCTAAATGTAGAATTGTGTTACTGAAAAACTGGAACTATTGTTTTGGTTTATGTTTTTTTTTTTTAAGAGTAAATATAACTGGCAAAATATAAAATTTGTGAAGATGTATTTGAATACTTCGAATATTGCAATTTAAAATCATTCCTATAAGCTTACACTTAATTCTACACTCCAAAGAAAGAAAATGTTATGTCACCCTGTAGGTTGTGATAAAGATTGTTTATGCAGCTCAGCACAGGACTTAAAATACGTTGAATTGGAGAATTTTGAAAAATGTACTGTACGACACAGGAGACCAAATCATGCTAAAGTACAAGGAAAGACTATACATCAGTTCAAAGGCTACATTATTCAAAAAAATACAACCATAAAAAAGGTAATAAGATTACATTCTCACACTTCATGGCTAGTAAGGTGCATTAAGCTGCTCAGATATTCATAACTTACTGTGACATTTGGGAAGATTACATTTTGCTGTGCACAGCCATTACTGCGCCTCAGATAATAACTAGCCAATGCATAGACCTGGATTATGATCCCTGTCATTGGAAACAAATTTGTGTTTTGAAGGTTGATCAGTTTCAAATCACCATTAGAAAGGGTTAATATGACATACTGTGGTGTGCGCCTGGGTGTTTATGTGTGTCTAATGGGTATGCATACATATAGTACATCAAATGTACTGTGCATTCAGTATATTGCTTTCTCCATCCCCCTCTCCCAGTCCTCAGGAGATATCCTCTAAAGGAAATGTTAATATGCTATGGTAAAAATAATTGTTATTATTTCTAGAATGTATTTGATGAAATGCTTATGTTTGCAGAGTAGATTGGAAACCTAATTTGACAGCTTCCTGGATGGGTGGTTACTGATAATAGTGGATCTAGCCAAAAATGAAAGATTGGTGGGGCAGACTATAGGGTGAAGGTAAGGTCACCTCTGGTTGTGACGAAGTGCTGCCATATATGATTTTGGTGTGATAATTGATGGTTGGCTAGTTAAACACATAAAGATTTGAAATTGTTAAGAAATTAGCAGGTGCTTTGTGGCTGGAGTTTAACCTTCAGCTGTTTTGTTTGCACACAGAACGCAGTATTTCTGTTTCAGCAAGAGAGAGACGTGTTCTGCAGGGTACTTCGCTTTTGTGCAGAGGATATACTTTGTTTTACTAATATCAACACATATAGTGTATTTTTATCTCTTCACTAGGATAATGTGTACTTTTTTCTTCGGGTGCGTTTTGTGATACTTCTGCTCTGCTCTGTTCTGCTCAGTGTTCTTGATTTCTCTTGAACACTACCTTACAGTGCCTTCTTGAGGTGGGCCTCAGGTCTATCTTGTGAAAGGGAAAAACTGGGGTTTGGAGAATAATGACATGATAGATTTGTTTGATAATGATGGAGTGAGTTGATATAGAGAAACTGAGAGTGTAATTCAAATCTCATTTAGTTCAAACTGTAGTTTCTCTAGATATTAAGGAATCATCTGACAGTAAATTGCATAATTATTTTCCATGACCAAGAGAGGAGAAATGGAAAAGTGTAAATTACTATTTAGGAAGTGTTACCTAGAGACATTGTCTATTCTGTCATAAAACCTGTAACTTTCCCTGCTTCTTGTTGTGCCTGGCATTACTGATTTATGTCCAAAGGACCGAAGATTGCTTCTTCAAAGTGACAAGATTTAGACACCTGAGGAAAATGTATGGTAATTCCAGGAGTTAATAAAGGGTATATATTCTGATCTGTTTATTTTCCGATCCTGACTAGCTGAGAGAAACTGTTGGAGCTAATATGGTAGCAAGGGAGCATACATATTTTGGAGCAGTTTTGTCATGGTATGACTTCAGCAAGTAACACTACTAAATGGTCAAAGCCTGTATAGAAATCATGTCTTGTCTTATATCAAGTGACAAGAACCTGATAGATTTTAGATGACAAGTTTGGAATTTGAGTCAGTTTTACTTGTGTTTCTCTTTGGACACTGTTCTCTAATATGTATCTTGGTAAATGTGACACATTTGTTAAGGATGCAGCTCTTTATTCAGTTCTTGCTCTCTGTGTAGCTGATCAAAAACTCTGTTGTTCTGTCTATAAAACTACTCTAAAAGAGGGATTTGACTTCTGTTGCCCATGCTCAGTCCAAATATAACTGACTTTTTTTACGTTTTGTTTGAAAGCTTGTTGGGGGCCGTTTTGACTTGGAAATGAACTTTATCATCCAAGAAGGAGAGGGAATTACGTGCATGGTAGACTTGCTGGATAAGTGTGACACCACGTGCCAGGCTGAGGTGTGGAGCATGTTTACAGCCATCCTGAAAAAAAGCATACGCAATCTGCAAGCATGCGCAGAAGTGGGTTTGGTCGAGCAAGTGCTCAAGAGGATTGAGAGAGCTGATAGTATGATTGCAGGTACAACTTCAGTTTGTATATGAGTCAAGTTGTATTCCTTTTACATAAAATCTCATGGGACAATTACTAATTAATGAAGTAATAAATGTTTGGTTTTGTTCTTTTTTTTTTCCCCTTTTCAGATCTCCTAGTGGATATGTTGGGTGTATTAGCAAGTTATAACTTGACAGTTCGAGAGCTAAAATTATTCTTCAGCAAACTTCAAGGAGAAAAGGGGAGATGGGTAAAAAAAAACCCCACTTTATTATATTGTTACTTATATTTTTCCTAATCTTCGTAAGATAAAAAGCTGTTTGATAACTTGTATAGTAAGTAATTTTTAAATGTATCAGGATATAAAAGATGCATGTTAGTGTTATAACACCTTTTGACTTGCAAACGATTAAAATATATAGTGTAGTGATTAAATTGTTTGCTCCCCTGGATCCATTGACTGAATTGGTCTTTTTTGAACAGCTGGGAATAATATGATGACTCTAAGCTTATGCTTTTATGCACACTTATGTTTGTCATTCCAGTTATGAGAAACTGAGGAAAAAATTTAAATTGTTTTTTCAAAGACTTTGCAAAGAGAAATAAATATCATCTACATATGCAGATCAATATGTTTCTGATTTCACACTGTTGATGTTTACCTAAAGATTGAAAGATAGTTATTCTTGTGGTAGTGAGAAGTTGTTGCAGAAATTGAAATAAAGGGTATCTTGTAGTTTGACTTGAAAATAAGCTCTAGGTGAGCTGTATTTTCTCCTGTTTGAGTTAAAATTTGAAAAGGAGCTTTCCTTTTATCATTGATAATCTTCTTCCATAAAGTAAAATTTTGTATGCTCTAGATGCTACCAGATACACTTCCTTTAACCAGAAAACTGCCGTTTTGCTAGAATTTTTAATGATTTGAAGAGTTTTCTTATCTATTTTGAATTTTAATTCAGCTACTATTACCTATAAATACCCAACCTGGTATAGAGAAAAGACAGCACAATGAGTTTTCCCACCTGGAAAAAGATCTATTCACTATAAAAGTTGGTGTGTTTTCACAATAATATAGGAAAAAAAAGAAAGAAAACTCTCAAAACAAGCAACTTCTGAGATCTTAACTTACATAAAAATCCTCTACGTAAGATATAAATTTAATTAATAAAAAATACAGAGTGTATTTAACCATAGCTGAATTAAAGTTGTCTTCATAACATTAGCTTTTTCATTTCCTGTCTCTTTACTCTTTGCCTTTTATTTCCTTGCTTTATTAAAAGCCAAAGACATGGGAAAGGAGGAGGAAAGTCATGGTTGCATTGCTAAGGAGTTGCACAACTCCATAAATCTTAACCTCAAAAGTGCTGTAAAGATACAAAATATCTAACCCCAGCACAAATTACCTAGTTGAAGCACTGTTTATTTGACCATAATTTAGGTACATTGGAAATGGTTATTATGGATCATGCCATTCTTAGTGTTCAAGAGAAGGGCTGCTTGCAAGAAGAAAAAAGGACACCTTCAGGAACAGATCAGAGGTGCAAAGTTGAAGTTAAAGATAAATTAAAAGGAAAAAAAAATCAAAAACAAAAAATACGCAAATGTAGGATGAGGGTGAGGAAGTGTTAAGCATTCACACTGACTACTGCATCTACTGCATGTTTTATGACAATATCCCTTTTTGTTAAAGTTTATTGAAAGTCTAGAGTTACTGTCTTAGAGTGCAAGGACTTAAGATGTGTCAAAATTAATTTTTGGTATGTATGGGCATTTCTTGTGGGTGTGTTATATTTATTTACATGTGTAATATTTCATTTTGTCAGCCACCACATGCTGGGAAGCTGTTGTCTGTATTAAAACACATGCCTCAGAAGTATGGGCCTGATGCCTTCTTCAACTTTCCAGGAAAAAGTGCTGCAGTATGTAAATTGCTCAAGTCCTCTGCGTTTTTATTTATTTATTTATTTATTTTTAAATTTCTTTTTGTACTAATAGTATTGGCAATTTTCACTGCTGTTTTTGTTTGACTTCTCTGGGATGTCATAGAGGTAGAGAGTTGCACAGCTGTCTTGCTTGAGAATTAAGTGTACTGACTCTCTTTTGCTCCTAACATCAGAGAATGAAGTAATATTTTCAGAACATCCATGCATAATTCAGAATGAGATTTATCAGAGGACTTTCCAGCTTTTTCATGTAACTCATTACCTATCTGCCTTGGTGACTTGAGATTAAACTTCACCAATTTCATGACATAAAGTATCACATTGGAATGAAAAATTGAAACTCAAAAAATAAAATAAATGCTTCTGCAGAAACCTATTTGTTGCATACAACAGAACTTGGCAATAGACAAATTTTATTCTTTCTGGCTATTCATATGCTTGTATTGCCAAGTATTTGTTATAATTAGTCCAAGATCCATTGTGAGTTAAACCAAATGGTAGTGCTACCAGTTCCCAAAAGTTGATCTTAAAAACATAAAGACTAATTAGTTAGCTGGTTTAGAGAAAAATTCATAGCATTTTGTTTGGGCAGGCATAGCTGAGCTGTGCGTGGGAGCATAATAAGGAGTCTGGCGACACTCAAGTTCTTTGATGTTTATATTCATTGACATTGATCACCTGGACAGCATCTTTGATCAGGGGCTATGGCAGTCTTAGTTGGAGTGTAGATTTCAAGTATGTGCAGCAAAGCAGTGGAAAGCTAAAAGCAATGTTAATAATAATTTAAAAAAAGACAACAAAAACAGCTGTTTGAAATGGAGAACCATAACTTAAGAGATTTAAACTAGCATTAATAAAATGTCGACCAGTCAAACATTTTATTACCTTTTCTTTAAGCAAGGTAAGAAGTCTATTGTATTCTAGCTGCAAGTTTACATAGACATGAGTTTCAAGAGAGAAAAGAAAGCTTCAAGTGTTATATATACATGGTCATGTTGTGGTCATGTTGTTTTCATTATCAGTTGTTTTTCCTGGATGCCAGGATTATGTGAAAACAAGTGTGTAAATGTCATTCTCTTGTTAGGGTACCACAAAACCTAATCAACTTGTATTTGCATTTTGAGGAGATCTTATGCAGTAACCTTTTCATCAAAATATTCATTTTTTGAAATGTAGCTTGCTATTACCATAATTTTTACTATGATAGAAAGATCAGTTTTGAAATATTTTGACAATTTTTAAAAATAAATGCTGCACAGGATTTTTTTTCTTTTTTTGTGTGTGTGTGTGTGTGTGTGTGTGTGTGTGTGTGTGTGTGTGTAAAACAGTGCTCCTTTGTGTTAAACATCTTAAGCTGTGTATGCTTGTAGCCATACTGGTTAAACTGTTGGGTAACTGTGCCTTTTTTTAGGGTATTGCCTTACCTCCTATAGCCAAGTGGCCCTACCAGAATGGATTCACTTTTCACACTTGGCTAAGAATGGATCCTGTAAATAATATCAATGTGGATAAGGATAAGCCTTACTTATACTGGTGAGTGTTATGTAAAACTGTATTTCTGACATTGATTTTTTGTTATTCAGTAACTTCTGCTTCCATCTGTACTTACTGATTTTACTTTGTATTCCTTTAAGTTTTCGAACGAACAAAGGACTTGGTTATTCTGCACACTTTGTTGGCGGCTGCTTGGTTATAACATCCATAAAATCAAAGGGGAAAGGTTTCCAGCACTGTGTAAAATTTGATTTCAAACCACAAAAGGTGAGCCAAAAGAGTAAAGTGTTTCAGATCAGTTTCATAAATTGCAGAAATGTGCATGGGCTTGTGTGTACCTACGAGGTATATTTTTAATAAATTTTTCTAATAGGGTCAAGAGGGAGTGTTGTTGCTATTGATGATTAAGTAAATATGTAGACATTTACACTGGAATGAGAAAAAATTTCTATTCTAAAAATTACATTTCAAGTTTTACGTACAAAATATTTTTTAAAAAAGCTAGCAAATGCAGTTTACTAGAAGCTTTAAGAATCTGAGAAACCATTGTGAAGTCTTTGACAGCTTTTAGTATGGAATTTGTAAGGAGACTGGTCTTTATTCTCATTTTTTTTCCTCATAAACCTGCTTTTCCTCTGAACTTGCTTTTCTTTTCCTGAGGGATTTTGAGTCTCCTTAAATAAATGATTTTTGGTATTCCATATGGAGAAATGCAATGTACTTTAGAAAGGTGTTTACTAAGCCATATTTAATTTTTCTAATTAAGCCAGAGCAATCAATGGGAGTTTGCTTTCCTTGCATTTAGGAGGGGATCAGATACATCCTTAAAAGGAGAGCACTTTCTATTCATCCAGGTTGTTCTCCTTGCAATTAATGCTTTATTTATCTTTCTAAGTATAGAAATTAAAATGACTTGACATAAATATTATTTTCCAAGACTTGCTTGCCTGTTAAGGAATTTTATGCTGCATTGAAAGTGTTTCTTCCTTAAAGTAGAAATTCTGCTGGTATTTCTTAAACAGTTCATGTAAACATTTTGTGGGAGAACAGGCCTCTTCCTGACCTCCTCAGGAATTTCTTATCAGTAATCCCTTGCTGTAAATATGGATACTGTTTATGACAATTTGACATGCACAAACTTTGAAAATCTTTGAAAGTTTGGAGCCATCCTTGATTGGCTTTGGAATGACAACATTCAGAGCAGTAGACCAACAGTTTAAATATAATCAAGTTAAAATATATTTACACAGTAATTATTTTGCCACTAATTTTAGTATATGGCTCATGATTACAGTAGAAATGGTTTGCGTTTTATGCCATAAATATCTTTTAAGGTTCTTTTTTAAGCTTATTTTTTGTGGGCCAAATGACACTTCATGCTTTTGATATAACTATATAAGCAAACTCATCTATGATTTATCTTTTATATTTAAAATATACCTTACTCTCCTAACTTACTACAGGCGAAAAATAACTGTCTTTGCATTATCTCACTACTTTTTTTTTTTTAATCACTCAGTGGTATATGGTTACTATAGTGCACATATATAATCGCTGGAAGAATAGTGAACTTCGATGTTATGTAAACGGGGAACTGGCATCTTATGGAGAAATAACATGGTTTGTCAACACCAGTGATGTAAGTGATCTCTGTACTATATATAGTACATATAGTAGAAAATTCTGATGGATTACTTAGATTTCTTTTTCCGTTGAACACTTTTCTTTCTATTTAAGGCTTTTATTAGAAGCATTATTGAAAATATTAATCCCTACTTGTTTAATTGTGAAATAAAAATCCCTTTTTGGTAGAGAGTAGATAATGCCTTTATATCAGAAACATAAAGTGTGTTTCTGTTAAGTCATCAAAAGCTTTTCTATGTAAAAATGCTTGTTTGATAAACATAGATTGTGCTTGAGTAGTTTAGAATAAACCCGGTTGCTGGATTTTGTTTCCTTTTCAGACATTTGACAAGTGTTTCCTGGGTTCTTCAGAAACAGCAGATGCCAATCGTGTGTTTTGTGGGCAGATGACATCTGTTTACCTTTTCAGTGAGGCTCTCAATGCTGCTCAGATCTTTGCAATTTATCAGCTTGGTCTGGGATATAAGGTATCTTGAAATTTACTGAAAGGTTTCTGAAGTTTAACTATGTCTTTTTATGGCATGTTCCAGGAAGGTTTTGACACCTTTACATACTTTTAAAACTCTTTCACTTTTTACATCTTTTATTTCTTTTTTTTTCTCTAAAATAAACTGTTCAATATTTTTCCTATAAAGCAATGAGTCTCCTTATAAACTACAAGTACATGATTAATTTCTAAACAAAATTAAGCTTGGGTTCTTGTTTATTTTTAAAATCTTGCGTTGGCTGTTGTGAGAGAGAACAACACTTATCTGGAGCTAGATTCACTTTTTCATGGAGACTGAAGATTTCAGATAAAATTAATACATATGTTTTAGAAAAGCAGTTTGATAGCTGACATTGCTATTCACTGTTTCTTAATATAGGAAGCAAATGCTGAGTATTATTTTATTATAGTGATTTATTACTTGTTTTGTCATATCCTATGGGACAGTAATTGTAGACTGTTATTCCCTAGCAGCTATAAAAACATACACCAAAAAGATGATTCCGCTATTCTCTCTGCTCCTCGGTTATTAGCTCTTAGTTATTAGCTCAGCTAATGTGTTTTTCCCCCTATCCACTCTTTTCAGTGTTGCTTGTGCCATGATAATTCTGTAAAAATGGCTGAGTGTGCAGGTTAGGGGAGTTTTTTTGAATTATTATTCTAGAGTTGGAAAACAAATATTTTAGAAATTCTCTGATATTAACTTTGTTCTAAACGAAGTTCTCAATGTATATAATTACTTTTTTTCTCTTTTCTTTCCTCAACCCTGGTCCCCAATCCAGGGAACATTCAAATTCAAGGCAGAAAGTGATCTCTTCCTTGCCGAACATCACAAATTGTTGCTGTATGATGGCAAGCTATCCAGTGCTATCGCTTTTATGTACAACCCAAGGGCTACAGATGCACAGCTCTGTCTAGAATCATCTCCTAAGGATAATGCTTCTATTTTTGTTCATTCACCACATGCCCTCATGCTGCAGGTACTTCAATGTTTTGATAGATTTGAAGGATACAAACGGTTTCCACTTTTAAAAAAAAAAAAAAGGAAAAAAAAGACAGTTAAATTTTATAGAGATTTGGGCAAGGTAGCTGCTGATAGTTCTTCATGACCTCTGTCATTTCCCTCTAGCAAATCTTAACTGAGATTGTGCACTTTTCTACCTCACTGTCCAAAGTTAATGACTGGTAGGCAGTCACTAATAGCTCTTGAAGTTATGAAGCCTGTCTGTGAAGTCTGGCCATGATTTTTCTGTGACCACTCTCTTAGACATCCCGCTTAGCTGTAGTCAGGTGTCCGGTGTAGCTAGCTTCTCTAGTCAGAGGGATCTTTCCTCACTGGTGTGCAGACATACTGTCCATTCCTGAATCAATGTGGATGTGAAAGAATCCTAAGAAAAAGTTTATCAAGGTTCCAACCTAAAAAAAGTCAGTATTTTAAAGATTTTATTGTCCTAGTTTTTCAAAAACATACCTCTTCCTCATTTCTGACATACTTTAATTCCTCTGGAGATGCTACCCATGTATTTATATTATAACTTTTTCTTCCTTATCCTTTGAAGACCTTAGTCTTTAAATTAGTAATGAGCTTTTCATGTGTCCAAGAAATTCTCTGTTTTAGGGTTTACAAGCCATCTCTTGTATATTTGTCTCAGGATCCAAACTGTGGACTTTCATTAATAGTTTGTACATAGATCATACAGACTGGGCTTTTCATGTGGCTGTAGCAGCTACATGGTACTTTTTTCAGTATTGTTTTAGTTGTTAAAAATTTAGTTATATTTTGGAGAAATTTCAAACTACTCCTAACAAACTATTTTAACAGTTTTTGAAAAAGATTTTAATCTACTTTTAATTTTTCTTTTTCAGGATGTGAAGGCAGTCTTAACACATTCTATCCAAAGTGCCATGCACTCCATTGGAGGAGTGCAGGTGCTTTTCCCTCTGTTTGCACAGTTAGACTACAGGCAATATTCGTCAGACCATATTGACACAACTGTGTGGTAAGTGGATATGTTTTTTCTCCATTTCCTTTCTATACAAAGGAAATTATCTCTTGCCTTTTAAAGCTGTAATTTAGTATGCAGTGCATAGTCATTTAATTTAGTATTTAATATCTAGTGCATAGTAACTTGTCTTGTACAATAGTGAATTTTGTTTAACAATGAAAAGCATGCCTTGTTACTCAAGGATCTCAACTGTTTGCTTGCACCACTTTTTGTCAGTTCACACAAAATCAAAGTGCACTTTTCTATTTTGTAAATATCTGGTGCAACAGAATTATGGATGATTTGCTTAAGCTGATTCCTGTCCATGGTGGGAAAAAGAATAGGGGGTTACTTCTTTTCTTTCTTACTACTTTTTCAGTTATATGATATGAGTTGTTTTGTGTCATTTCTTATTTGTTGTTGTTTTTTTTTTTTTTTATATATCTGTGGACTTTTGGGGGGATGGAGCTTCAAAACAAGGAGAAATATACAGTATTATTTTTTCAGGTTTTTTTAGCATTATTGAAATGTGTTAGTATTATGACAATAAAGAAAAAACAGTGTCGATATAAAGCTGCCATGTGCTTTAGTATTTTTTTTCTCTCTGCTAATCCACATTACTGTCAAGCTTTGAGAGATTATAAATCTTTTTATTGTTAGTGGTGGTGGCTTTTTATTTTATTTTTTTTTTCTTCTCTGATTTGAAGTCTTTTTCAGCAAAGTCCAATCTCTGCATATCCAGGCATAGAAATTGGTGGAGCTCCTCAGAGTAGTGTTAATACCAAAAGGATCCCTGTTAAAATCCTCCTGTTGTCTGCTGCCTGCTTTGCAGTTGTAGTTTTGTGACTGCTTTAAGATGATCTATGTCATGCTGTTGCTAAGAAGGATGGTCACCATATTTCTTCATATTTGTACGTGCCTGGGCTGTGCCTGGCCCTGACTAAGACTTGTGCATCTGTGTGAAGAGTCAGGAATTTGATCCACTTGCATCTTAGGCCAGGAGCAGAGGGATTTTTCAGTGGAGTATAGCCTTTATTCGCAGGTGCTAGTACTAGGATGTGTGGGGAGGGATGCTAACATACTTTTGACAGAACAACAGTGTTGAATTAGCTTGAGCTGATAGTAAAGCTGCCTAGAGAAGTATTTCCAGCATCTGTTTATCTGAAAACAAAGTGGTAGCAACTGGAAAAGCATATGGCACTCATCTTCAAGTTTGAAAGTGAAATATGAAGCAGAGAAAAGTAGACACTGTTGTCTTCCTGCAAGAATAAATTTTCAGAATATTTTTTCTATTACCTAGTTATTTCAAAATCCAGAACTTCAAGTTTGAAAAGTATTAATATAAAGCAGGAAAGGAGCACTTTCCAAATTCAGTTTTGCTTTTTGTCTTTAAAATTCTGATGCAAACATTCTGATAATAGATTAAATGTGTTTCTGGGCCATATGTTGATAGTGTTAATGTGAAAATACTTTCCATTTCATTGCTATAACCATTTAAAACACTTTATTATTTTCTAATATATTTTTCAGTTCTACTTTGCTGGCTTTCATCATGGAGTTGTTAAAGAACTCCATTGCTATGCAAGAGCAGATGCTTTCCTGTAAGGGCTTCCTTGTGATAGGATATAGCCTAGAAAAGGTAAAGCAATATCACATCAATTTTCATATCATTATGTATCATGTACATTACATATTTCTTTTGAAAGAATAATCTTTATTGACTGTTGCGAGGTTCTTGCTTAAGGGAATTCTCTTTTACAGTCTTCCAAAGACCATGTTACACGAGCTGTGCTAGAATTATGCCTTGCCTTTTCAAAGTACCTGAGCAACCTGCACAATGGGGTGCCCTTGCTGAAGCAGCTGTGTGATCATGTTCTCCTTAACCCTGCAATATGGATTCATATTCCAGCAAAGGTAAAATGGTTTCTGGAATAAGATACTGTATGATATATCTATTCTGAAGTCATGAGATGAAGTGCGATCTCTAAGACTTCTAAATGTGCAGCTAGAAATCATACTAGAAGTGATGCTACTTTTCTACATATAGCCATTAAGTTTTGCAGTCTTGCAAAGTTTTCAATGAATCTGGAAACCTACAGCACTCTGCACAGCAGTACTGTGCAGCAGTATGGGGATGGCTTTTCGAGGCCTTAATCTGGTCAGTCTTGCAGATTGGGAAGGAATCTGTGAAGCCCTTGCTGACCTCCCTTCCTCCCCCGCCAAAAAAAAAAAGATTCTGCAGCTAAATTAAATAATTATTTAAATGATTATTTCTCAGCAGAAAAGGGAAGTGTATAAATACTTTAAGTCTATAATAAGTAGCAAGGCCTATAATAAGTATGCAGCGTTGCATAATAAAGGAATACTTCCTGAAGTATCCCTTTTGATATCCATACTTCTGACAGAAATGTTGATATCTTTCTTGTTATAAGTAGCACACATAGAAAAGAAGGAAATAAAAACTAACAGAGAAATACCTTTGACCTTTTTTATTTAACTTTGTGATTATGAAAGCTTAGTGGTTCTCAGTATTTACCAGTTTATCAGCTTCTTCTGTGTAACATAGGGCAAGAAGAAAATGGTTTCCCACAGAATGTCAATCTGTTTTTGCCTTATCCTTGTAAGGTCATGTTAAACTTTTTATTCTTGATTTGTGATCTTTCTTTTTGCTGTTAGAACATCTGTGGTTCTTTCAACACGTTCTACATGGCAGTGACTAAGGAAAATGCCTGAGGGCTGTTCCTTCTCCAGGAAGAAATTCTAGGAGCAGTCGTGGCTTAGAATTTGTTACTGTATTTGGTCTCTTTCTCTCTCTTTTTAAGACAAGTTTTTTGAATGTTCTATGTTGATATAATGCAGCATTTGCAATGAGGGTGGGAGGATTTAATTAGATCATTTGAATGTTTTACATGAGCCCTTTGTCAAACTTAAAATAAAGACACAAAAGAAAGGCACAGTAATGCCTTTCAGGTTATGAAGTAATATCAAGAGCCAACAGCATGATGTAAATAATATAGATAGTTTACAGAACGAGGTCATAAATAATTGTACAAGACATTTCTTTTGTCTTTTTCGTTTTGCATTTTGTTAATATCTTTAAAACTCTGGCAGCCAAGTTTAACTACTGCTATTCTTAACCTCAAGCATTTGAAATAGTTTTTAACTTCATCTGCCAAAACTGTATGAAGGAGGGTAGAAGCTTTACATATTTGCTCTTAGTACGTGAGCCAGCAATGTGCCCTTGGAACAAGGGCAACCAGCAGCCTCCTGGGCTGTGCTAGGCAGAACTGCCAGCACAGAGTGAGGGAGCTGATTCCTCCCCTTGGCTCAGCATAAGGGAGGCCACAGCTAGGACACTGGCTGCAGTGCTCTGCTCCCAGCGCGGGATCATCCAGGCATTCTGGAGCAGATCCAGCCGAGGGCCACTACAGTAGTGAAGGGACTGGAGCTCCTGTTATGCGAGGAGAGGCTGAGAGAGTGGAGACGCTTCAGCCTGAGCAAGAGGAGGCTCAAGATGTTCTTACCGACGTGTAACAAATATCTGAGGGGAGGGTGTGAACAAGATGGAGCTAAGTTCTTCTGAGTGACCACGACAAAAAGCAGCGGGCACAAATTCAAACACCAGAAATTCTATCTGAACATCGGGAAATGCTTCTTCACTGTGAGAGTGCTGAACTTGGGAATGTGTTGCCTAGAGGTTGTGGAGTCCCATCTTTGGAAACATTCAGCAACTGGTTGGGTGTGATCCTGGGCAACTTGAACCCCTTGCTCAAACAGGGACACCTAGAACAACTTCCCTTCCAACCTCGGCAATTCTGAGATTCTGTGAATGCCATGCTTACATTCTGCTGTGAATAATGGGCTACCCTTATAAAAAATCTCTAATGTAAGAAATAAAAATGATTTATTTCATCAGTTTCCAAGAGTTTTAGAAGCTTCATAGATGATGCAGAGAGAGTCTTCAGTTTCTTTAAGAAATTTTAATGGATGAAGTTTAGTAATACAGTTGCGCAGTATGCTACAATTTTGATGTAATGATATATAAGCTTTTTATTTGGTCTTGTAGGTTCAGCTGATCCTGTATACCTACCTGTCTACTGAGTTCATTGGCACTGTTAACATATACAATGCAATCCGTCGAGTTGGGACCGTTCTTCTGGTCATGCATACCCTAAAGTATTATTACTGGGTAGTGAATCCTCAGAATCGCAGTGGTATTACTCCTAAAGGTTTAGGTATGTGTGCAAGCTAACATATAATTATTTTCTCTCACCATATTTTATTTTAATACAATTAGATCCTATATTAGACAGATACTAGAACTGTGAGAACAGGTAGGGTTTTGTAACTGTGCATCTGTACTGTGCTCGGTCTCCTTTTGGTGCTTGTTCAATTTCTGGACACCTTTAAGTGCTTGTTAGTCGTATCAACAGATCTAATGTAGCTTAAAGCAGGCATATTGAGTCTATCTGCCAGGCATAGAGGTCTGAAGTTGTTGGAAACATGCTTAATAACTGCAGTGAGCTCATGGTGAAATGAGTAGCAAGAAATTTAGAACAAGTGTTTAGCATTTGTCTTTGACAAGGAACAAGAAAACAGATTGTAAGAAAAAAGCCAAGGAAATAGCTGCCTAGCATGTGCACCACTTCATACATAGCATAAACATGTATGTACAGGTGTGCCTGGAGCAGACTAGGAAATTAATGCTTATTGAAAATATGACTTTATGGCTCTTCCAGTTGTTTTGAGTTTTATGGAGATGATGCACATAAGACCTCCAAATCTTCTGACAGAAAGAAGCTTTTTTTCTCTTTTTTTTTGTGATGGAAAATAAGGAGTCTACTTCACAGAATGGCCAACCCTGCTGGAGCATTACAAAGATTGTTTTGTAGTAGTTTGTGTCTTGTATGGTACCAGGTTGTTTCTTCTTTTCAGTGAAGACATGGATTTACTTAATCAGCTTCTGAATTGGTTTATTGAAACTGGGGCAAGTGTGCTTATAGGATAATCTTACTATTTTAGTTTGAATGGCATATATTGACTAGACTGATCTATGTTGAAATACTTATTCTTAGCCTGAATATGTGAGTAGGCATATCCTGTACAAAAACATAGCGTTGTATGAGTACTTGCATTAGCTAATTGATTTGTTTTTCCCTAGCGATTATGATCATAGAAACTGTGTATCTGTGAGCAAAATCTGCCCTTATGAAGATGTTTGCAGCAGCCATTTGCTTTTCATATAAAGGCTTTTCTTTGGCTTTGCCATGTGGCTGCTCCTCTTGTTTTAACCTTTTCTCTCCTGGGAGTTATTCAGTGTTATTTCTAACATCTTAGTAGTAGTCTGCTTTACATAGAAATAGCAAAAGCAAGTCCTTGACTTTGAGTTCTAGTACTGCAGGCTTCAGTTGTTGTGTATGTAGCCTATGTGTAATAATGGCACATTAGCTTCAGTAAACAGGGCTAAAAAGGTTGAAAACTGCAAAAATTTCAAATCTATAAATTCTAATGTAAAATTCTCATATAGGTGTCATTCATTGCATGAAGTTGGTAAAGAAGAATGGATGGTCTTCATGGAAATGGAGAACTGTAAAACAATCAAAATTTAGAGGATTATAGAATGCTATGTTTAGTAGAAACTATTTTTAGAACCTCGCCTGTCAGAGCATTTTGCTAGTAAGCAGCACTAAATATATTACTGTTTCTTAGACCACAGTAGAGGAAAAATAACTGTTCTTAAAATTATGCCCTCTTCCCATAGCAAATGCTTTTATTTTTCTGTATATGCAAATGCTCTTTACACTATTAACCACCTTTTATTTGCATTTTGTATATCTACTGTTTTTCATTTGTAGATGGACCACGACCTAATCAAAAGGAGATTTTATCTCTGCGGGCTTTCTTATTGATGTTCATTAAACAGCTAGTGATGAAGGTAGGCTAATTTTAAATTATGGTAAGATGTCCAAGTTTCCTTTCATAATGGAAAGCAACTGCACTACAACTTCATTTTTTTTCCTAAGCATGTTGAGTCTTGAGGCAACTAAGTAAATGAAAATAGCATTTAAGGTACATTATGTTATTGTGCCTGGTGTCATAGACAGTAGTGCTAAAGATGTATTTTCTTTCTTTTAAGCTCATTTTTATCAGAAGTGGAATAGTTAAGTCAGTTGATATAGAAACATCTACTACAGGGGAGTTTTCTTGTTTGTACATTTGAATATTAGATATTAAAACTCATTATTTTACTAATTAAAGATTTTTTTCGAACATTTCCCTACTGCAACTTCAGATCTCTTCTTATTTGTATGTCCTTTCTTTGGGATATGTCTTTTGTGTTTGCATGCTCTTTGCTACCATAACTTCAATAGCTTGTTTGCAAAAATCTGAGTTCATGTTTTCTGCACAATTATTTCATGTACTGTATTGCACTCTAGTTTACTTTTATGCCTGTCTTGGAGTCTTAATGTACTTCTCTAACTTTCACTTGGGTAGTTTTGGTAGCTACCTTCTACCTATGCAGCTATACAGGATTATGGTATTACAGTATTATTTGTGAATACAAATGTGTCTGGTGAGACTCTTGCACTGTATGTACCCATGGTGTGTAATAATGTTCTTATGGGAACTGCTCTTTTGTACACTGAAAGATAATAGTTAAATCTTGATTGTTTTTAAAGGACTATGGAATAAAAGAAGATGAATTGCAGGCTATTCTCAATTACCTACTCACTATTCATGAGGTAAATTTAAAGTTTTTTTTTAACATTGCTTCTGCTGTGTATGACCACTAAGTAAATTTTCTTTTCAAATAAAATACAATACCCTCTTTGTACCACAAGATGGCTCTGTAGAAGTAGTAGCAAATGTTACCCAGTTCTGAAGTGTAGTGTGTTGAATTACCAATATCTTTCAGTGTAATGCACTATGTAAAATATTAGATTGAAATTCAGTAAGCTAGTAAATCAAAACAGTTTGCTGTGTTGATCTGCAGACTGACTTAATGAGCAGGAAAGCAGATGGTGCTTAAAACACAAACTTGTTTTATGCTACCTAAGTAATATTTTTAATTTTGTTTTTTACTACTTTTTATTTTGCTTCTTAAATAAAGCAATAAAATTGAAAAAAATGCATTAAAAATAAAGATGCATGTTAATGGCATCTAAGAGAAGCATATAAACTTAATTGGGAGAAAATGTTGGTTACCACTGATACATTTGCATCTTCATATTTTAGCACCAGGAAAAGGCACTTTATATCAGATGCAACATCAAAGGCAAGGGAAATGGGAACATAAATCTAACTGATCTAATCTCTGTCAGAGTTCTTGAAGTGGGTAAAATAAGGAATTAACTGAGCTTCACTTCAAGTAGTACAGATATATATATATATTTTCTCTATTTACACCTATATCTTCCTTTTATTTTCTGTGCTGGTTACTGAACCACGTGCTTTGCTGCATCGTGGTCAAATAACTTATGTCATTCTGCTGTACATTGATGTCTAAAAGTAAGACCTTGATAACAAATGAGTGAACCAAAATAGCAGAAGCTTTATATAGCCTTCAGATGTGAAGGTGATAATATTTTTAACTATATAATGAACTATGTATGGCCTAATCTAAAAGATGAATACTGACTCCTACTGAATTAATTATTTAGATGTAAATTATAACAAGGATAAAATAAAATTCAGTTGTCTTATGAGGCTCATTTATCAGTGATAGTGTCTCTGATTCAAGTTAATGTTATTTTCAGAGGAGCAGAATTGTTCAGGAGGTCTAAAATTAGTTTGCTAGTAGGACAGAATCAGAATATTTCCTCAGAAATGAGGAAAAGTGTGTTTTGGTGTGTGTGTGTGTGTGGTGTTTTTTTTTTTTTCCTTTAAGTTTAATACAAAGAATGTGAAAAGATGCACGGTTGCATTTTGCCAATTTTAAGGGTTTTTTGTAGTTGTAATTTAACTTTGAACAAATTCCTCGACTGTGGTTTTGAATGATATAAGTTAAGAGATTAAGTTAAAGATAAAGATTAAGTTTTTAACTTAAAACCACCTAAAAAGGTGGCTTGAACCACCCATTTTTAATATTGTCAGTGGCAGGTGGTATTAATTCATTTTTGCCTACACTAGCCATTTCTTAGTGGAGATTTCTTACTGAATATTGCCCAGTGCCCCAAATACACAGTAAGTCTGGTGCTTGCAGAAAGGGAAATGATGACGTGTACATGGGATGAAGTAGCTATAGAGTCCATTCCCTGACAGGAGCTTAGTCCACATCATATTTGTGTCACTTTTCCCTCTATTTAAATAAAATAAAATAAAATAAAAAAATATATAATATATGTATAGTATTTTCTCCTGGCTCCCTGAACGTGTCTTCTAGATATTCAGCTTTTTGATCCTGGCCTTTTGCTTTTGGCTATTGCTCTGTTAATACTGCTAACAATGCTCTACTAAACAATGCTCTAGCATGGATGTATTTTTATTTCATAATTTTAATTTCTGTTCAACAGGATGACAATCTAATGGATGTTCTACAATTGCTTGTTGCTCTAATGTCAGAGCATCCCAGTTCTTTGATCCCTGCTTTTGACAAGAGGAATGGTTTGCGGTAAGTTAAGTTTTTGTAAATAGGTAAAAGAACAATATTTTGACCTTATTATCTGTTACAATTTCCATGCATTTTGGAACATCCTTGTCAGTGTGTGTTGCAACCTCAGACTACTTTTGGCAAGAGAAGATAATGGATGTGTTAGCAATTTTTTTTTAGTATGTATCCAAAATGCCAGTCATACTGAAACAAATATTAGTCAATTTGAGTTAGCATATATATAGATGTTAAATCTTTATCTACTAGGTTTTTAGCACCCCCTTTTGTATATATTTCTGAGTATCTGTATATATTTTTGTATATACAGATAAAAACCAACAAGATGGAAAAAAAAATCAGATTTCTTCTGACCTGTTATAATCTGTTGGCTTTTTTTCTTTAACATGCCAAGTATTATAGGATTTTGCAGCAGAAAGATTTTTTTGATTCATTTTTTTTCTCCTTGTTCATTAAACTCTTTCCTCCCTAAAAAGCAAAATGTTGCTTCACTGTTTTGAGAGTAAAGTAGTTGGGAAGCTGGTTCTACTGACACTAACAGCAGCAGGAGAACATCTACTAGGAAAAGACTTAAGTTATGGCTTTGATTTTGTGTTGTGGCTCTCAGAGGGTGGTCACATTATTAAACTTTTGCCAATTTAAAATCAATCAGCATGGACCGTGTGGGGAGAAAAAAGCATCAGGCAAAAAACAGTAAAACTTATTCCTAGAAAAGTATGTGGAGTAGTAATTCTCTTGCTGTTACAAAGGCAGAGTCTCAATTCATACATTTTTTTGCACCTATTGGTTAACCCCCATTTATTTATATATTTTTTTCAGTTATTCTTTCTCAAGAGACAGCATTCAAGCATATTCATAATCGTTTCCGCCCTTTGTAGTGCTATGATGATTTCTTTTTTTCTTTTTAACCCATTTTTTTAGCTTTGTCTTCATTTATATGGTAATGTATTATGTTATGGGAAACTAATAAAAGCTCTAAATAATAAAGTATATGAATGTCATGTTGGGTTTCTAATGCAATACGTTTGTTTTTACTTAACAACTGGCAGTAGGCATTTTCCTTTTTATTAACTAGTGTATGAGCCAGTCAATATGAATAGTGAGTCCACAGTGAGAAATCATTTTATTTTCCTGTCTCGTTTGTTATATTCTTTGCTCCTGTACTGTCTCCAGTCACTTAACAGGTTTCTTATATATTTATTGGCTTTTTCTAATTAAAAGAATCTTGATATTTAAATACAAAAGCAATTCTACAAAGCTTCATAAATAATTTTTAGAAATAATTAAAATTTCTAAAGTTACCAGTCTTGTGAAGAAATAATAATCATAAGAAAACACTATTTTCCTTTGAGTCTGTGTCACTCAATGTTCTGTTAGGACAGGTATGGTGCAGAAATGGACTATATTGTTAACATGACATTGTACGGTGGCCTCACCTATTGATTTTATTCCATAGCTACTGTTGCTTCCACTTTCCTAGGATAGATTCTTTACTATAGAACATTGGATATAGAAGTTTCCTAGGTTTTCATTTACATTCCAATGTAAATTTGGATTTTATTTATTTCAGTTTAGATGTCCTGGGGTAGCCTATAGTTAAGGAATATATAATTGGTGGTGGGTGTTTAGGTATGTAGAAATAAGTCCTATTAACTGTGGCTATGTCCTGTGAACTTTTAACTGGATGATGTAAAATGTAATATTCTAACATTGAATACTTTTGAAAGGTTTCTTCAAGCATTCATATTGGTGGGGTTTATATATAAATATATATGTGTGTGTGTATATATAAATAAGGTCTTACAAATTTCCTCACAAATGGCTTTTTCTTAGAACTAAGCAGTGGATGTTGTCATCACATAGATGTAGAGCAGGAATATGAAATTTGACACCATAAGGCTGGTGAGAGTTGTGCTAATATCCAGAACATGTTGTTTTGGAGCCTCTCACTTGCCAAACTTTAAGCTTCTGAACTTTGTTGTGTGTGCATTTGCATTAAGAGATGGAGAGACAGTTCTCTGGTGGCAGCTGCCAGGAGTCCATGTCTGGCGGGAAGTGCGGAGGCCTTTATCTGGGCTGCTGTTTGCATACCCCGTGCTGCTGAACATGAGAAATGAAAACAGATTCAAATGTAAAGATACTGAGCAAAGGAAATGGGTATTTTATTTGAAATTCTAAGACACTACATTAAAGAGTACTTTACTTTTGTGACCTCCTTACTAAAAAGGATAAATTAAGAAAATTGAAGTTAGAGACCTCTAAAATAAATAATTAATTTAATTTGTCTATTCTACTTTGCTCTTATACATTTGGAGAATTTTTTATATTACTTCGCACACATTTTATTTGGGGGATACAGTTAAAAGTTGTTAGGAGGATTGCTGCTTAAAAAAATACTGTGGAGATGAGTAGCTCCCTAGAAATCAGGGAAGGAGTTGAAGGAAGAACAGTTTTCAAATGCTTAAGATCATTGAATGCTACTTTGGAGAAAGGTCCTTTTGCCTGGGCTGCCAGGCTTACATAACCCATTTCCTTAAGTGTCACTAGTTGTAGTTTCCTGCCTTTTCTGTGACTCCAAATTGAGATACCTACAGTCTGATTTCTAGAAGAGCTGAGGATTTGCTAGGACAATTACATTCAGTGAGTTTGTCCAAAGATGGTTGTATAAATGTTTTTACAAGGCCTCTGTGTAAAGAATGCTATTTTTGTTGTCTTTTCTTGGTATCCTATCTTAAAAATAAGGAAATATTTTCTAGTTACTTATGGATGTTATGAAAAAGAACTCAGTAATGTCTATTCCACACACACAACCTACATGAGATGATCACTCTGTAGTCGCTACTGTTTAGAAGACAGCATGCTGAATCGCATGTGTTGAAAGAAATAGTTCACTAAGGTCTCCCTTTCATCATAAAGACATAAGTTAGGGCAGAGATGCTGCCCTAACTATAGGCAATCCTATAAAGATTATCTAAGAGATCTGATAGGGCTGAATTCTGTTTGTAGCAGGCGTTCTCTAATTAGAATGATCCTAATTTTCATAACATGGTATGGTAAGAAAGTTCATTTGGAATAAATGAAAGTGCTCAGGAACTGGTTGGGAGCTCTTCTGAAATGTACAGTGCAGTGCCCTATTGGAGGATGGTAGTGCAGTTGTTTTTACTTTTTCACATTGAGTAAAAGCCAAACTGTTGTTCATGTCAGAATTTTAACTGAGCTTGAAATATGAACACTTCCCTCCATAATTTAAGAAGAATAATGACTGGAAGAATACCTTCTAGAAAGAACATTTCAGTGTATTTTTGCATTAAATGTTTTATACCTACTTGTTTCTGCCCTTCAGAATATTGTTTCTGCCCTTCAGAATATTAAGAGTGAAGTAACAAGATTCTCTTGGCTTGGTGGTGCTTTACTTCCTGAGGGGTCCAGCAAAGGGCACAAGTGTCAAATATTAGTGCTAGTAATAAATGTGAAAACACAAATTGCTATGCAATTAACAAAAATGTCATACTGTATTTTTTCTAGTTTTATTAATAGCCCTCTTAACTTAGGTCCTAGGTCCAGACACAAATTTATTTGCAGTCTGCTGCAGTTAATTTGTCATGTCCAAAACTCTGCTATATCAACTGTTTTAAGAAGCCTGGTGTTTTCTCCACCTAGGGTTGTCTACAAGCTTTTAGCATCAAAAAGCGAAGGCATCAGGGTGCAAGCTCTCAAAGTGATGGGATATTTCTTAAAACATCTTCCTCCGAAGTAAGTACTGATATAGGTTTTGAGAAAGCACATGTTGTGACGTGTGTGTGTGTGTATACATACAGACTTAAAATATATTTATGTAAATGTGTGTGTTTAAAATAGAATAAAATAACAGAGGCTATATTGAAGGTTAGCTAGCAAATATGTTTTACCAAACAGCAGATACTATTCTTTTGCTGCCTTTTAGTTTGTTTGCCATTAAATTTTTGATATGGTAGAATTACTTGTTACTGCTAACTACAGTCCAGGCATTATCACTTCCTTATGTTCTTTTCCTACTGCTTATCCACATCAATGCTTCCTGTTTTATAAAGTAGTCCTTTTGCATAATTCCAGTGAAACTATTAGTACAAATTAGAATGGTGAGATTGAAACTCTCACTACTAAGATTGAATTGCTTAGTGAGATATCTTAAAATGGGTAAAAGTACATTAATGTTAACAATTAATTACTTTTTATAGGGCTGATAGCCTATATTCCTAATCAGTTTTGAGATCTAGAAATTAACTAAGATAGAAGGTTGTATGTTCATGAGATTGCCGTGGCTCAGAAATGAAATAGATGGCGCTCTCTTTCATCTGTAAGAGACCAGTATTTTCCAATATTCAACTAAATGCTTTTGCCCTTTCATTATGAAGGTGAATTTCAAGGAAAGGTCTTGCTTTAGCACTTTTTTTTATCCAGGGATTCATCAATCTGCAGAAGAAAAGATGATATTGATATCCATCTACTGAGTTGTATTGTAGCCAGCTTCCCATCTTAGATAAATAGTGAGATCGCTGTCCATGGTTAAAATGTATATTTGACTTTAATAGGAACAAAGCTGCTCTTTCCTTCGTGTTTATCGAGAAATCCCATAGGGTCCATTCCAGCCCATTGGTGAGTGGACTGGATCTGTGGAAGAAGGATGACTGTCTTCCAAAAGACTATCCCTTTCAGACAACTTACCCTTTTCCTTAGCTGCAAATGAAAAGTTAAGGAAAAAAGAAGTTAATGTTTTAATTTCATATGGTTTTTTTATAAACAAGTTGAATATGCAAGTTTATTCTCTTTATCTTTCTGCGCTATTTTAGGAGAAAAGCTGAAGTCATGCTTGGACATGGATTGTTCTCTTTGCTGACTGAAAGGCTGATGCTTCAGACAAGCTTAATCACAATGACCACATACAATGTCCTATTTGAGGTAGTAATATACTATAGTTAGTATCCAATCTTCCTAATTACTTGTAAGACATTGTTAGAAAATTGCTTGCATATTTCAGCTGATATGTTCCAGATGACATTAAAACCTTAGTGTGATGCAGCTGAGAGGTGTTCCTTCCCTGCCCCCCTCCCCAAGACTCACTACTTGAGATGTTTTTCTTCCTAACATGGATATGCTTATTATGAACAATTCCAGATAATGAGCTGAATGTCTAAAGCCGACATTCTTACGTGTGTGGAATTTTATTCCAGCAATGATCCTACCTTTCAATGACTGTTGTGGTTAGATTTAGATTTCTTTTTCAGTGCTCTGAAGATAACAGTTGTGCATTAAAGAGCGCCAAAAAAAAATGCAGTTGAATAAAATATTAGAAACAGGAGAAATTAAATTATCAAGAAAAAGGGCAAGTGATTTTTGTGTAGTTTTATAACTTTGGTGAAATAATGATGGCACTGTAGACCAGATGTATTCAACTATGCTCCAGTAAGCTCTTTATGAACGTTGACATGGTATCTTCTTCCTTGCTAGATTCTGACTGAACAGATTTGCACTCAAGTGATACATAAACAACATCCTGACCCAGATTCAACACTGAAGATACAAAATCCTCGTAAGGAAGATATAAATTTCTAAGTGATACAATCTTTAGATAAAATCACTGTTCTTAAAGTATCATCTACAAGTATGAACCTCAGTTTTGCTGGTTTTTCATGCAAGAGGAAAGATAATGCATATGTAGTTGGAGTTAATGTGAGAAGCATATATCTTCAACTTTTTGAAGGACATCTAATGTGTCTAAATGTAGTATTTCATTGTAGTTCATAACTGTGCGATATGTTATGAAATGGTTTTGAAGACTTGCATACACAGCATATTTTGTTCTAGTATATTTTAAGGTTCCAACACAATTCTGATGGCATTATTTAGTGGTATCAGACTGTTACCTGAAGTATGAAAGATCCTTCATCTTAATTCTCAGTGTGACAACACTAGATTGAAAGTAGGAGAAATTATCTGTTTGTTTTGGATCACCTCCTGTAAAATATCTTGATATGAAATTTAAGATTTCTTTTGAAGGTGTGATACTGATCTCTTTTCCTGAACTATATTTGTTATTAATGTAATTATTGTAATTACATTATTACATTATTAATGTAATCAATGTAAGGACCTTATTAATGTAATACAATGGTATTATGATAACTTTGAGAGTTCTTTTTCATAGAGGAATATATAATTTTTGTCTTTGTAGCTGCCCTGGTGTTAAGCATAGGGTGTAATCATGGGATCACTTCATCTGAAAAGTAGGGTAAAGTAGGGAAAGCAAATTATGTACTCTTCAATATGTAGTATTAGAAAAGCTTGCATACAACAGTGATTTTGAGCATGTTAAATCTGGTACTTCAGAAATCTTTGTAATAGTTTGATTCTGTTTCCATTTCCTTCCGCTGTTTGGGATTGCACATCCCTTTCAAGGTGAGCAGATACGAGAAATCTTGAAAGAAAGGATTTATATTAATTAACTCTACCAAAGTAGAGATGTGCTTTTTCTGAGTATAATACTTTTTATGTGGGTGTCACTTTTCTTGGAGTGGATAATGTACAAACAATATAGGGAAAAAAAAGTCGTGTATTTCTAGGATTTGCTTTAGTACTAATATTTTTTTGCTTATGACCTATTTTACAGAGATATTAAAAGTTATTGCTATCCTGCTACGTAACTCTCCCCAGTGTCCAGAAACTCTGGATGTTCGACGAGCCTTTCTCTCAGATATGATTAAACTTTTTAATAACAGCAGAGAAAATAGGAGGTAAGATAGCTTTTTATATGCAAAACTATGCAAACAGCATAAGTAAATAATAGTCTGTTAATAAAAGAGCATTCTTAAGCAGTTATAGCTTCACTTTTGTTTAGCAAATTTGCTATTCTTACTCTTCAGGATGTGATATTAGAGAAGCTTGCATACTGCAGTAATTTTGCACATGTTAAGTTCTTCACTTGGCTGGTGTAGCTTAAGATTGATTTTTGAAATGAGCATTTATTATAGAGCATTTATGTAGCATACGTACATTTTGCAGGAGTTTGTTGCAGTGCTCTGTCTGGCAGGAGTGGATGCTTTCCCTTTGCTGCTTTAATCCCAAGACTTCTGAGGAACAGAAGATAACTGAGATGGTCTATGCCATATTTAGAATTTTGCTCTACCATGCAATTAAATATGAATGGGGCGGCTGGCGTGTTTGGGTGGATACACTGTCAATAACACATTCAAAGGTGAGTGTTTGATACTGCTGGGATTTTTTGTTTGCTGTGTCATGAAGTTTCGAACTGTGAAGTGGTGGATCATACAGTGTTGCAGTTTTAGAATGAAAGTCCACTACTGAAATAAATAAAATCCCAATATTGATATATGTTACTGGATATAACTCTTTCAAAGATTTATCAAGTGAGTGTTAATTTTGTTGTTGGAACACTTCAAGCAAGAATGTTTCTTATTGTTCAAGTTGGACTGCTATACTAGTTTGCTACTAAAATTGGCACATAAATATTTTCAAAAATTAGATATTTACACTTCAGGAGCATTTCTGAAGGATGTGGGTACTGGATTTGGCTTTTTAAGAATGGGATGAACACAAGGTGGCGTACCATATCTATTCTTAAACAAAAATACCATTTAGAAACATCAAAAGTCTCTAAAACAAATGAAGAAAAAGCAAAGAAATCAAGTTAAGATAAACATTTCAGTTAAGTCCTCATAAGATGCATGATGGGAAAGCAAATCCTTGCAGTATGAATAAGATCATTAGCCTTCATTATTTTTCTGTCTACTATTTTTTCTCTTCTCTTTGCGAGGAGATGGTGCCAAATTTTATCATAAAAGTTATTAGTGATGCTCAGTTAAGGTATTGTAGAGTAGAATCTAACTCCCCTGCTTCCTTTTCTATACAAAGAACAAGACTAAGTAATAGTAATTGTCCTCATTTATCAGAAGATTTTATTTAGCATGAATTAATTGTAAATTATGTTTTTCTAAATTTGTATAAATTAAGTAAAGAAAGATGAGAAGTCTGAATCCTGGTAGTCACTTTATGACTCTAAGGAATGATTAGCATTTCTGAGGACCCTTTATTTTGAATGAATCGAAGAAGCATCTCTGGAGACAACATGAATACTGTCATTTTGGAGCTCTATTTGTTCATCTCTTATGTAGCTTGAGAGTTGGATTATTTGGCTACAGGAGGGCAAATACAGAAATCCATATAATAAAAGTGTACTAAGCAGCGTTAAATGGCCACTGGCTATGCAGGTTACTGGTGCAAAGATATCAGAGTCAGATTTTAACCCATACTGAGGTCATGCTGATGATTAATCTTTTGTGTCAGGTCTCCAGCTCTCAAAAATCTCTCTTTCTGCAAATATGCAGAGGGTGTAGGTGGAATAGACTGTAATGTAACATAGTCAAGATCCCTTTGTTCCGTAGCCAGTGTATAACTTAAAGCATTTCTGTAATTGCTTGGAATTGCTGGAGAGCTGTCCCTAGGGAAACAAAGAGAGGTGGAGGAAGGCCACTCTTTCTTTCCTCTGTCGCGCAGAGCTTTGGTGTATAGAATTTAAAAATTATCTTGCACTTGTAAGTTGTTCTATTCTTTGACCTTTTTTATGAGTTGTAAATTAGCTTAAATCATGAAATCCTATTTAATTAACTTAATTAATCTGTGTTAAAATGCTAACATGAATTTTTGATCATTAATATTGCATGTTAATTCTGTAACTTAATGTGGCTAATCCACTTGAGTTTATAAGGAGAAAACAAAAAGATTTTCAGTGATCCTGTGGGCCAAATATTGAGAAAAGGAATACTTTTTTAGAATACACGAAAAACCTGGGGATTTGTAGATAATGTTACTTTTAGGTTTTTTTTTTTTTTTAAACACGTATGTTTTAGCACAGTACCCTAGTGAATCAAAATGATGTATTTGGCTCCTCCTGTTTCTCATTTTCAGTTCTTGGCATGCTGGCATAGTGTGAGATACCACTGGTTGTGGAATAAAAGCTTCCTATTTCAGTTTCCCCAAATTTGTTGGCTTTCAGGTCAATATGTAAGGACTGCTTGTTCTTCTAGCCTGTATGTGAGTAGAGGTAGTGGTACTGCAATTTTAAAGGATTTGAAGTGGATTTGTTTGGATGTTACTAATATTGTTACCCAGCTCCAGAAGCAAAAAGGAGCATGATTAAGCAAAAAAACACTCAAAAATAAACCTAGTGATAGTGGTATGAATAATGTTTTTGGAGATTTTAATTTTTTTTTTTCTACTTTTTTTGTGTATTTGCAGTTCAGGCTTTGTGAGTTACACTGGCAGATTGGACAACTAGAGGTGTAAAGCTAGATGATGCTTCATAACTATTTTTATTTAAACATAAATTAGAAGAAATCACTGAAAAAGCTCCCTCTGACCAAAATGTACTAATGACTTGAAAATGACCTTATGTAATGGTACTAATATCCAATGATAATCAAATTTTAATTCTTCTCCCTTATTAATGTTCTCTTACAGCAATTTTGAAATTCGTATAGTAGAGATGTGACATGCTGGGGACGTAATTCAGTGGGCAGATTGTTTGATGCTAAGTGCATCTAGGATATTTTTGATTTCTAGTGTGCTTTAAGAGTAATGTGGGAATTATGGGAGCAAAAGTATTTCCTTAACATTGCTAAGAGTAACCAATTTGTGTTTTCAATATTTCATCTCTAATTCTATTGGGTTACTGCTTATTTTTGCTTTTTACAAGCCTTTGCTCCATTCGTACCACTAATTTATAACACCATTCTGTGATAAAGAACTAGTATATAAAGGACTAGTGTTGCAGAATTGGATAGATTTTGCAGAGCTACACATCAAGATACATGCAGCTGCTATAAAAAGCCAAAGAAACTCAATTGCAATTTTATTGTCCAGTTTGATAGATTTCCTGCCACCTTTGTAGCAGGGAAGCTGTTTGTCACTGTAACCCACTCCACCAACAGCTGCACAGCATTTTATAAGCACCAATGGCTTTTCTAGCATAATTGCATTACATTGGTTTCCTTGCAGTCAAAATTTAAAAGGTGTGTGTAACCTTTTTAAAGCCACATTTCTTACTCTTGCTCATGTGTTTTCTAATTTCCATATCATATATATTTTTGCATATATTAATACAGTATATACAAATGTGTTTAATCCATAGCTGCTATTTCAATAAAAATGAAAAAAATAAAACCAAACTTGGGCTATTTCTAATCAGACAGCACTGAATTTCTGAAAGTAGCTAAAAACTTCTGGTGTTTAAACCTTATAACCATGTCAGCTAGGCCTTTGTCTGGGAGTGTTACTTTGCAATAAGGACTGATAGCTTTGTGGTTAATAATAGGAAACGTGTAAAGAACGGTGCACAGTTTGCTTTTTGACCTTTCAGATTCTCCAAGTTTTAAAATAATAAATGATTTATACAGCACAATACCCTTACAAATTATGTCAGTGTTTTAAACTACTATACCCCTACAAAAGTCTGTTTATTCCAGGCCTCTAAAATATTTTATTACTTAGAAAGATGCTTCATGTTACTGCATTATGTTAAAGAGAAGTTACTTGGGTAAATTCTAAACTTTGTAGTAACACAGATTAAGAGTCAGGAATGTTAATACTATATAGAGGCTGCATTTTAGAATTTTGTTTACTGATGTAAATAGAAAGAAATCATATAATCTTAAAACATTAGTACTGTGACTTTATCATACAGTGTATTTTTAAATAATTGCTGTATTTCAATCCCAGGAAGTACAACTGTAATAAGCATGGAAAAGTGTTCAGTGAATGTATCTTTCTAGACATATCATTTAATTCAGTAGAAGGTGTGATGTGTGTGGAGCCTCTGTGTTATGGTTGCCTGATTTACATCACTGCTGTGGATGCAGGCAAATTGGCAGAAGCAACACTGGTTAGGTATTATTTACAGAGAAGGGAACATGACTTAATGGCTTTAGAAGGGAGTGGCCTGTTCAGATCCTGTTGGCACTCCTGAGTTGTTCAGGGCTAGTGGGTCTCCTTTTGTGCCCCCATCTCTGCGGAAGACAAGATCTCTCTGCCGCAGTGGGGTTTGCAAGTGTTGGTAGCCCTGGGGCTTGCTGCAGATTTCAAATGCTTCTTCAGTCTTCCAAAGCACCTCTGTTGCACTTCTGAGAGGCAGAGTTAGTTAGCCAAGGGCATCGTAGTCTAATTGGAGGTTTCTGGCTTTCAGGTATGACACCCAGTGTCATAACCTGGTCATGAAGCAAACCTGAGGAAGATGCGAATTATATATGCAGCACACTTGAAAGGCTTGAGTAGAAGTTCATTTTTATCATAGAAATAGCTGTTTATAAAAATAATTACTTGTGTCAGATATAAAAGATTCTCAAGCATTTGAAAACAGTAGCGGGGAAGCACCACATAATCGGAAACTAGAGTGTTCAGCTCCCTTGAAATTACATACCTTCCAGAAAGTGTAGAATCACTTACATGTGTGGCCCTTACATTTAATGGGGAGCTCCTCCATCTCCTCAGCCTATCTGTTTGAGTAAGTGGACCATCAAAGCTGCAGGATGCAGAAATTTGGGTAAACGAAACAGGCAGAAGAGTGAAGCCAAGTCAGGAATGGAGTGAGGAAGGTAGCCTGGGAATTTGTGCAACAGGAAGAAACAAGATCAGCTGAATGTACAGAACTGCATAGAAGCCTAAAAGAAGAGTGTGTGTGATAGTGGTGTACTAGTGATTTTAAAATATCTGGAGTTGGATGATGAAGAAATGAAGAAACAAATTTTTCAGGGGAAAGAACTAATCCAAAAAGTTGCAGAGAGCTTTAAGAAGCTCTTACTATGCAAAGAAGACTTGAAAATAGAGCAGATCCTCATCTTTGTAGCTATACATCTAAAAATACTAGAGGATGAGACCTGTGTCTGCAGAATGGAAAATTGTTAGTGATGGTCTTTAGTGTTGCTGCAGAGTTCTTGCTTACTGCAAACTCTTTTCATTGACTGCACCACATTTGGCAACCGAATGGGAAAATACTTCTGGACCAGAAGTTGTATGGATAGATGTGGAACCTCAGCTGCAGGGCTTCCTGCAACACATGGAGTCTGATGGGTGAAATAGCTAAGTGCACAATGCCAGCAGTATTGGGTTGTGCAGTGTGATAAACACTGAATTTGCCTGCAACATATTTTTGAGAATTATATATCAAATGTGCACAAGACAGAAGCATTTTGAAGTATTTCAGGAGAATTTGTCTCTTAAACTGCGAGGTCTGTCTGTTGAACTGTGAGAATATTGTTGGGAAAGTGCATTGGGGTAGGAATGGAATATATTTTTGGAATTGAGGAGTTCGTTGAAATCCACTGCATGGGGACTAGTTTGCAGTAGCAGAAGCTGTACGGAAACAGCAGGACCATGTAATTGTTTGACCTGTTGAGCAAGCATTCCTGTCCTCCCTCTACTCCATAAATTACCCACCTGGTAAGAAAAAAAGACAAAATCTTAACACATTGCCGAAGTATTTTCACTGTGTTCTTTAATGCAAATGTCAATCATCTTAACCTTTTTCCTTGCTGTATGCTAATTTTTCTCCTTGGCAATTAGTAAATGTTGGATGTCAGATTAAGTTAAAATTAATGGCAGAGGCAAATGTTGTAGTTATTAGCTCACAAGTGTCTTTAACTAGTAGTGCGTAGAGATGCATTCCAAACATTGCAAACAGCTATGGATTAACTATCAAATGATGGTGAAGATTAATGATTGGCCTTTTAGCTCGCTAATTTAGAACAATTTCTAGTAATTAATTTTGTATTATCAGCTTTACAGTTGCAAATGCCTAAAGGAAAATAAAAAATGACTTAAGTGCATCCGAGGTTCTCCAAGCTGATAGTTGTCTTTTAAATTGTTGCAAGTTTGTACTTCCTAATATTTAATCGTAAATACCCTTATGTGTTATCTCTGTCTACCTCTATTTATACAGAATAATTTTTATTTCATTTTGCATTTTTCTTGATATTGCCTTTTTTTCATTTTAAATGTATTCATTGTATGGTATATTGTTTGACTTTGTGAATGTGTGTGCTTCATAATTGCCATCCATGGAGCCAGTGTGGGAGGGAAGAATTGTCAAATCCTGTGATAGCAACACTATTTCTTGCTTTCTTGTCCATCCAATTTGAAGATTAATATAGTGGGCAAAAAAACTTCAGACAGGCTTGTTGAAAAGTTGTTTTTTGAAAAGCAGTATTTCTTTAAATTGTTTACGTTTTTTAATTAGAAAACCCCAAACGTGAACTGCAAGTTTGAAAAATCCTATGTTGTAGATAGCTTGCCTAAGTTTGGGTGTTGATATTTAATTTACATGTTATTTAAAGCACACTAGGTAAAACACTAATTGTTACATGACATGAAATGTGGATTTGTGATGTGTATGGTGGGAGTAGAAATTGCTTTCTGTTTTAATTTTTTGTTTTAAGTGAGTTACTCTTGCAGTTCTAGGTGCAAGCCAGAACATTTGTTTTTTAAATGATATGTTTCTTGTTACACTTTTTGCATTCCCCTTAAATCCATACAGATTCTCAACAGATTATGCTTGGATCTATTTGCCTGTAAATTTATATTGCCAATCTGTAAAGATTAACAGTTCCCTGTATTGGCCTTCTTTCCTTTGTAGCAATCCAGAGTTACAGGAGGAGAATCATTGTGTTCCCTGTTTCATCTGAAGCTGACCGCCAAATTCTACTACATCCTTGTACCACTGTGTGTGTGTTTAAATATATATAAATATATATATATAGTGTGTATGTATTATCAAGAAGAAGCACATTGAAGAGCACATTTAAAGTTGGTTGCATCTCTGACTTGTACACCCAGTAGAACTCAGTTGTATATTTCTGTAGTCTTAATTGGGGAAAAAAAAAAAACCAACCTTTTCCAACTTTTTATGGATGGATGCCTCACAAGTTAAATATTTGAAATTAATGCAGGTATCGATGGTGCCTACCTGGCTTTATGATAGCACATATGTATTGTTAGGAAATATAAAACATGCAGCAGGAGACTCTCTAAGAGACAAAATAATGAAAGTAAATTGGGACGATTTTGAATCATCAATTAGTAGCAAGCCCTTGTTTCTTATAGGCAACGAAGGACTTTGCTGAGATAGTGGCTCTTTTTTAGATAGCACCTTTCAGTTTTGGAAAGCAGAAAGTTTTATGTCTAAATGAGCTCTTCTCCCAGCACTGAAATTTTAAGTGTCTTCCAACTTAAATGAGAAGTTACAATGTGTAGGAAGCGATTTGGATGCAACTTGGTTGCTGTGGACCCCATTGTTGAAAAGGCAGTAAGAGTTTAAACATATCAAGAATAAATGAAAACCTGACCATGTCTGAAATGTTTTGTTAATGAGGGATCGGAAAAGATGTGTTTGTTTGTTTGTTTTTTTCTAATAATATAGTATAAATTGATATACAAGAAGCACATAAAATGCAAATCTGTTCAACTTTCATTATGTATATAGCAACTTTTTTTCTAATTTTATTATACACCTCAAACAATATGTTTCTTATGGCTTTTCCTTTGGAAAGTTATCTTGTTTTGTTCAGGTTGTGTAGTTCACATCTTTCTGTTTAGATGTACTGGATGAATAGCACTCTCTGTTTTAACAGAGAAGTCAGTAAGTAAAAATACTTTCTCAAACTCAGAATACTTCTATTAAATCCCTGAATTCCTGTTTCGGGGGTCAGTTGGGGATCTTTTTTATTCTACTATTATGCTTTTGTCAGAAAAGAACATGTATACTTAAAAAAATGTTTGCTTTAAGTTAGTGATCTACAACATGAAATGTTTTTTAACCTTGCATTTTCTGATATTCAGCCAACGGCATGCAAGTTTATAGTATAACCTTGTAACTTGGATAGGATATATAGTTATATATTTTTTCCAGATTCAACATTATGGAAGAAATATTATGTTAAAGTATACTTTTTAATGTATTTCCAACAATTCTGTTCTTTTAGGTAACTTTTGAAATGCACAAAGAGAATCTTTCTCAAATGTACAGGGAATACCAAGAGAAAGGAGGAGAAAGAAGTGCAGTAGGCCCTTCAGTTCCCGTTAGAACAATCTCCGGTGTTGGCAAGGAAGCTGAAACTGTAGGAAAACTACCTCACTTGGTGTTAAAAGAAGCTGCTGCTGCTCCATCCTGTATTATTGAAGATGATGTGGAGTGCAGTACAGAAAAAAATGTGACCAATGCTTCATTGTATGGTGACCCACACACTCATTCAGGGTCTAATCAAAGGAAGGAATTGGAGGGGGCAGATGGCGAGAGTGCCCCCAATTTGCAAGCAGTGTCTTGCACAGAATTTTCTCCAGAGACTGAAGCAATAAAGCCCAGTGTTTCAGAAATTAGTACTGGAATAGCTGAGGCAATTGAAGATTCCCTTAGCAAAGAACAGGAAGTTATGCAGGAAAAAGCAACTATCAGTGCTGCTGCTTTAACAGAGCAAACTATATTGAAAGGAGAAACTCTTGAAAATCCAGAAGGATTGGAAAAATCAACAGTAGATGTGGAAGAGGAAGATGACTTTGTTGATTTGAAAGAAGAAAGTAGTATACCTTTACCCCTACAAGAGGTAGCAGAAACAATAAAAGAACATAACTCTCATGAAAACCAAGGATCAAAGCAGGACAAAGCAATAGAGGAGGAATCTGAATCTGTGCTTTTAAAATCCAAAGATGCTGACGATATGAATGGGAAAAGGCAAGAAATTGCTTCCTCATCAGAAACAGCATGTTCTGCAGTTCTGCAAGAAGTAGGGACTCAAATGAATTCGGAAGGGGAAAAGAAACTTGAAGAGGAAAAGATTCTTTACAGTGAAACCAGAACAGCTGAAGAGGATGCCGGTGCACATGTACCAGAGCTTGCTGGAACCTCTGAGAAAAGAATTGCCAAGCTTGATGTTTCTAGTGTTGCATCAGATACAGAAAAACTGGAACTGAAAGACAACACAAATCTAGAAGCACCTTTGTCTCCCAGACCCTTAACTGAGGTAACTCCTGCTTGTCCTTCATTTACCTAGCTTAAAAACAAATGGGAGTACTTAAGTCTGTGTGTTTTTTTTTTTTCTTTTAATAAAAGAAAATGTGCCTGTTGATTTTGCGCATTTTATTATGAATGGATTTAATGAGTTATCTGAAGAACAAATTTAACTCTTGATTAAATAGCTATTTAATCTGACCTCTGATAATTGACCTCTGGATTTTGAGAGGCAAACATTTATTGTACAGAACTATATGACACTGATTGTTTTTCTGTATCATGATGGAACCTGTGAAAATATTTTCTATGCTAGCTACTGTGAAGGTACAGAAATTTTTTTGGAACTACACAATATGACAAGGTGTCATTTTATCATGTCAAGGCTTCTATTGTGTACTGCCATTCTCCACCCCTTTCGTGTTTAGTTTCTAACTCAACTTCCCATGGTTGAATAGTCATCTGTCTGAGTACTTCCCTTCTGCAGAGACACCTGCTAATGGATGCTGTTCATTCTACACCATTCTTCCTCAAAGGAGGAAAAACATTATCTACAACAACAGATACTCACCCTGTGGTAAGGTTGAGTTGCTGCTTGTATATGCCTAGGATGACAGGCATGGTAGTGCAGCTGTAGACTAGTTTGTAGGTTTGTTTTTTCCAATACATTGCTTTTATGTAATAGCTCTAGTATTATTTGTAACTGTGTGTACTAGCTATGCTTGTGCACTGTCTAAACTCTGAAGTCTGTTAAATGCTTTTCTGTATGTACTGCAGAAACTAATTACAAGGACATGGTTATTTTTGTCTGCAAACTATGTTTTCAGACCTCAAGGCAGCAAGATTCTTCAGGTCAAGAGCTAGCAACTACATCAGATGGGCAAAGAAGAGACTCCAGGTCTACTGTGTTCCGTATTCCTGAGTTTAAGTGGTCCCTGATGCATCAGCGCTTGCTCACAGACTTGCTGTTCTCCATAGAAACAGATATACAGATGTGGAGAAGGTAAACATATATGCTTTATATGCAGTGATAAAGGTTGGCATTTTGTTAGAATTCACCTGAGAACTTGCTGAAATCACATCACAATCATTTTGACTGGAGTTTTCACATCTGCCACTATAAAGTAGCCTTAATTATTTTGTGTTCTCTATCTGAAAATTCTCAGATTTATGGTTTACATTTTGAAATGCTTTTTTACAAATATAAGTGAGGAATGGTAAATGGCCTGCATGTACTTGTTTGCCTGAAATCCTGACCACGTATGTTTTGGGTGTACTTTTATTTTTAGTTTGTTTTAGAAGTGGTTAGTAATTACTTTGCTTTCTAAATCTAGCTTATACGCCTAGGAAACATTATTGTATTGATTGATGAAGTGACTTTTGCTATAGTAGGTAATCACGGATCAATCTTTAATGTATCTTTATCCAAATGATCATTTAGCACACATCTTGACGTTGTTCAAAGGCTATGATCCAGAGAGGATAAAGAACAAAAGGAAGAATAAGTTTTAGGTTTAAATTAAGGTACAGCAGTTGAACCTTGTGGTCATGTGATACTTGCTGCACCACTGCTCAGTCTCTACTTTGAGTCTTTTGAATACCTAGATGCAAAAATATCACAAAAATAAAGCTGTACTCTGAATGTTACTCTGAATGCTTTTTGCAAAACCTGTTTTTTTGGACAGCCATTCTACAAAAACTGTGATGGACTTTGTGAATAGCAGTGACAATGCCATATTTGTACACAACACAATTCACCTCATCTCTCAAGTAATGGATAACATGATTATGGCTTGTGGTGGCATATTGCCATTGCTTTCTGCTGCCACATCTGCTACGGTAAGCAGCCTCTCTCTATATGGTATATTAACCCACTATGTCTGTTGTTTTGGGGGACAGAAGTATGTTTCCAGAAAATCCTTCCTTCCTGTGCACCCTTTGCTATCCCAACTCCTCAAAGATAAATTGTTTCCCTGTATTTCTTGCCTGAAGATGTAAAAACAAGTCACTTAAGAAAGCTGCTTTGTCCCATGATGGTTTGTAATAGGATTAAATCTCAAAATCTAAATACTGATTTTTTTTTTTCTCCCCTCTGGAATACAACTGATTAGTCTTGTAGTACTTTTGAATCTGACTAAAATGGACTTCCAACATACATTTTTCTTCACTTAAGCTGTATAAGAAATATTTTTGTAAAGAAGTAAATGTTGCTTTCATTTTTTTTCCACTTTGTAGCATGAATTGGAGAATATTGAGCCAACTCAGGGACTTTCAGTAGAAGCGTCTTTAACATTTCTCCAGAGATTGATCAACCTTGTGGATGTGTTAGTTTTTGCAAGCTCTCTTGTTTTCACTGATATTGAGTCTGAGAAAAATATGTCATCTGGAGGAATTCTGCGGCAGTGTCTCCGTTTGGGTAAGCCAATAAAACCAGTTTGTGAACAGAGTTTGCTACTATGAAGTAGTTACTATTGTTAGATTTTTTTTCTTTTTTATTAAAATTAAAGCTAGTGAAAAGTGTATTGAAATCTTTTATTGTGTTGCTGTTACTTTACTGTACGATATATATGTGTTTTTTCCTGTTTAAATAGTTTAAATAACCAATTAAAATAAGTTCTGATAGCCTCACTGTTAGATGCATATAGTGATTTTATCCAGAAGACTGGTCTTTTACTGAAGTTCCCAAAATAATCAAGATTAAAAATACAGCAGTGTTGAGGGGAAAAAAAATCTTGCACTGTATATAAAAATATGAACTTTGGCAATGCATATGAAAGATGGTCAGTAAATGAAAATACGGTGGTAACTAGAAACATAAATTCCAGAAGAGTCTGTTCAGATCAGTTAGTAGTTGGACCCAGTGTTTGTATATTTATGCTGAACTGAATTGGAATTGATCAATATGTAAAGAACACTAATGACTCCTTTAAAAATGGGAGCATACAAGATCATAATCTGGGTCTAGTTAATTAATACAGGAGGGCAGTGTTCATGCCAATCGCATGCTATAAAATTTTGTTGTTACAAAAATTGTAATTTGCATGAGTGCTAGAGCAGCTCAAAGCCTCAAGAGTAACTAGCCTTCCTCTCCCTTTCTAGGCAATTAAAACTTTGCAGGTAGAACAAGATTTATGGGATGCAAACAGGTATAGAGGTGGGGTAGTTCTTTTTTCCTTTGAAAATAATATTAGAAGACAAAACAGGTGCTATTGTTAAGCTAAAAAAAAAAAGCATAAATTATGAAACATAAGAAACTGCTTAGTCTAAGAGTTACAAGTCATTGTAAAGCAAATTTTATCATTTATTTCACCAGTGTAGTTTGTGTTTTTCTTGATTAGACTGTGATAAGAAATGCAGCTGTGCTCATTCTTCTCACTCCCAAGATGGTGTGCATGGTCTTATTTTAATGAGAGATGGAGAAAGGATGTAGTAATGCTAACCTATTTGTTTTGCGGTAACTATATATGTGTTCTAATAGTTTAGTATTAATTTTTAGTTATTACTAAAAGTATTTAGAGCATTGTTTTGCAACTATCTACAGTTTATTGAAACAAACTATTCTTTTACTGACTACTTTGAAGTTTAAGTGGGAAATACAAATATATACATATAGAGTATACACATACATATATTTGTCTCTGTAAGGAATATAGATAAAGTAATCTCAGTGAAGTTATTGACATTTCTCTTCCCTTCAAGTATGTGCAGTAGCAGTAAGAAATTGCTTAGAGTGCCAGCAGCATGCGCAGATGAAACCTACTGGAGACACTGTGAAGAACCAAAAAACAATACAGGGTCTTACAGGAGCAGGAAGGTCTGCAGCAAAGGCAAGTCTGTGGCCATGCTCACATACACAAAAATTATTACTGTGGACAGAAGGATAAGTGTTTAAATTTTACTGGCACCACTATTATTTTTTATGCAGCTGAACAGCATGAATGCTGGAAGTCCTGAAGTTATTTTTTCAAGCTATTCCTTTAACACTTATATATTTAACCTCATAGAGTGAAATAACTCTGTCACAAGAATTTACCAAATTGTTTGGGTGATTTTCTTTATCTCTTTGTTTTCCTTAAATCTGAAATATATATATATATGATCTTTGTGCTCTGGACACATCAAGTAGGAGTTTTTTCACAAAATTTTACCTGCTTAAGACAAGAGCTGAGAAACTATTAAATGCAACAGTATACTTGTAGTAATATTTGGTAGAATGCTTTAAGAACTGAATCTGATGCACTTTTCTTAAATAGAGTCCAGTGGACATTGTGACTGGTGGAATTTCTCCAATACGAGACCATGACAGACTTCTGCAGGATATGGATATTAATCGACTTCGAGCAGTAGTGTTCAGAGACATAGTGAGTTACAGATTTTCTTTTTTAATGCTGTTGATAGGCTTCTGTATATGTTTGCTTGGGTTATATAGCTTGCTTGAACTGACTTTACAGAAATTGTATAATGCGTAATACTCTGCAGCTCTTGTCGTGTTGAGAATTGGATGAAAGGAGAGTTAAAAATCACTGCCTGTCAGCCAGGATCCTTGGTGTCTTCCACCAAAGAGCTGACTCTCTGGAATTCTGCCTAGAGCCTTCAAGACTTTTGCATGTTAAGGATGTTGTGTTTAGTGCAAATACATACTTTTCGTGTGCCCCAAGCAGACAAATGACTGAATATTTATAAAGATGTTTGTGAAAAATGACTAACTTTATGGCTAATTACAAATTAGAGGTGAACTATGATTCCTTTATTTCCCCTCAGAGGAACTAATTTGTGTATGTAATATATGTGTGAAGAGGGTTTTTTTTTTTTTTTTTTTTTTTTTAAATCTTGAGTTGACTAAAAATAACTTTGCTCAATGTCAGCAACTTTATGGCTGAAATTGAGGAAATTGAAATTGATCGCTTCAAAAAATACTCTGTAAGCAAATACAGTTGTTGTAATTGCTCTGAGTCACTAGTGGCCATGAGTCACTAGTGTCATTGGATGCTAGAAGTAATTTTCAGTAACTGGGCTATTTAGCAAGTATGGTTTACTCAGTGCCCTTTTTTCTAACTAGAATAGTGAAGGAATTTTTTTTTTTTTATCTTTATAGTAATTATTGATGAAAACAATCTTCTTCTAATCTGTACTATGGCATCAGTGTGCAGAAGAATAAGGAAGTAGATATTTCATACTAGTGAAAATAAAACCTTCAAACTTAATAACATTTTATGTAGTCATTATTTTTCTTTTAAAATGCATCAGACGCATACCTCTGCTTTTTGGCATATCTAATTCATCAGGCTTTCTATTTCACAAGTTATAAAACAATGCAACAACTCTGCGTTTCTGCTTCTATGTTGAGCTGTAGAGGAAAATGTAGACTTTAAAAGATCTGTTCTGGAATATATTTTTTCTGAGCTATTTATACCTGCCTCTAAATGTTTTATGTTTGATTTGTATGCACTTTCTGAAATTACACTGAAATCATGTTAATTGTGCTTCTTGCATAAGAGGAACTTGAATGAAATCCTAGTTTATTGCTCTAAACATTTAACTGCCATCAGTAGTATTTCCACTACTATATAAACTTTTTTTGAGGAGTTCTACAAATGTTACAGAAAAAGTGATAAGAAAAACGGCAGCGTGATTTCACTGAACACAACTTCATTAAGTACATTTGAAAACCATCTTGCAAAAATTCAGCTATGGAAAAAAAATCTTTTTAATCCTTACCATTGTAGGGGATTTTCATCCACCTCACACAGTGCTTGCCTGATGCCAGCCTGTTATTGGACTGCTTTTCTGTCCCATTTTATAAAGATTAATAATTTTGGTGGGACTGAGAAGTTTTTTGAGCATAACAGATGGGACCTAGCTATATTTTCTTTCCTTTTTTTTTTCTTTTAATTTTTTTTTAATCAATTAATCAATTAATAGCCAAAGTGGCTATTAAAAGTTGGGGTGGAGGGAGAGGAAAACTTTCTTACACAGTGAGGCCCCGAATATTCAGTTCTCCTGTGATCCCAAAGTTTACTAAACTTCGCCAGACTTTTTGACCAGAACATAAAGGAAACAGGCAATAGTCAAATCTTTGTCTAGCAGGAATGGCTCTGTAGCTCTTTGCTATCTTTGACCAGAAGTGACTAACATATTAAGATTTATTTTGAAGTTATTTTTAAAAATCTATTAAGAAAGTTAGACAATAATAAAAATGGATGCTTGCTTCTCTTGCTTAACTTCTGCGTAATAGAGTTCATCCATCTGGACCATCTGAAGGTGAAATGAAACCTTAACTCAGGTCTTGGAATTTGTTCCACTTCATTCAGTTAAAACATAATAATTTAGAAATGCTTTTTCAGTTTTGTCCAGTATGCTTGCACGGTAGTACTTCACAGCAAATGCTGGTAATATCTTGGTAAATTTGAGAAAAAGTGCAGTAGAAGAAACACCTGTAAATAAGTAAAGGGGACCCATTCCCTGCACTAATTTGAAACACATAGCCAAAACAGATAGCTTTCATCAAACTTGGCATATTTATATGAGGAAAATGAAATAATTAGTGACATTTGAATAGAATTATTATATTCTCGTGCTTTATACATGAGGCAAATTGTGACTAGAGAATAATGTTCTTCCATTGCTAACCTAATGGAACATTGCTGTTTATGGTAGCGCTGGGCATGCTTTATAGAAAAATACTCATGCTGCTGAAATTGTAATAAAAAATATCTCTGTGTGTGTGTGTCTTTTTTTTTTTTTTTTTCTTTTACAGGAGGATAGTAAACAGGCTCAGTTTTTGGCTTTGGCTGTAGTGTATTTTATTTCTGTGCTGATGGTCTCAAAATACAGAGATATACTGGAACCTCAGAATGAAAGGAGACCACCAAATCATAGCCAGTCATTCAAGGCATCAGAGAATGGAAATAATGAAACTCCAGCTTCTGCTACAGGTGAATTGTTAGTTATTTGGCCATAAAATATTTTTAGTGTAACTTAAGTATTTTAAGAGTCTGCAGAAATTCACTTGAGACTGTATAAAAATATACCCATTCTAACCACTTAAATAACATTATAGTATCTGATCTAATTTGCCTTAGCACTTGTGCAGTTTCCATTTGTCTGTTTTGAGGAGAACCCACAAATTTTTGCCATGTAGAGAATGGTTGGTTTCAGTGAAGTAACTGAGATGCTGCTTATTCATGGATGCTTATTTCAGAAGGACTGCTGCCTTGTTTAAGGTTAAATATACCTAAGCAGAGATTGGCCGCCTTTTAGTCTTCACTGTAAAACTTTTTTTTTTTTTTTTTATCTCTTCCACTCTTCCTTCAGGCCATCATTTCATTTTTATTCTTTGCATATTGTGTCCATACCTTCCATTTCCTTGTTTTTAAAACTTAGAATATTAGAAGCTTTTCCAGACTTCCTAGAAATTAAAAAGACTTGAGCTTACTATTAAGTACTCTCTGAATAGGTAAGAAGGGAAATATGTAGAGCTGTTATTTCCCTTGTAACCTGTCAATGTTACTCTTTTAAAGCAATGTGATGAATGTAGTCCTGTTAAGAAAACACATTTTAAATCATTATTTGTTTGTGATGAAAAATTCTAGAAAACCCATCTGCTGCTCTCGCTGTTTCACCTTCCGCCTTCACTGAAGATTTTGAAAGTACAGCATCTATACGAAGAAGAGACTCTGGTCTTGGAGAAGAACCAGCTTCAGGTCAAGCAAACAGTTCAGATAGTGTTGTTGAAGAACCTCTGAAAGTCATTCCAGGTCCAGATGCTATCAGTGAGGTACTATGCACACTCTCATTGGAAGTAAATAAATCTCAGGAGGGCAGCAGTGAGGCAGAAACTAACGACAATAAGGCTTCAGCCTCTGTGCCAGCTGCAAAAAATGTCAATGTGAAGGACATTCTGCGAAGCCTGGTGAGCACACCAGCTGATGGGGCTGCCGTGGATCCTACGCTTCTGCCAGCAGCCTTCCTTGGAGCTCTGGGTGATGCAGCTGCGGAGCAGGGTGTGCAGTTCCATTCCTTTGACAGGTAATGTAACTTTTGAAATATTTGGGCTAATTAAGCTTACCTTAAGGAGTAGAAAAAAAAAAAAAGTAGTATTTAATATAATCAAGATAAATTGATTTACAGACACAATCTTTGACATCACTCAAGTTCATCAGGAAGGCTTTGTGGTGTTCTCTGCAAATCATGGGATGGTGTATCATGTGCTCTGAAAGGTGCTCCTTATGCTTGGTCTCAAAGTAAATACTATGTTCTGCTCATAGATCCTAAACAGGAGAAAATGCTTTGGGGCAGTAGGAGGATGGAGGCAGAGAGAGACTGAATTTTCTTAGATCTTCTTGTGTCCCTCTGTCCCTGCTGTTGCCCAGGTGCTTTTAGGGACTCCCTCTGAAGGCCTGTTCCTGCTCTAAGTGGTTGATAGTGTACAGTTCCAGTCTGTGGCTCTTGTTTTTTTTCTCAGGAAATTCGTATTATTCATTTTTGAGTGGGAGAGATTTTTAACCACAGAATGACATGTGGACATGTGACATTTGGAGAGCAGGCACGGAAGAGCAGGCATGATGGATTTAGGAATTACTTTTTAAGTATTGCTGATATGAAAACTGAAGGTATATGCTGTTTTTCATGAAAATCTTGCTGATTTGAACTGGTGTGAAGCAGGTTGATTGGATGAGGTGATGGGATTCTTACCATTGTCGTACCTGATGTAGGTAGATTATGCCACAAAAGCATATCAGATGAAACTCTGTGATTTAATTTGGTCATGTGCACTAATAAAATCCTGTACTTCAACAGTTGCCCTTCAGCTGCTTGCAGTTCTCTGCTGTTTCTGTTCTGCATAGTCACAAAGCCAACCAAATGTGAAAAAAAGCTTAAATTGCAGTATAAGATTATAAATCAAGTCACTGAAAAGTTAAAGTACTTCCCATTTTGCCCATTTTGCCTCCATTGCCAGACTATCCCAGTGTGTTTTTTCTTCCTTTTCTCAGCTCTGAAGTGCCAGCCATTTTTAACCACAGTTTGGAATATTCCCTTACTTAATCTAGAGATATAACAACTGTATGAGATCCTGTAAGGCAAAGAGCGAGTTGAGGGAATATATAGGCATGTACGAGGAGCACTCAAAACTGTGATTGCAGAGCATGGATTAATGTACTAGCCTAATGTACTAGGCTAATGTACTGGCTGCTTGTGAATGGAAGAGCAGAGGGCCTGTGAAAAATAGATGCCTTGACTTTTCATTTCCTTGTTTTTGTAGGAGTTTCTTTAGTTGCCTCAACTGTTCTACAATGATGACTTGAGAGTATTACTTTCCTATGACTTTCTATGTTTTATAGGTGAGGCTAAATATGCGAAGAAAAGGTCATAAACTAGTATTAAAATACTTAGTCCATCAACAGTTATATGTCAGCAGCTGAGTGTTTCAAGGAAATGAAACATTAAGCCACCTAACTTTTGTGGGTGTATCAGGGAGACAAAAGTGCCCTTAATGGATATATAAGTAAAAGCCTTATCCTTGGTCAGTTATAATCTGGTAATGACATGAACAATTTTGCCTCTATGGTAAATATGTTGATGTATGATAGGGTATTTGCCAACTAGTTAATAAATCAGTTAGGCCACTAGATGGAATAATGTGTATATATTACTTTAAATAGAACTGTTTGGTAGAATAGTTTCATGAACACTTGATAGTGATTGTAACTTGTTTGGGTGCAATTCTGCCTAAAATACAAGTTAATGCTCTGATATAACATGTGGAGAAAAATGGGTGAAGGAGTTGTACTGGGAAAAGAAAAGCTGCTTTACAAGAAGCTATTAGAGTTGGAAATAGTTTTTATCTCTGGGCGTATGCAAAAATAGAAAGGATGCATTAGGAAAGTCTGGAAAAAGAGATTTTAGGATGGACTCTAACTTTCTATGTCTGGTTTGCATTTAATGTATCATCTTATGGCAAACATAAGGTCTGGGTTGGCCATTTAACTACTTTTTTTTTTTTTCTTTTTTAATTTAAAGACACTGTTAAAAGTTGTTCCCATGTAGCAGTTTCACAGTGGGGCATCTCTGGGAATTTCAAAGCATCTCTCTGATCCTCCATTTATCTCAGGAATGCTGTGTCAGAAATCAAAACTCTCCTCATATCTTAGGGATTATCAACTTCCCAGCCATAGCTGGAGAGTATACAGTAACAGCTATGTGAGTGAAACTTTGCTGAAAGGCTGCCAGGTTGCAGGCCTTTGCAAACAACTAGGTGTATGTGTTCATTCCCATGCCAAAAAGCTTCCCCTTATCTTATGTGAAGATGCAATCTTGTGATTAGTGGGTGCCAGGGGCTTATCATGATAAAGTTCAAGGCTTGCATTGGCCTTTTCCCAAGATCCATGGGGACATGAACTAATGGTCCAGCTACAACATCAGTCCTCTTATTCAGTAGTATCTTTTTTTTTTTTTTTTTTTTTTTTTAAGGCAGGGTGTGGAACAGGCAGAGGAGAAGACAGCAATTTCTCTTCAGGTAGTTTAATAAAACCTATAACCTGTAACTTGCTGTGTTTATGTGTTTATTGTGTAATTTAAAATAAAAACTTGGTAACTTCTGGCTCCTACTGCTCTTTGTGGAAACATCCAACATTCATGCCATTATAAGAAGCTGATGCTGAGGGTGCACAGGAATATAGACTCTTAAATCATGGTGTTGTGCTGTGGAGCTTAAACCTGTAACTTATAGAAGAGATATGTTAAGGAGCCTGTTTATCTTTTTGGAATTTTTTATCTGTAAGAAGCTTAGCTTGCCTCAGTGTAAGCTAGTCTGGCATGTGTGCTCCTCTAATGGCTGAATGTCCTATTTCTGCTAAATTAAATCAGAATCATTTTGTGTATGGATCGAATGCAGTTTAGACTTTGTTGATATGAGCTTGGAGTATAAAAAGAATGATCTTGTTTACAAGGTGAAGATTACCAGGTATAGGTAGAGACCAAATAGGAGGACAGGGAATCTCTAGGTGTATGTGCTGTGATGAGAAGCTCAGCAACCTGAAAGCTCATTTTCTGAAGATGATGAGGCAGTTTCAAGCCTTCTTCCTGTTAAAGTGATTTTAAAGCCCTGACAATGTTAGAGAAGGCCTTGTATTCATTTCATTATCTTTGTGGTTCTTGTTTTTGTTTGTTTTCTTCTGTCTCTCTGATCTCTGGTTTTGAGAGAGTGGGTCTCTTATTCTTCCTTTTTCCTTGGGAATTTTAAGAGGAGCATAAGAGAATGGGCATTATCTGCAGACAGCATTACTCAGAGAATGACACTGACATGGCAGGCTGCTTTTCTGCCCCTCAAAGTAGAGGTAAAAATAAGTCTCTGATCTTTATTGGCCTTTTGCACTTTGCATAGGAGCCACGCAGCGGTTGTCATTCAGGGAACCTGGAGCAAGACTAACTTCTGTTGATTTTTGAATTAAAACTCTTGTCCCCTAGAGAAACAGGCAAACTGTCAACCTGTGTTGCAGTTCGGTGCTAAAAATGGAATGGTAAGAGTCAAATCCTTATAAATTCTTGTATGTCAAGAGGAATTACTCTTTATGTATGTATTTTTAAATTATAGTGAGATCATCAGTTTGGCCTGGCCCATGTCGTATAAGGAGTATTTGACTCAAGCCCAAGGAAAATTTGTAACTTAAAATACGTTTTAAAATAGTGACAGTCTTGCCAACTTCCAAAAAATAAATACTGAAGAAAAATGTCCTCAAATTTTATTAAGTATTTATAGATATGTTGTTTGCTGTTATGAAAAAAATCTGTGGTCTGAAAATATGAAAGCTTTTCAGTAAGTTCTTATAGATTTTGGCAGAATAGGTCATTATTGTGCAAGGCTTTGTCTACGCGGGAAGTGAGCACTCAGCTCCGTGATCTCTGTTCATCTAGCAGTGAATGATCGTCTGCAACACAGAGGCTTCTTATACTTTAGCATAATTGGGACTAATAACACACTGACCTTCTGGCTGCCATCTATTTATGCTGGTAGTTCTCATTGGGCCTAACCTGTGCCTGTCAGTTCTTAGGCTCGAATTCCCTCTTTAAATCTGAAACATTCGTAAACAACTTTAAGGCAAACACCCAAGATGATCACATAACAGAACTTTTTAGTAGCCTCAGTAATTTTGTCGTAGTGCTTGAAGTAAGTCTTGAGAATGGTTTTTGGTACCGTTTTTCTCGTTCATAGCTGAAAAGTGTAAAGCTAATTGGAATTTTGTGATGCTTTAAATGTGAAGGAATAAATTCTTTCTTTCTTTTTCTTTTCTTTGTGACCAAGAGGTGGTCCTTGGCTCTAACCATGTGGGAAGCTACCCAATGTTCATTATCATTCTCAGGGAATGAATGCGTGATTACAGATATTCTGAAATATGTCATTTTTGCATGTCTAAAGAAAGATACTGTAATGCCACTTATTTATGAATATTTTATAATCTATAGCAACATTTAACTTTTTAAGCAATACTTACCAGTTTAGCTACAAAACAGAACTTGGTCTTCTCTGTGCACTCTATAAAAAGAATGTGCCCTATAACAGGAGAGAATCATTTTCACATAATGTATTTACTACTTTTTAAAATTAACTTGATTTTTTTTCCAATGTATGTCTCCCAGTAGCCTTTATTTTATTTACATTAGCGTTTAACTAACTCTTGATAGAGACAGAAAAGGGAATTTTGAAGTCTAATAGCAAATATTTTTATTTTTTCAACACAGTTACATTTCCGTGTGACTGTTAGGAGAAAATACCATATTATTCCACAAAGAAGGAACAGCATATGAATTGCAGAATTTAAAGAATTATGACCAATGTTTGGTGCTTCAAAGCTATTAATTTTTTTTTTCAGTATATGGCAAATATGAATCTATATGCAATCACAGAGCCTTACTGTGGAAATAAAATTAATGGAAATTCTAAAAATTAATCCTTGCGTTGTAATGTGGATTGGTTGCACTGCTGAGAAGAAAGATTACATATTAGTAAACATTATGCTATAAATGAAACAACAAGCTTAATTATAAATGTTAAAACACTTTCATGTCTTATTTAACTGTTCCTGAAATATTTTAAAGATTTTTGAGGATGGCAACTGTCCAGGAGAGATGGGGAGAGGGAGAGAGAGAG
>VWPW01005309.1:204918-236952 GCA_013389825.1 Crypturellus undulatus | reverse complement strand
CCCCGCCGCAGCGCGGCGCTCGGCACCGAACCGGGCCGGGCCGGGACCGCCGCCCCCCGCGCGGCTCCCCCTTCCGCAGCCCTCCCAAAGCATCCGGGAAACGGCACCCGCCGCGCTACCCTTTTAAATATCCTCCTTTTCTTCCCCTTGCTTTTTTTTTTTTTTTTTTTTTTCCACGCTCCTCTCTCCGCTGCTACCATTAATCGTTAAGATTATTTATTGCCATAACGAATATAAGGAAATAAAGCAGCACACGATCAGGGCTTTTTTAGCCTCTCCTTCACCGCCGCGTTTACTAAAAGGTCCTGCCGAAATAAAGCACTTGCGGTGCCGCGGAGCGCTCGGCCGCGCTGTTACGGGACGGGAGGGACAAGGGCTTTCCCCGTGTCACCTGCGAGCGGGCAGCCGAGCGGCCCCGCTAAGTGACACCCAAACCGGGGCCCGGTCGGGCTCCCCGCAGCCCCGAACCCCGCGGTTTCGGCGGAACCGGGAGGCGAGAGCCGAGGGCGCCGCCGCTCCAAGCTGTCCCCGGCCGCAGCGCTTAAGAAACGCGCTGGAAGGCGCAGGCTGCAGGCAGGGACTCGGTCACCTGGGAAGTGGCTTCTCCGCATGAATACTCGTCCTTGTGCAAAGCGCATGGAGGTCCCCGCGCGTTCTGCAGGGCAGGGTTTAGTTTCTCGTTTATGCTGTAAAGGTAAAAAATTCGGGTAGCTCCGGGCTTGTTTTTACAAGCTCCCAGCCGCGCAGAGATTTCTGTTTTTACAGGAAAAACTAAGCAGCCCCCAGCCCGTGATGGCTGCACATCCATAACGGGAGCTTCATGGGGAACAGAGCAACCTTATCATGATCTCGGCTGAAACGGTCTCGATTTGAAGCCGATTTAGCAGAGCCCGAGGGGAGCGCTCAGCAGTGTCGGAGGGAGCTTTTGCGGGGCGCGGGAGCCGCTTTTACTTTTCAGCGGGTGCTGCGAAGGCGGTTTTCACTGTCCCGTTTAGCTCTGAGCCCGCTCCTGCTCCCTCGGCATCCAAGTTTTCATCGTCCCGTTTAACTCGGAGCCTGTTCCTGCTCCTCGCAAGACGGGCAGTTCCACCCTTTCTGCCCGTGTATTTTCCACGTCCTCGCCGCTCCGCTTCTGCCACCGGCACCGCAGGGTGTCTGCGCGGGCGCGCAGGCCCGCGGGGAAGCGAGTCCGCACCCTGCGCCGGGCACCGCGCACCTCCTGCCGCCGCGGCCCGCGCAGCGCCCACACGCGCGACCGCAACGGGCTCCCCTCGCGCGGGCACCGCGAGCTGCTCCTTTTAACGCCGAGGAACCGATGCTTATTTTTCCTCAAAGCGAAAGGAAGCGGGCGAGTCCGCTCACGTCCCGGCACCTTCGGGCTGCAAAATAACAGTGGCTGTTTTTTGTTTCTCTCTTTTTTTTTTGGTGTGTGTTTGTGTGTGCAACAAAATTAGCGTCAAATCAGGTGGTGCTTCTGCTCTTGTTACTAAGAAATAGATGTGATTTAACGGACCACCGTTTTAGCTAGGATTTAGCTGTTTCAGCTAATCGAAAAACGAATTTGTTTAGATTGTTGCAGAAAATTGCGGGGTTTGGTGAAGACGCAACCAGAACAAAATTGGTACAAATATAAAATTATTTTAAAGGGGAAGCTTCAAGAAAAAGCCGTCCAACCACTGTAAGGACAGCGAAGACAATTTATGCCTTCCACCGTTTCTCCGAGCACAACCGTAGCTCTGAACTCAGGTAATTTGCCAAGCTGTTTCCACGCAGGGTCTGCGACACTGTTGTGCCGAGGAAACGACGTGAAGAGGCTGTTCGTGCCGCAGGAACCCGCCAGTTGAGCGCAGCGACCTCGGTGCGGGCAGCGGCCGGCGCGGCGGTTCATCTGCCCCGCGAGCAACTGAAGCACCAGATCGTCTCCCGTTTGTTAAACCTAACTACCGCGTGCCTAAAGAGATTGTGAGATTGCCATTTAAAGAACCGTTTTTGATCTCAGAGCAAATCGCTGCTTTGCTGGATCGAACCACATGCAATCTTGAGAGGATCGGTTGGAAGCAACGTGGTGGAAGCTATTTTTTTTCCTTCTGGAAGAAAAAAAAATCCCTAAACTCTGGCCAAAGTCAACTTCAGATTGCATACAGTCTCCCCCCCCCCCCCCCCCCAACTTAAATATGTAACTTTAAAACATGCAAAGCTTTGGGAACCGAGGTCCTGGTGTCGGTGGAAGGTGACTTGGTCCCCTGAAGTCTTTTAAGTCCCTGCACTGCCCCAAGGCACCGGCTGCCTCAGAAGCACAACGCAACCCCCAAACACTCCACTTCCCCCATAGCAAGAATACAAACGCTGAGAAATGTGAATTTTTCGGCTTATGCCGAAAAACCTCAGCTTATGAAACCTCAGTTTTGGAGGCTCAGTTTTGTCTGCGCAGCCACCCCGAGGTCTTTCTGTTTATCACCGCCTTATTCCAAGTTTCTGAGGGCGCAAACATGGGCTGGGAAGGTATCGAGCCCAGGAGCCCACACGGCGTTCCCAGCCCATCCGGCTTCTGCACCGGCCAGAGCCCCGCGTGTCCCACTCGCTCCCAGCATCCGCTGGCTCCCCTAGCGCAAGGGAACGAACCAAGCCCCGAAAATAATTAACCCAACTGCCTGGGCACCTCAGAAAGGGCTTGGATCCAATCCAGCTGGAGAGGGACATTAAGTTCAGCCCATTCATGCTATCATCACATTTAGTGACATTTAAGTCATTTTTAACCGTTTTTCTTTTATTCATCCATTTTAGCTATCTCTCCCAACAAATGAAGGAAATATGCTCTGTATAGGAACAACTACCAAGAACTTACGCATGCTCCGGCGGTAAATCAAACCTCTATTAAACACAGATTATCCCATTCTGCCACCCAAAGGGTCATGCCAAAGCCCTGGGCAGAACCAACAGCTGAGCCCGGCCCCTGAAGCCTTTGCCACGGAGCTGGTGCAAAACCCTGGTCGAGGCACCATTTCCAAGGGGCATAAATGACCCCAGCACCCACAGGAACCACCGCAGGGCCCACACCAGGTTCAGGAGATGCACATCGCCTGTGCTACTCAATGGCAACTTGTACTTATCTTCAAAATCTTATCAATTTTGGTGATATACTGAGGGAAACTGACTGAAAGTCTGTGGTCCTTAACGACCCAGATAACGCACAGGGCACAAGGGGGACACAAACAACCTGTCAGTTGACTACAGCTCCCCTATAGCACAATATGAATGCAATACAGTACAAACGGGATGGTACAATACTATAAAACCTGCTCAAAATGCAGCAGAATGTCAAGTCCAGCCAACTCCTGACTTGGGCAGTTGTGCAACCTCGGAAGCAGAGCCCGGCCGCGCAACGGGCACTGCGCTGCCCAGGGAAGGGCATTGCAGCCCCCGCTCTGCCCCTGCCGCCTCCGCATCCCTGTTGCTGTGGCACAGGCAGCTCCATGCCACCCATCTTCACGGCGCCGGTGCCCGCGGTGCCTGGTGTCAAGCAGGAACAGCCCCTGTGCCACACAGCTGGCGCACAGGGTGCAAGGCTCGGCGCTTGTCAGGGCTGCAAAGCCCCTGAATACGGGAGCGCGACTTGCACCGAGCGGACACTCGCTTCTTCAGCAGATGTTTGGCATAATTTTCAAGCTCCAAAAAAATTAAAATTTGCTCTTCTCTTGTGGTTCTTCCTTAATGGCCAGGCTGGAAGGCTGGCTTTTTCTTTTTTTTTTTTAACCTTGATGTTATCTGACTCAAATGTAGGAGAGGAAATGAAGCGGTTTGGGTTTTTTTGGAACCTTTTTGCCTTGAGTGATTTGTTAGCTTTTAGTGCTCCGTGTCTCCCAGCATCCACACAGAAAGCCACTCTGGAAACGTGCAGTGCGTATCAAGGATCAAACGCAGCCCCATGCATGCCTTAAATTCTGGAGCAGAAAAAGAGGCTCGGTTTGACCCAACAGCTTCATCTATTAACAACTGCAATCCCGCTTAAAGCCTGAGCATCTACTCACTGGTGCAGTGATATACCTGATATTTAAACTGTCCATCATATTTTGAGGACTTCAAGCCTTGAAACAGAATCATCTTTGGAAGGCAGGTAGCCAAGTTTTACCCGCTTTCAGACCCTCCAGTAACCACTCCACGTCTGACTTTTCTACTCATGGTTGCTTAGGACTAAGTAATTCTCAGTATCTCAAGAGGTACCAGTGAATTCCCGTGTCTACATGCTGATCATCGTGCCTCATTTCAGCCATCTCCATTTGAGAAGGTGCTGTCTGAAGCACTGAAGATGGTGCGGGGTGCTCTGCATCCCTCCCCCTGGAGCCCCAAACAAGCAGAGCAACCACCTAGTGCCAAGAGTGGCTGGAGAAGTGTTCCCGAGGCCCTTCCCGCACCGAACGCTCCCGACGCGCACGGCCGACGGGAGCGCGACGCAGCCCTTTTCCTGCTGAGGGGAAAGCGCAGCCGAATCGGAACACAGGGGGTTTCAAGGGCTCTCAGCACAGCACAGAGCCCAACCCTGGTTCTTTTGAAGCTCAGGAGGAATTACCCTGTGATCCCAACGGGAGCTGGATTTCCCCTCCCGTTTAGGGCTCCCGACAAGGGAAAGATGCGCTTTTTTGTTTCAGTGCTTTCCGTGCTGTCACAGAGCACCGCAACCTCCAAGGACAGCTTCACAGCCAGGGCTCTGGATTTGCTGGGAATTCACAAAAGGACAAACTAGCCCTTACGCCACACGTGCAGCCTGTTTTTTCTAGAAAATTCTGCATTTACAAATGGAGCCTTTACCCCCAGTTTGAGAGGGCAGGAGATGAGTGGACGCCCGTCTTCCAGGCTCGAGGCGCAGGGCTGCCCCTCTCCTCACCCCGTGCAGGCCCCGTCACAGCTCCCGCGTCCGCGCGCGCTGGGGCCGGCTGCGGTCTGCGTTTTCAGAAACAATTTGCTAGGAAGCTGCCTCCTTTCCAGGATAAATAGTTGGGTTTGCACCTTTGCTGTGGAAGAGCTTTTTCCCGGAAGCTGGTAAAACACTTGGCTTCTCAAATAGAGAGGATGTTTCTGAAAACATTTTCAACAAAAAAACATAACCAAAAAATCTCAGTTTGGCTTCAGTTTTTTGTTAGAAAAGTGATTGATTTTTGACAGAAAGTGGAACTGACTTAAACTATTCCAGTGGACAAAGGTCAATTTCTCATTTAAAGGTGTTTTGGCAAGAGATTTCTGCTCGGTGCTGCCCGGGGCCTCCGGAGGGTCCCCTCGAAGCGTGGCCGGCACCGGTGGGGGCTGCAAGGCGCGCGGGCCACCCGCAGCCGCCACTGCATCCCCCCTTCCCAACCGGAGCAAAACCCCAAAGATTGGGCAAACGCAGCTTGCTGAACTGCAGTAACTGCAGGCGGTCGGCAGGACTGCTGCTCCGAGCACGGGATCGCTCCTGTGCCGGCAAAGCCGCTGTGCCCTCGGGGCAGGGGGCTGCTCCTTCCTGACTCCTCGTACAGGCACCAACCTACGGGTCCTCCCGCTCACCTTCCCCTCTGTTCCCATCCCGCTGGCCGAGGCCCGTCACGCGGAGCCAGAAGGACTTGCTGCTTTGCCTGCATTAGGCAAACACACAGCAGATGTCAGTGCATTACAAAGCTTGGCTGCAGAATAATAAAATAACTTATGAGAAAGTTAAAAAGAAAGCAAAAAATGCAGGAAACTGCAAAGCTCCGAAGCTTTTCATCCCCCTGCGTTTGACACTGTCTTGCTACCTACTAAACCTGGGAAGGTTCCTGCAACTTTTTCAGTATTCCCCACTCCCCTGCTATTCCCCTTTGCCCAGTTCACTGTGGAGAAGCGCATTAGCGAGGGGCGCAAAGGGAGCAGTGGGGCTGCCGCTTGCCTTGCCCTGTAACTGGAGATTCGCTGCCTGCTCTAGGAAAGCCCCTCTAAGCAAAACATCTCCCTGGCCCAGGTGTCACGGCGGAAGCAGAGCTGGGTCACCCAGAGTCAAGCCGCACATACCCTAAACCAGACCCCGGTGCTGCTCCCGCTCGTCCCGCTCGGCAGCCGCCCGCGAGAGCGCCGATGCCATTAAAGGCATCCTTGTTTGCCCCGGCGCAGAGAGCGCCCTGCAAAAATAAACAGCGTCCCGGGCGCCGCGGGAGCCGCGCAGATAGAGCCGCGGGAGCGCGGGGACGCGGCGCAGATAAGGCCCCGTTCTCAGGAAGCCAAGGCCACGCACCGCGGGCCGGGGCTTCCTCACTTTGTCCCCGCTACGGAGACGCCGGCGTCCGCGGCCTCCAGGAAGCCGCCGGCCTCTTTTTTTTTTGCTTCTCGGAGAAGCAAAGGCCAATGTTTATCTCCCTTATCTCCGAGAGGAAACCTATGGGAAACGCTATGCCATATTCTCCACTGTTCTCCTGTCATATAATTATAATGCATTGCGCGCTGCACGCAGCAAAGCCCTTTGGAAAACAGCAAGTCTAATGACGGGACTGCCCTGTTAGAAGGTGCTTTCATTTTCTTTCCGAAGGCTGCAAGTCTCACCCGAGTATGTGCTGGTATAAAAATAAAGGATGAGCTAACTGTTTCTGTTAGGAAAGCACAATTCACCCAAGCGTCCCGGGGCGGCAGGGGAATAGCTGTTGTGCAAGGCAAGTCTCTTGTCCCCACGTAACAAACCAGGGCCAGGCTTTTGTCAGACTTCAAAGCCAGAACACAGTAGGGCCTTTGCGCTGCCAAACTGCTAAGTGGAACAACAAAAAAAAAAAGCTAAATTGCCATTAAACTCTTGGTATAAATTCAAGCATGTTTTTTTTAAACAGTGACACCATTACGCTTTAGCTAGAGAAAGGATAAATCAGAATTTAAAAGGCTCTCGGTGGTTACTTGAGAAGCAACGTGTCTAGGAACCCTTGCCTTACAATGTGCAGCCCGCCCAACGTTTCTGATCACACTGATAGCTGCTAAGCCACGTTCTCTGTGTTATTAAGGTCAGCACAGATTATGCCAAAGATGCATCTAACACTGATGACTGGTGTGTGCCTTGTGCTCTGCCGGCAGATTTTTCCCTTGAAGTTTTAACACAACCTCTCGGTATTTCCCTCAATTCCACTGCACTGCATCAAAAAACAGACTCGGAAACAGCAGAGGTGGCTGACACGAGCTACGGCTTTCATGAACTTTAATTTTCCCTGTGAAATGATTAATGAAAGTTTGATGAGGGGAATACGGGGACTTTCTAGGAAGGTGGCAATAAGCCCCTGTTCAGCATAGCTGCAATCATGGGAACTTCAAGGCACCCGGGGCCAGATTTGGAAGCGCTGATGAGCCGCACGCAGGAAAAGGGATATGTTTTAAGGAGTGCTCAGCACTCAGCTGGTGTCACTGTGACTCTGAGAACAGATCTTCATCAGAATCATATCCAAAGTGCGGAGCTCTTGTCTCATTTATGGGCCCAGTGCGGCACCAAAGTGCTGTGGGAGAAGGTAGGAGCCGTGGAAATTCATCGGCATTAATGGTTAAAGCGGATTAGCTAATTGGCTTCAGTCCCCAACTTACAACCGAGAGACTTGCAGGCTAAATCTGCTAAAGTCAGTTCAGAGCTCTCAAATTCTAACCTCTCCTTTTTTATATATAGTAATTCAATGCATTTTCTTTTTTAATCCATGTCTTCATTTATTTTGGATTTTTAAAACATTTTCCTCTATAAGATCATATAAAAAAGGAGTTTGGATAAGTACATTTTTCATGTTTGAAGGAAAAAAAGGAAATCTGCTATAATATCAGCAGATGTTACCCCATTATCTTACAAGGGCTCTACATTCTCACGTGAGTTTTGAAAACATTATGATTTGTTTTAAGCAAATGCCAGCACAAGAGCAAGAAACCACTGCCGAATCAGAGCACATCCCCTCCTGTAATCTGTGCCAGCGGCCTCAGACTGCACAGAGAGGGCTCCTGGGCTGCGGCGGGTTGCGGGTCTGGCCCATGGCGAACGCAGCCCCACGGGTCTCCGCACTGGGTCACTGCCCCTACAGAACAAGCAGCTCGTGGTGATTAAGATCTCAGCTGGCTTCAGGTTTAGGTGGTAACAGGAGAACCCTCATCCCTTCTCTGAAACACTGCAAAAGTAAAGGCAGAAGTAAGGTATATGGGGGAAAAGCTATTTAGCCTTCAGTATTTGTCAAAATTGCTTGTATCAGGAACACTAAAATGCCCAAGCAAACAGCAAAATGCAATCAGAGTGAATGCAGATCAGACCTTAACAGAGTCCAACTTTGTGGCCCTTTACCCTGCACTGTTATCAGTATGAGAAGAACAGAGAAATACGTGTAGAGAAGGACACGGGCAGAGGGTGCTCCGCGCACCAGCTTGTTTCCAATTTTCCACCTTAAGAAGGGGGACGAGGTGCCTTTCCCCTCCTGCCACTGCTGTCCCGAGTGCTGTGGGAACAGCCTTGCCGTCCCCACCGCAGCGGAGCTGCCCGGCATTTCACCCGCGGCTGCTGTTCACAGACAGAAACAACTCCTGAGCACAACTCACCGGTGTGCCCGTGAGATTCTAGCTTGTTTATGGCCTTAAAACAGCTAGAAAGTTAGGCAGACTTGCATATCCCTTAGAAATTACCACGGAGGAAGGAGGCACATTATTACTTTCAACAGTGCCTCTGCAGTGCACAATGCAAAGTAGAACCTCGCTGCCTGGGTACCGCAGGGAAGTGAAAAAGAAGGACCTCTACCTAGCACTATACATTACATTTCCTCTGCTTATTCTTCACTGGAGAGCAGGGCTACACACAGAGTAACTTGGGAATAATTACAACAGAAAATGTCCATTCTGCAACCTGCACTTGTTAGTTCAAAGAATAAAATGTTACAGCTTAGTTCAGTACATGAAAGGACTTGATGCAGAAAAAACGTTTGCTAAGTAGACAAGCTTTCTTTCAAAATAGCCTATCCAGCCTGGAAAATGGTAGAGAAGGCAGAGCACATTTCTCAGGTATGCAGTAGTTTACAGAAAGGTTTAATTGGGAAAAAAGCAATATTTTAAAGTACAATTAAGACAAATTAAAACCTTCAAAGCTGCATTAAGGCAAACAAAGCCAAAAGCCTCTGTAGTAAGACGCAATATAACATTTCTTTCACCTGAAATAAATTTAAGCAGACCAAACAGCCATTTAAATTACAAATAAATGATTATGGAAATGCTATTTGTTACTCGTATTATAATTCCAATGCAGATATTACTTGCTCCCTCTGAGTGCTCTGTGTACTGCATGGGATCACAGCTGGGCTACCAAAACACGGGAAACAGAAGCCCGGAGTGTCTTTGCCAGGGGTTTGCTCCCGTTCAAAGCAGGGCCCTCGCTGCACAGCTGCTCGCAGGGCCTTGGGCACAGGCAAGGGAACCGTCCGCCCGCGTTACAGCCACACGCGGGAGCGTGGAGCCGCGTAGGAGGAGGCCGGGGACACCCCTGTCACCTCGCAGCCGCCTCGGCCGGAGAGCGGGCGCCTCTGCTGCAAGCCCCGCACTGAGACGGTCAGGTTGGCAGCGCCGCGGCGCTGGGAATCCCACCCCTCGCGTGCTGCGACAGCCTTCCGGGGACTAAAACAACCGCGAGCGAGCGCAGCTCCAGAGCACGAGCGCTTTCCGATAGGGAAAAACCACAACGCTGAAGAACGAGGTGATTCCTGAGGCGCGTTGATGCCGGCGCAGTGGCCAGGCCGCTCCGCGGGCTCCGCTTCCACCGCTACCTGCGGCTGTGCTCAGCCCACGCGGCCGCTGCCGCCCCCGGCGAGAGAAACCTCAGCCTCGCTAAAGCAAACGCAGTTTTACCGCTGACTTTGCAGGGTCAGCTGCACCGCTCAAGGTTAAGAAGGGTCTTAAGAGTAACTAAAATTACAAGCGATTACTGCTGCCACAAAGCTGAGAGCACGTCACTGAAGTGAGGTAGTTTATGCAGCTAAAAACCTCATCAGATGCTCACAAGAGTATGGCAAGTGTTGTGGAAAAGTTGTATCATTTTCTTAAAAAAAATACATAAAATCCTCAATGTCCAAAAATGTCCTTTTAAGAGTTTTTTGTTGTTGTTGCTTGTTTGTTTGCGTTTTGAGAACATACGTCGCTTTGGAGCATAAATACTACTTGAAGTTAATAGCATCTGTGCATCTTCATGAGTACGGCACTTAAAAACTATCTGACTTCTATTGAAAAAAGCAATATATATCACTAGATAATGAAGAAACTAGTATTTAAATGCATAAAACAAATATATTCAGTGTCTGCTTCTCTGAATATACTGTTTTCAGGAGGTGAGATACATCATTTTCCATTATTCAAATAAAAGTTTTGTCATCTATAACTTTTTAAAAAAGTCATACAAAAGAGGCTGTCAGAATAAACAGGGAAGAATCGCCTCTTGGTGACAGTCACTGGGGTGAGAAAGTATTTCTGAGGCTTTTTTCAAACTTTGAATCTGAGCATGGTTTGGGGGTTCCTCACACACTGTCTCCAGCTTCCTTCCCCTGCTCGGTTTTCCTAAAAAGACCCAATTATCAGCACTTCATTAGTGCCAGAGAAAGAGCTTCTGCCAGGCGGAGCTTCTTAAATAACTCAGCACAGGTCCTTTGAGACAGGAATCCAGGGTTTACAACCTACTGTACTGATTCATGCATCAAATGCATTGGTATATTCAGATCTGTGAGACAAAATGAATGGTAATGAAATTAAAATTATTTAACACTGAATATACTGAGGTTTATGAAAATATGGGCAATAAAAGCATATAGTAGAGATCCTTATCACGGCAGTTCAGTCACAGGTGTTTCCCCATACTACTAGGTTATACTTTCCCAGAATAAATATTTAATGTTAGCATTAACAGAGAAAATCTGTAGCGCCAGCAATGTCTGTGCGTTTAAAGCATAGTGATGATAACCCACTTCAAAATCAATTCAGAAGTCTTAAACAACTTTGCACAAATACAGTTTTTCAGAATTGTGAGGAAGAAACGCCAGTCCCCGGGTGCTGCGGGCTGGCAAGCCGAGGCACAAAGCCCCGGTTTTCCCCACTGGGGAGCAGCCTCTCCGGAGCCAGGCTCTCGTTCTGCCCTGAATGAGGTTTCACCCGCAGACGTTCCCGCCGCAGACAGCTCTGTACAGACGCAGCGTGTCCAGCCGCGCCGAGGGCACGAGTCCTGTAGGATTCATCGCTCCCGCTCGCCGGCTCCCGCACTCCCTCTAAACCCCCTCCCTGCACCGGCTTTGCACAGATTTTATCTTCAGTGCAGAACAGACGTAGGCTCGTTTCAATAAAACCAGCTGACTCGCGCAGCAGTGATTAACACTTGAGGAATTACACGGTAGGGTCTGATTTTGCTGCCAATGGGAGCCAGGACCAGCACAAGCCAAGAACACCCCCAGGAAAGCCTCGGCAATCTTTCTGCCAATGTCAGTGCTTCCTGGGGGACAAAGGGGGCTCAAGAAACCCTCTCACAACTGTAAAACATGCGAGTAAAACACGGACAGCACGGTGCTGCTGGCGCGCGAGGGCTGAAGCCACCTCGGTGACGTGGGACTTCCCAGGGAAGGGTTCACGTGGACATGTGGCTGCTCAAAGAACGGAGACTTTTGCGAGGGCAGCGCCCCAGGTGCATGCTAAAAATTTCACATCGAATTTACCTCATGAAAGGAAAAAATGGGTTTTCTTATAGACTGGTGTCTAAGACACCACAGGAGTGCAAGAGAGATATTTTAGCAGCAGGTTACCTATTTTTCCCCTCATCTTCAGAAGGAATGTGAATGAATACACAGCTAAACAAATTCAGCTCCCTACACACCTCACCTCCTTTCTCTAATCCACAAGAGAAGAGTCAAGAAGAACGAAAGAGCAAAGTAGCTACAGGTTTCTACTGCAGTGCTTGAGAGAAACAGGCTGAAAGTTTCTGACGTCTTTTACTGTGAGGGGAAAGAGAGCATCGAGGAGCCCGAGGAAGCTGTCAAAGAGCAGGATGGAGATGGAGAGGTGGCAAACGCTCCTGCCCTGATCACAGCAAGTCGCTCTGCAGGCGCCAACAGCAACGGACGGCACAAAGAGCAGACACCTCGTCCGAGCCTGGGAGCACGGGCTCCTGGAGCAGCAGCAGTTTCTTTAGAATATAATCACTTTATCTTGTGGTTTTACATCTAGGCCTGCTTCCAAATAGCAGAAATCTTTATCAAAGATAATTGCTCCTGGCTAGGAGCAGTTGGTAAGGATGACTGATAGAGGTTGTGCAATTACCGTGTAAGTGATTCTTGCTAATTAGCCAACACTGATATGTCCCTGCTGCACCACTCGTGACCCCCGCACCGGTGCTGCTACAGACAGAGCACTCCGCGACGCTCCTCGGTACTCGAGAGTGCAGTCACAGCCAGCGCTGGCCCTGGTGGCTCCCAGATGGCCAGAGACCCAAGTGTCCCCTGCCCAACTGGGAAGCCGGGGATGGCCCGCGCGGCCCATGGTCGGCTACATTGGACGAGAGCAGATAGAGCCCTGGAATTGCTTCCGTACGCAGCCTGGGCCCTCGTGGGCTCAGAGCTGCAACTCTGAACTGGAATTATTTACAAATGCACCAGGTTTCTTTCACTCGTTTTAGTTAGTTCCAGGAGTTATGGTCCAGGTTCAAAAAATAAAAAGCCCAGGGCTTTTGGCTGGTTGGAGCTTTCCTTCTTAGTGGATAAGTCCAACAGAGAGTTTAAAGCAGCCCCAGGCTGCCTCTATGCTCACGGGAAGCACAATCCCTACCAGCAGAGTTGATGGACTCGTCCCATGGAACCACAGCCGCCGATGCTGGCAGCGCCCGGAGCACGGGAACAACACTGTGCAAACGGGAAAAAACGGTGCTAAATCCCAACTCCCTTCCAGTAGCTACAGCACTACGTGACCAGTCATACTCCTACTTTGCTTAAGCTTAAAAGCTCAGTTTGTCTTCACTTATGGCATAATTGTGTTATATTAAAAAAATAAGAATATAAGGGGAAACACTTGGCCCTAGTGACTCACCATGCCTGTGTCGCAGGGTAAAATGAGAGCCCCCTTTCCAAGGTTTTGACCACGTAACGATGTAAAGCTGTGCCTTATTTGTGCTAAGGAATGCAGCATTAAAACCAGGCTTCTCTGTGGGACATCTTGGGGAGACCCAGAGGAAGTGCTGTGCCAAGTGCTTCCTGCATGTGCTGCCCTCCTGGGAGGGGATTAAGATTAGGCACCTAATTCCACCAAAGGTTTTTCTTTTTCTTTAAATGTCCACAGCTTCCTGTAAAGGACCTCATCTAATTAACTCGAGCTCAGGATTTATCCGTGCTATGTTATGAAATACGGATATGATGGCATGTTTTCATACTGCATAGCTGAGCTGTCCTTCCCCACAGTGCCATCAGGATGGCACTGTGAGCAATATGTTTAATATAGGCACACTGCCAGCAAATATAGATGTTTCCTGTCCCTTCACGGATCCCCCTGTCTTGCCTGAAAGACTGACCGTACTCCACCGCTCTAATAACAAACATTGTAACCTTGCAAATAGCAACACTCGGAGTTTCCTTTAATATTTATGTTTTTTGACCCCAAAAGGGAAAAGAATTTACCATACATAGAATGGAAAAACAGTGTGCTAATTTCACTTATCAAAGCCTCTCAAACCAAAGAGTCTGCCGCTAATAATAGTGCGTTAAGAAAATATTCCTGAAGCAAACATACATTACTGTATTTTAGTACATGCTGATACCTTGCTTAAAATGTCAGTATTTTCACCGTGTAATTTGTCTCAGCCCCCAGCTCGCAGCTAGGATGACATCAGAGGACCAGTTCAAAGCAATTTCGTTTTGTGCTTTACAAAACAGTTTAAAGATAAAAGCCAGCTCCAGCTTAAAAAAAAAGAGAGAGAAAATTAAACTATTAAGCACTATATTAGTTAAACAGTTCTACGAAAGGAAAATGCCAGTCAAAAGATGACAGTATTTTATAGCAAAACAATATTAAGATCAGTGATCAACATTATCCTAGCATAGTACCTTAAAAAAGGTACAAGGTGATTTTCCTACTAAATCATACACCAAAGGAAACAGTAAAAATCCTATCAACTATTGAGAAGAAGAGACTGAAATAGTAGAATTATCCTCCCTCATCTCCAGCCAGTTTTTAATAATTAATATACTAAAAAAATTCTTTGTAATTCTGTGATAATACCTTTTTTTTTCTTATCTATCTTCTTCTATCCATAGCCAGTTTTATGAGAAGCGAGATGAGAAAATGACAGAGTATTTTCTATACTTGTAATTAAAATAAATAAATACCAATCACATGGCTTTAAGCATTCAGTTTTCTGTAAATCTTTTAAAACTTTTTTGAGCCAGCACTTGGTGCTCTGGAGCTTATCAATGACACCAGGGGTCAAAAGTGTTAGTGCGACTAAAATTACTCGGACAAAGCCAGAACCAGGTCAGATCGCCATGGGATAGTCCCATAAGGCCTCCTGTAGGCTGCTGCCACCAAGGAGTTCTAAGGAAAAGAAAGGAAAGACCATGAATCAAACATCCCAGAAAATTCACAAGCAAATGTGTTATTAATCAAGGAAAATAAAAACAAAGTTTATTAAAATGCCTTGTAATAGTACATTTCAAAACAACACAAAGACATCCTATGTGATGACCATTTTATCACTGAGGCTCATTCCAATTGAGTTACATTCTTCAAACCCAAAGAGCCACAAGTGTGCCAGAAAGGAAAATAAACACGGGAACGATGTGTGCAGTCACACATCTAATTTGACGATTGATCTCACAATTTAAATAGACACTTTCCACCCAAAATAAATGCAGCAATAGATACCCATGGCACTTCTGCAAAATGAAGCTAACGGCAGTGCTGGTACGATTTACACATTTCTTTCCATATTTAGGGGAGAGCTTCAAATAAGGACCCAAATGAAGTCAGAGGATAAGAAAACAAAGGCGAAGGAGTCTATGTTTGTGAGATACGGAACATTATATTAAAATATTTTTTATATTACCGTGACATTTCTCATTTATTGTATAAATATTTATGAAGGGGACCGATCCTCCTACGGTGCAAGCTCTCAGACGTCTATTGGCTTTGGCGAGTCAACGCCAGAGAAGTTGCAACAATTTACATGAAATGGGAATTTTGCCCAGCATGTTTACGTAGGACTTTTGAATTGAATTCTCCGCTGCTCTGACTCGGGGCAATCGGTGGAACTGTGACAGAGTATGACACAGTCTTTACGCTCTGAACCAACATCAAAAGATGGATCCTGTTTCTCCCCTCCCACCAGCTCTTGTTTACACGAATATTGCCTCTGAAGTGACTCATGGGAGCAGAGATTGAACTATTAGGCCCATTTTTGCACTAACAAGGCTAGTATAGAGTGATATTTGAACTGTATCAAGTTTTTACGCTGAAGATGAAGGTCAAAGTTACAATTTTATCGGTTACATTTTGGAGGCCTTCACTTGATCGTGACAATGCCATGTTCATAACACAATTATTGTAATCATATTTCCAGTATTGCTTGCCTTCAGTGGAAACAGATTGCATTAAACTGAACAGCCGCCTGGAACCGTGCGCACGTTTCAAAGTCAGATAAAGGTTACGGAGCGAGACTTTGGCGCTCGCACACGGTGCACAACCAGTCCGTGAGCACTAGAGGTAGTTTAGAGGCTTCTGTGAACTCAGCAATTTGCGCTAAATATAGGCTTTATGCGAGAAGAGACATAACAGTTCTTAACAGGTAATAAGCAAATTGCCGATCGCACCAGCATTAATAGAGCTATGGGCAGAGCTGAGGGTTTGCGCTGTGGCTCGTTGTTGTGCTTTATTCATGCCTACAATTAATTTCCTTGGAATTTACACCAGCGAGTGGCTTATCTCCCTTTTGCTCAGTGCAGATCTGTGAAGATGGCAGTAGCTCGTCCCATGGTGGCAAACAGGACCTCTTCATTCCCATCAGTGCCAAACCCCATCAGAAGGGAGCTTGTTTTGGTGGGCAGTTTCTCTTCCAAACTCTATTCCATTAATAAGTATTAATGGAATAAGTTCAATTATTTATTAATGAAAGCATTTGAAAAAAAATGCCTCTGGTGTATTCCTTCTGTCTTTATTTATTTATTATTATTTTTTAAAGATCTTTATCTGTTATTCTGTGTGGTTGGGAAGGTCACCAGTTGCTAACTGATAATTATATTAGGATTAATTGCCTCCAGTCTTATAAATCCTGAAGTACCATTATGTAAAAATGGAGCTATCACATTACTAGCAAATGTAATTTATAGCAAGGGTGCCATAACTATTTGCACAGAAACTGAGTGAAGATTTATCACCTTGCTAACTCCCAACAGTAATGACTGGAACAAAAGAAATGCTGTTGCTGTTCACTGACCAAAACAAAAGTTTTGCAATAATTTTCTGTTTGAGACAATCCAAAAAAACGCTGTTTTATAGCCTCAGTAGAAGTAAATCTCTGTTTTTCAGTATTTTTTCCCAGATTAAAGGAATCATTCTGCCTGATCCAAAGGAAAGCCTTGATTATATTTCATAGTTTTTGCCACTTGATAAAATCGTATAAATTTAAATTCTGAGTTTTGAAAGTTTTTTAAAAAGTTTTTTTTTTATATAAAATAAGCTTTAAATATTTAAGAAATTACTTTTGAAAATTCATCCCCTTACTCATACAGGAGCTTCATATTTGGGCAGGGATTTTGGAAACTGCTTTTCTGGTGACTAATAGGAAGGCGGAGGGCATCGCCCAGTTATAACCCTGCCCATTCCCTAGGAAGGAACCACAAAGGTCTCTTCTCACCAGAGAGCTACGGGAAGAGACCAATGCTGCAGCGCGGCAGACACAGTCTCCCTGGGCAGCGAACCAGTGTATCAGAAGAGATTTTCATTCCTAGGAAAAGAGCTCAGCCTGCTGCAAGGTCTGAAATAGAGCCCGAGCCCCAGTCTCAACGGGTCCACAAATTGTGGGGCTGGTGAAACGAGGTCATTTACGGCGCTTCTCCTTACCCAGGGCTGTGTCCAGGGTATCACTCACCTCCTCCCCGCCACGTGTCTCCCATCTACATGCCCAAGGGCTCCTGGTGGCTCCTGTACCTGCTGCGCGTACACGAAGNCGGCAGACACAGTCTCCCTGGGCAGCGAACCAGTGTATCAGAAAAGATTTTCATTCCTAGGAAAAGAGCTCAGCCTGCTGCAAGGTCTGAAATAGAGCCCGAGCCCCAGTCTCAACGGGTCCACAAATTGTGGGGCTGGTGAAACGAGGTCATTTACGGCGCTTCTCCTTACCCAGGGCTGTGTCCAGGGTATCACTCACCTCCTCCCTGCCACGTGTCTCCCATCTACACACCCAAGGGCTCCTGTACCTGCTGCGCATACACGAAGCTGAACTTGACGTCCCCGGTGCCTCCAGAGAAGATCCCAACTCCATGCGTGGTTTCCATGGAGCACGGGAACCTGAGGAAGAGCAGAGCCTATGAGAGCACAATGGGAGGCGTGGAGTAACACGGTTCTCAGGATAACGGTTCTCGAAAACACAGACACATGTTCAAGCTTATTAAAGGCACACTTTTTTATTGCTAATATATAAGTGACCCAGAGTAAGCTCCCACTAGTGCTTGTCCTTTATTCAATTTTCCTAGATTGTAAGGCGATCACGTAACAGGTAGCCTGACTTCCTAAATAACACAGGCCAAAATAGCCTCACCCGGTATTTTCCCGTTGGATAGCACAGACTGTCTTCACCTTGGAAAACACCGCTACGGCGCTGGCGGCCGCAGCAGAGCCTGTGCCGGCCGGGCTCTAGAAACAGCTCAGCGCAACCCCGCGAGGAACCTGGTCGTGATGTTCCCGGGCCCTTGAAGATCACATCCAACTCTACCAAACCGGGACTTCATGAGTTCCTTGGTTTTCTGAAATGTTAATATTGACACAGCTCTGTTTTATATCAGATGCAGGTAGAACTTTGTTTCAAAGTTGGCCTTTTTGTTGTTATTTTAAACTAACAGTCTCTAAAGAAAGAGATTATGTAGTGTCTGCGCTTAGTAAATGTTTTCCACAATGCAAAGATTAAAGCAGAAATGAGTGATACCCTGTATTGCAACCTGAACCCCACTAAATAAACTGAAATATTCACTCACTCCAACATTTAATGAAGGTTAAATATAACCCCTAAAGCATGAAAACAACTAATGAGAGTTTCCAAGAGTTGCCACTACCACCCTGCACTTGGATTTTGGAGCCGTGATGAGTGATAGTTTGGAGCTGCCTCTACAGTGAGAGGCTTAGAAGGGAAGCTGTTTTCTGTGATTTTCCTCCTTCACTAATGACCTCAAGCAGGGACTGAGAGAGAAACCTCCTCCCTGGAGCTCATACAGGTGTCACTTGTGTGAGACTACAGTGGCTCTGGATAAGCCACTGCTCCAGGATTCTCGAAGTAACGAGCCACACGGTCTCCTCATTTCACGTACGATTGAAGCAATAACCTCACTGCAGCCTCGGGCGAGCAACGTGATAATCAAACCAGCGCTCACCCGCACAGCTGCATCTGGAGCACTCAAATATAATGGCAGTGTAGGTAAGGCAGCCCTAATTCACAGAATAAATAATAAAAGTATCAGAAGAAAACACTTCAGGCCCATTAAGGACTTGTATCCATGTTAAGGTTACTCAAGGAGTCAGGCTGGCATATATTGTGACTACTAATATAAACGATATAGCGGCGGAGAAACAACCATTCACATCCAAGGCTGCACACAGTAATTAAAAGATAACAGCAGAGGTGCCCTGCTTTGCAGGACAGTAGCTGAAATGAAATAAACTATCAGATAAAGCTCACTAGCTGTTCCTGAGAAAGAAGCTGGTTACCACGGGCAAAAATATCTGCCTTATTTTGAGATTCAGAGTTACTTGATGACACTGCAGGGGAACAACCTCCCCTCCTCACTCAAAACTCCAGTAAGAGCGAGTTTCCATTTGAAACAAGACAACATTCCTGCTATATGAGGAGTCTGCTAATAAAGCCATACACACTATTAAGTAACAAACATCAGAGATGAAATGAAATGTTGTAACGTGGGCCTGGGCTCCAGCCCCTGTTCCCGATGCCTTTCCAGGGGGCCGGGCAGGGTGGCCGGGCAGCGGCAGACAGGGGCGCCGGGCAGGGACGGGCGCCTCCGTCTGCGAGCGCTGCCAACTGGCCTAAGGGGAAAGCTGTGGCTGTGTCAACATTCGCGAAAGAATTTCCTATGCATTGTGCACTCGCACAGGGTGAACAGCAGCAAAGAATCAGGCCTTAGGAAAATAAGGAGCTTGCTCAAAATCCCAAGTCTTATTTTACCGATTTGTTCTTTCTTATGCAACACTTGACAGAGTGAACGAGATTGCCTCAGTGTGCTCACACAAAGCAGTTCTGCATGGATGGAAAGTAAATCTGAACTGGCCTTACTGGCAGGAACAAGAACTTACATGACTTGCCTACAGAGTCACCGTCAGGCAGCTTCTGGCTGAGCCACATAACAAATATTTCCTGACTTTAGCCATTGCCACAGTCCCACTAGACACAGCAGCTGTTTTGATCTGTTCTAGCTACCCAATGCAAAAAGTCCATTTAGAAAAAAAAAAAAAAAAAAAGAAAAAGGAAACAAAACAAACAAGCAAACTAAAATCCCACGTTCAGCCTAAGTTTTTTGGAACAATTTGANAAAAAAAAGAAAAAGGAAACAAAACAAACAAGCAAACTAAAACCCCACATTCAGCTTAAGTTTTTTTGGAACAATTTGGTGCAACCTCCAAAGCACTTTTCTCCTGACAAGACCTGCGTATCTAGCTGGGACAGCAGGAGTCAAATACCAATACTAAGCTCTAGAGGTGTTTCTAGTTAGAAAGAGGCTCCTACTACTCCTCAGGGTGCTAATTAGAAGCAGGAGCTTGTCTTCCCCAGCCCACAGAGAAAAGGTGCTCCAGGCTGGGTAGGGCGAGCGTTTGCAAGCAAAGCCACAAGCAGCAGGAAAATGTACCAAGTTACAGGGCAAAAATGGATGCAAGCACCTGGGCGGCCCCTGCGCTCTCCATGACAGCTTTGAGAGGAGCAGAAATGTGGTTCTCTCCCGCCCCACCAAGGGGATTCGCAGGGACCCCACCAGAAGATTCTGGCTCTCACCTGCTCTTGGGCTGCCCCTCTCACTTGAGTCAAGTAACCTGCTGAGGGTGTCTGCAGCATCCCTGTTCTGGTCCTGCTGCAGCCACGGCCTGAGTACTGCAGGGCAAATACCTCGTGCACGAATGAAACTGCAGAGCGTGTCCACATCCTGCAGGATGTCCTATGGGAGAACTTCCATAACGAGGGCAGTGGATTTAAAGCCCTGCTTGAGGTACACTACGGGAGTGCAGAACCGTGAGCTAGCACAACGCCCGTCCTACCAACCCTTGCACTAATGCTGGGTTTTCAACTCTTCCCATCTGAAGAGTAATTTTTCTGTCCTCCCCTAACACACACTTATTCTCATCTTGCTCATCAAAAACCTAGAGTTTAAGGAACTGTAAAGAAAATAAATACAAAGATGAAGAGTGCTTTATTTGCATGGACACTGCATTTTTTTGGTACTCTGGTATTTGCCAGACAGAGGTAATTTGTTAAGGTCCGATTTTGTTCTTGTTACCTCTAGGATCAAAACCAGCCCATGTGTGTGGGGTCCTCCTCCTGTTTGTTTTCAGTGGCCAACCTTTTTACTTTAGGCGGGTTAGAGAAATAATTGCTGAACCCTCGTTGGGTAACAGCCAGGGGTTGTTTTGCTTAAGCTGCTCCAGATTGTGGCAAGGCAAGGTTGAAACTATAGCCTTTCCCGTGGCATTTGCAAAGGAGCCGGTGAGTCAGAGAGGCGGCGAGGCGCGGGAAGGCCGCTCCGGGCGGCAGAAGCAGCGGGGTCAGAGAGAAGGCCACAGCGGAGCGGAGCAATGAGGCCGGGGAGAGGCCTGCACACAGGGAGGGCCCTTCTGAACTGCGACAGGGAGCAGCGGGACTGCTTGGAGCTGGCTCCGGGTCCCTGCCTCTTCCTCCAGGAGACGCCGGCTGGGAAAACACGGTGCCCTGGGACGCTAGAGGGAGCCTGGAGGGGCGCAAGGTCAGGCCTTGACCAGCCGTTGGCAAAGCCGGATCCCAGCAGCGCGAGGCTCCAGGAGCACCGAGGTACCCAGTGCCCAACACCAGCCCCAAGAACGGCAGCGCCTCCAGGAGCGTCCGAGCCCAACGGAAACCCTGTCCCGGCGCCGTGCGGGCAGGAAGGCTGTGGGACGGCTCCGAGGAGAGGCCGCGGCCGGAGAGGCTGCAGGACACGGACAAGGGCCAGGGAGATGCCCTAACCTGTGCAGAAAAGTCATTCCACCTTCCGGATATTTGTATTAAACTCCTTGGCTCACACCAGACTTTAAATAATATAAATGTATATGCATTTTTATGAGCTCATGTATTTCTGTGCTATCAAAAATCTAATGCAAAGCATTAAAAAACAGTGATGAGAAAAGAATGAAGTTTTAGAGATTTCTCCCTCCTTTTCTTCCCCCTGCTCCCCAAAAAGAGGCTGATATTAAAAGCCTTGCAACAATATTAAGGAACTCAAAATCTCACAGATAAGGAAAGCGCAGGCATTCCTCACCGAGAGGAACTCCACGGCTCACGCCAGGTGTGTTTTGAGTTTCTCCTTGGACATCACAGCAAATATCTTTTACACCAGAAACAGAGGAATTTCAGATATTCAGCTAGCCCCCGTGGCTGCCACTTTAGAAGAGTTAATTCACATTTTAGAGACTGATCAAAAAATTGGACTTTCCTCCCTTGATTGACACCCACTTTGCTAGCAAAGCATCTTTCTGAGGGCACAACCAGGGAGGGAAATTCAGTGTTTTTGTTATTCAACAGGATTAGCAACCTAGATTCAGGTTAAAGTGATACAGAGGGGCATTAACTACTTCTAAATGACTTAATTTCCAGAAAACAGTATTTTTTAATGTGCTGCTAATTAAAATATTTAAGAATTCACTGTAACAACATTTTGAAAACAAACCAGAAAAACCAATGTAAACAAAATATCATTTTACAAACCAAACGGAATCACTTAAAATTCACTTAAAATCCAATGTAATTCTATGTTCCAATAAAAATAAATATATATACAGGTGTCAAGTTAAGATTGTCAAGCATGCTCCCAAGATACCATCTAAGAATGAGGCAAGAAATTCAGATTAACCCCTCTCATACTCACTCTTTCTTTTCAGGACAGGGAATATAGTTTCCTGTGCAGGGCATCTATGAGGCACATGACGCTGCTCAAGAACTTAATAAACAGAAGAGTAGGAAAGTCTGCAGAAAATGCTTTGGTGGAAACCCATCAGAACCGCACCTGGAGACCTGCATTGCACTACCACTAAATATCATCTTTTCATTTTTTTACTCAACATTCCTAAAAGCTAACAGATTTCTTAGCAATATTTAACATATTGATAAAAATCTCATTATGGCAGACGTGGATTTAAGGAATGCATGCTGTGTGAGAAGACAGTATTCAACAGTGTCAGTCCTCTTAATTCTGCACTTTGTTGGCAAAAAACAAATATTTCTCTTCCTCAGTACATTGTATTGACCTTATATTAAATAAGGAGAGGAAAGTCTGAAAACCCTGTTCTGCACACTACAGCAAATGTTCGCCCCTTAAATACAAGCTTATTTTTAGTAGCCATTTATTTCTTAATCCTGGAATATTTTAAGTGCTGCTTAACTGCAGCGTGGGCAGGATAAGTAGCAAAACATTGAGGAATAATCTCAAGGCTGGAGGTACGAAACAAACCTTGTGCCTACGAACAGCCTGATCCTTCCCCTGGAAATAGCTGCTCTCGAGCGTGGTGTGTTGGCCCAGCTCTGCGCCCCTTCTCGCATTCAGCCCCTCCAGCGCGGCTAACCGGCTCTGGCCGAGTGTGCTGTGGCTCTTCTCCATGCCCTGGCATTCCCCATTTGCTTCTGAGCCTTCAGTTTTTAGGCAGGGGGATATGTCCTTGGAGTACAACTCTGACTGCGTTCATCAGCCAGAATATCACTTTCCATGGTGAGATTCAGACTCATTCTTTCGCCAGTTCCTATCATGCTGGTCAGGAAATACTTTTCTTTGTCTACATAAAATCAAGTTACAAGACAGCCTGGCTTCACCTATCTCCAAATAAAACATCTAACAACTTTCCATGAAAGATAGAGATGCTCACCACCTCGGTGACAGGCAAGGGGAAAGCACCAGTTTGTAGCTGTGTTGCTTCACTCCTGCCTTTCTGGAAAGCACCATGTACTATGTGCAAGTCAACATTTTGCTTGACACAGTTCTTCCTCTGGGATTTATTTTGATTTTTAAAAAAGGGCCTTAAATTAGACAAATTCAAGGTGACGAAAGGGAAGAAACTTTGCCTACTTGCTTGCCCTCCTTTTATATCTCTTAACCATCATGGTTTGATGGTTGGCTCTTAGGGCCTGTCTTTACCTCAAGACTGAAGCAAGCATCCTCAAGAGCCCCATAAAGGAGGAAGTCAGCACAGACCACTGCCTCTCTAGAGTTGGTCTTAGGCTAAGGTGAAAGACCAAGAGGGAAGGCATAGCCTAGGGTCTTCTGCCAGTCTTTTCCACATTCCTGGCACAGTGGGTACAAAAAGAGACATGAGTGATGCTGCCAGAGCATGTGGCAGTGTATAGCCACCCTGACTGTGATATTGGTCAAAAGGGAGGACAAACTTGTCTCTTCCAAGGCTTCCTGTAACAAACCCACCTCACCATGACTTCTGAAACAAGAAATTTGCCCCAATTTCCTTCTTTGCGGTCCTTACAGTCATTGATGATTCTCATGTGGGTACAAGATTCCCTGCAGATCAAAGACCCAACTGAAAGGTCAGCATGAAAAAATAATACGTAACCTCTATGAAAAGATCTTGAGGGTCTCCTCAAAAATAAAATTAAAACCAAATATTATCATGTTCCTACTGCAGAAATGAGCACTACAGTTATCTAAGTGCCAGTTCTTAACCAGCTGGGCAGCCAGCCAGAGGGGCAAGAGGGTGTTGGATGGAATTTAGGCCAGGCAGGCAGGAAACACCAAGAGGAAACACCAGCAGCAGCTGTAGAAGCAAAAGAATGGGCAGAGGCTCTAAGACAAATAATAACAGGCAGAGCAGCAGCAGTAGCAGATGTCAGAGCAACGCTTTGGTGAGGGGGAAGGGTGGGCACTTGAGAATAAAGGACTCTTTTCTTTAAACACTTTGCACTAGATATCCAAAAAGTGATCCCCAAATATGCTTTGAAATAGTTATTTTGGGTTCACTTGTGAGGAAAGACTCAACTGAACATGCACTTAAGATGTGCAAAGCCTAGGACCAGCAGTGCTATAAATCCTAGTGTCATGTATGGGTTTGAATTCTCCCAATGGCTTAGGAAGATGATACCACAAGTAATTCTACAAATGAGTTTGTTAGAGAGATCCTTAATTTCAGCAGTAGTTTCCTAAATGATTTTTTGGTCTTTAAGATTCCCAAGGTGGAATTACCAGAGCAAAAGGAGCTCTGCTCTTCCACAGGATGCTGCAGTGTTGCTTTTGTCAGTGTTGTAGTTAATGGGCTAGTTCATGTGTTCTCAACCTGCTGATCACACGCACTGGGTAACCGAGTTGCTGTTTAGGAAGATGTAGCAGGGAAGGGACTCAGCTGAGATGGGAGCACGGCTGATCCCAAACCTCGAGAGGAAGAGAGCTGGCATTACACTTGACCAAACTGAATCCAAGGAGGATCAAAAACTGCTCAGCTGACCAAAGCACTGCACCCAACCTACCACCACTGGAGGCTCCTCTGGAGCTACGAAGCACAGTTTCCATTTCATCTTGGCTCAAGGAAGATGTCAGAGTGGTCCATGCCGACATTCCACCTGTGCTGCAGGCACAAGGAGCCACTCGGTGCCGCTCCTGCAGAGGGAACGCTACCCTGCTTGCACCGCAGCCATCGCGGGCTGTATTCGAGGGCGGCTAATGAGCCATTTTCCTTCAAACGCTGAAAAAAAGTGCACATGCAAGACTTGAACCAAACAGAGTATTAATTCACTTAGGAGCTACAGCATGTGACTGGATCACCTTATGAATTAAGAATTATAGAGTCTAAGAGTAAATGTTCAAAACTAATTACATTATCCTGACTTCAACTACAGCAAGCTGGATCATCACTCCAGTAAAAGAAGCACAGATAACACTGAACCATGAGGCTCTAGACTTGTTAAAAACAGAGTAGCAGTCCTATTCCACACATAGGAACCTACAGCATGGCACAGGTACAGGGGTATACATAAATGATTTTAAAAGGGAGGTAGAGAGGGACACAACAAAGATCTCCAACTATACCCAATCTTCCATAAAGTAAAAACTAGAGGCAGCCAAGGAGAATTGCAGCAAAATATTATAAACTGTGACAAAATGTCAAATGAAATCCAAGTTTAAGTGCAAAGTGATGCATATGAGGAAAAGACACTGAACTTAGTCACCAGTCTTCCTCTGCTTGTAACACTCTCATCTTTCAAATCATCTGTCAGCAAGAGCATCCTGTGTGAATGTGAGGGACAAGGGAATATCTAAGGGCCATGATCAAGGGGTCATGGTCTACAGAGTTTGTAATCTTCCGCTGGCTTAGGAGGCAGAAAAGGACAACTCATCCAGTTGGGACTTTTCCAAATCCAGCTCTCAGAACAAACCATAGGCTCACATTTGCTTTTCTAAAAGGGTAAGCAACCTCAGATGGAAATGATAGTGAGCAGACCAGTATAGGCAACATCTTCCCTGATGTCAACCATTTCCTCTCCTCCACACATGCCAAACTGATATGTTCAGTCTAAACAGACAGGGCCAGCAAACATCTGGTTGACACAAGAATCAAGAAGTCCCAGCCCACAGAATTTCGTGTTTTTACTTTTGTTTTATGCTTTCAAGTACAAAGATAGCAGCGCAACAAATTAAACTGATCCCTTCCACAAGCTCATTTCTTTGGCAGGTGTGATTCATTACATAGATACAAAAAACCTGTCACCCTTACTGAAATTGTCAAATATGTGACCAAATTTCTGTCCTGGTAGTGAGCTGAAATCAGCTCATGGGATGATGCTGTTGTATTAACTGCTTGCAGTGCCCCAAGGCAGGCCAGGGTAAAGCCCGCTAGAACTGAGCTATTGGCTGCGTGTCAAAGAAGCTTAAGAACTTCAAGTACTTAAATGAGACTTGATACTCACTTGACAAGAAATCCTCACTGAAGTCATGCTACAAGTTTAATGTTCCTTTAGTATTTGTTTAATATTTAATATATACTTATTTATTGAATTTTTACACCTACAATAGCTGCAAGAAAAGCAGAATTTGGAGAAGGCGAGTAAAATTGCAGGTTGTGTTTTTTTCTTGTGTTTACTTAAACTCTGAAACAGAATTTGCTAAAAACAAAGATTCAGTACAGTGGTGCAGTCATGCATACTGTATATAGGATTTTTCATATTTTTCTTGTGCAGCTTGTTCCAGATCTGAGGAAGGATAGAAAGGTGCAACAGTTATTTTTGCAGAACAGGATGTCAAATTTGACTAGGGTTTTTATCCCCTTTATCGTTTTACACCCTTTCACAATCTTCTCAAATTACACAATGTAAACCAAGAAAGTTCATCAAGCGCCTTACAAAGGCTTTCACTTCCAACATACACGGCTCTACATTTGTGAGCACTGAGCCCATTCATTTTTGCATTGCTCACTTATGTATTTTAAATCAGCACTTCTGATATATGTAATTGCATCAGTTGTATTTCCTGATATGACATGTTTCAGCATGTATCAACCTTCAAATGCCATCAGCTTAATAAATACAGATTCGCTGACTCCTTGCAACATTTTATAAGTTACATAATTTAAGTATATCGAGTCCTGCATGAAGTCTTCCTGAAAATGCTACCAGTTGCCAATCCTGCAAGAGTTAACATAGCTGTACTTTATAACAACATGACCCCACTAGCACTATGTTACTTAATTTCTGTAGTGCTCAGCTGTCACAGAAGGGACCATCACTTTGCCCGCTATACTACAACATAAAGCTACAGAAAATACTTCACATTACTGCGTTGTTACTTGCAGTGTAACTAATTCACTGTACTAATGGAGCCTCAGAAGGAAACCCATTTGGCTTAACATCACAATTTACAACTTAAGATGTTTGCGCATCTAATTATTTAAACCTTATATGATTATTTTAATAAATTATCTCCAGTCTTCTGTTTTACAGACCTGTAAAATAGGCTGGATAAAATACATTAGCCGTAATGCTTCTTCCACAGAGGGACCGTGAAATATTTGACAAACATTAATAAAATCTAAGCATCGCTGTTACGTGATGAGCATAACTTCACAAAAGGAATTTCAATACCTTGAATAGGGAAAAACAGATTTATCAGAACTTGGGGATCCTCAGCTTTATGAATCTGGACAGATTAACTGAAACTTGTGCTTAATCTACCTTATCTATAAATGGCAAGTCATATTTCCCTCCCTCTGAGAGGTTAAGTGACAAGTTTTTTAATGTGCATAAAGCTAGTAACAGTCAGTTTGAGGTAGAAAATAGGTAATCAGAGCAAATGAGAATGTGGTACAGCATCTTCTGATCCTCAGTTACTGACTCGCTGCCACTGGGGAAAACAAAACCACCCCATTTATCAGACAATCCTCTTTCTCCACACCAAGGAGGAACTAAGGATTCTAGTGCTAGCAAGGACCAAACACTTCCACTGCTCTAAGGCTTAGCAGAATAACTGCAAAAAGCGTAAGCTGAATATAGAGCATCCCTTTCACAGAGATCACCATGACCTACAATTGCCCACACAAGCCTATTCCCAGGAGCCAACAATATTCCCTTATTTTGTCAAGAGTGTTTCTGTATAGCCATTTGGGTGGGGGGAGAAGTAGGAAACGTTGTTCTCCTTTAAGCTGCGTTTCGAGGCCAGGTGGCTGCACTGCAGTGTCTAGCACAGCTGCACTCCCCGAGCGGGAAGGATCTGCGATGTTCAAGAGCAACCCAAGTCTCTGGTTTCAGCCGAGCGCTGAGTTTTCATCTTACATCACTCCAGCGAGATGAAAGCAGCACGTTTATAATGCTCTTGTCTGTTTGGATGTAGGCTTACGAAAGCACGAAATATTTTCAATCCTGCTTTGTAAGGATAGTGAATGTTGCACTTTTGAAAAGACCCTGTCTATGGGGGAAAGCAGAGGTGATAAGAAGAGAAAACAAAGCTCTGGTGCAGGGATGGGAACAAGCAGAGGCTTGGAGAGCCCTGCTCCAAGAGGCTGGGACACAGGAGGGCCAGGACGGAGACAGCACCGGGAGAAGCAGCAACCTCCCTGCCACGCTATCTACCCGCAAGCACCAAGAACCACCAAACCAAATCCTTCATTTGGTCATTTCAGAGGGCTTCTAAGAGCATGAGAACTTATTTCAAGGTAGTGACTCTATTAGAAGACACCCCGAATGACTTTCTGCAATTTTTAACCTCCATTTCCTGTACAGTATGCTATTGCTAGAAGGGTGGAAACTTCTGAACTCCCTGGGAGAGTTTGCTATGTCTCTCATTTCAGCTTAATAAAATATAATCTCAATTGCAGCATCTGTAAGACAGTTGTTCCACATCCAGCTGTTAAAACCCAGGTTATTCAGAGGATGAGGAGGAAAAGAGCTTGGCAAGAGGGATGCTGAGTTTATCAGATATTATTGCAGAACATTTCACCTGTCAGATAAGTTTTTTTTTGTCTTAACAGCTCTACTTCAAGAGAAGGAAAACCTTGTGGACTCCCTCTGAACATGCAGAGTTGTACCATGCAATTTCTCTTCTCATCATAAAGGAGCAAAATTAATGAAAAATAAAGAAAAAAGCCGATTTCAAGCTTTGTGTGAGAAAGTCCAACATCACCAGTTTGCACAGAGCTACATTTGTCTGTATGGGATTTCACAGGAGTCACTCTAAATCAGCACATCTGAGATTCAAGCCTTTCTGGAAAGTAGTCAGACTTGGCCTCTGCCTCAAGTTCCTTCTGTTCCACATCTACTTTAATTTCTTTTTGAGAAACTGAATAGCTTTACATGGCCTGCAATAAATAAAACAGAGGTTTATCTAGTGCAGAGTGTATGTCAAAGAAAAAGAGTGATGGGGAGGAGGGAGTTATGCATTTATGTATATGGACAGACAGTAAAATTAACCACTAGGAAAATAGTTATTTCTAGATTGCTGCTGCTCATTCCACTTTACTGTTATCCACCGTTCAAACAGGAATAAAACATATGAAACATTTATGAGCCATTTTTAGTGTTAGGAACTCCTCAGAACTTCAGTTTTAAATACAATCTGCCTATCAAATACACTCCTACAAGCAGCCACCACCAGGGCTGTTTTCCTGCCATCGTGGGGTGACACAAGTGCATTAGTGCAAAGGCAGCACTTGCACTCAGGAAATGTCTCTCAATTGCACAGGGTAAAAGAGAGGTCTTCAGGCATCAGAGAAACGGCTGCGCATTAGGAGACAGAGACTCCTTTCTTCATTTCCTGCTTCACACTTCCTAAAGGCATTTGCTGACAAGGAATTTGCAAATCTTGTCTTGTTAGCGAGTGCAACGCTCAGGGCTCCTTGATGCAATCACCTTCGTACCTGTCCAAATAGCGCTCGGGCCCTGCCGGCATGCGGGGCTCTGCCTCCCCTGCCCCTGCTCTCAGCAGCCAGCAAATACCCCGGGTTCCCCAGGGCCACCTTCCCGCCGGGATGCTGGCAGGGGCTCCCGAGGGCTGCTCGGCAGGGAACAGCCAACCCCAAAGTGACTCAGCCCCACATTTCAGGCAACAACGGTAGTGCAAAGGCTGGTTAAAATCAATCACAGGAGAACAGAAAAAGGCAAGAGGAGGCAGTTGTCAGATAACCAGGAAACAAAGCAGAAACAAGTTCATAGAAAACATCATTTGCTGAGAATTTTGGTCTTGCCAATACTGACAATTTTGTGAGTGTCACAGCCACTGCCCACAAGCCAGATCCCAAAACACTCCTTCCTCCAAATGCATCATCCTGCAACTGCTGACAAGGCTGGATCCTGTCCCCTTACCTTTGCATTTACAGCCAGAGATGCACGAGCTTTTCTCGGTTTGGATGCTCGGTCTAGACAGCCTGCTGCAGTGTCTGAGGTCATATGAAAACGAAAATAGCACCTTTTTTTTTTTCAAGCCTTGGAAGTGTTAATTTCTGAGAAAAGCTCATTTGATTAACCAAGAAAACACAAAGGACACACTGATTCCCCTTCCCCCTCCCCTCACCAAATGCATTTTACAAAAATCCAGTAGAGTCATAACCAAAACAACGTGCTGATACGAGAAGCTGTCTGCATTCCTCTTTTGCAATCCACCTTACACGCTACACGTTACTTGGAGATAAAGTCTTTTTGATGCCAAAACACTGCGGCAAGAGGTGAAGGCTTCCTCGCGCTGGGTAGAGCTCTCTACAATTTTGTCCAGTTATTCACTGCATTTTTGTTAGCGTATCCCCACCCACAGCGCAAGCCCTGCAGTCTCTCTTCTTCCAAGCGATCCCTGCCATCTTTAGCAAAGAGAAAGGCCATTTCCAGCTTGTTTACTAAACAGCCAGCAGTAGATACTGATTTAAACCGTCTTTTCACCCTTGTTCTCTTTGCAGGAAAGGAAAACTGCAATAGCCTGGCTCGTCTTCCCATGCTGGAAGCAACACTCAGGGGGTTGTACCCCTTTTCCAGCAAAGTACCCTGGTGTGCTGGACTCTTTTGAGTGGGAAGGGAAGTTAAAACTTTTCTGTTTGCATTAATTTAGCAAGAGCAGAGAGAGGGACAGAGATGATGTGAAAAAATTGCAAAAAAAAATGCCCTAGCAAAACTGGGGATTTGCAGAACAATGGACAGTGAAAATAGGAAATCCACGAATTTCAGAACAAAATCTGAAAAAGCCTTAGGAAAATGAGTTACTTTTACTGTTACTGCAACTCTTTGATACCTCCAAAACAAGATTCGCTGCAGCTTAGGGTGAAAACAGAAAATACAGGCCAATTTAAGAGAAAATTTGAGATAGACGTTCTGAGAGATGGTCCTACCAAACCCCATATTCCTAACCTAACTAATAATAACAATAAAATAACTACTTTGGGATTGCCACATTGCTCATCTGGTTGGTGGGCACAACTCTCTTAGTTTTCTGCTTGCATCCTGCACCCTAATTGCTTAGACCTTTTGAAACACCCAGTTCAAATATCACCACAAACCGCTCAGGGCACATGGCTTTGGACATCACCATCCTCACCCTGTCTTGGGGCTTTCTGCAATATTACTAATATTATCTGCCCCAAGAAATAGAATTCTGATGCCTCACATTTAGAAATGGGAATCAACAGTTTCTGTGAAGGTGAAATAAGGTGAAAATATCTAGAGGATAAACATATAGCAGCTTAACACACAGATGAGATGGCCTTGTGAAATGCAGGGCCTTTAAGTGCTAACATGAAACAGAAACACATTCCATTATTTTTATCTTTCCTTAATGAATGGACATAACGGATGAGTCATAGAGGCAACACCACTTCCTAACGAGCCAGCTGATTCCAAACTAACAGAAATGACTGCACTCAGGCACCTGAGATAAATAATAGCTAATTCACTAAGTCACACAAACCTCAGAGCATATGGAAGTGAAAAGGTATCCTAGAATTAACTCAGTGAAAAGCTAATGCTCTTTAAGCCTGTAACAATATTTCTCCTGGCCACTTCAAACAAACAGACAAACACTAATTCCTAAGACGGGAAGCAGGTAAAGCTTGAAAAGGCACCCAACTGAAGCTGCTAAGAAAGTAAAGGAACACTGTAAACCTTGCTTTTTTTTTTTTTTTTTTTTTTTTTTT
>VWPW01005309.1:136345-204864 GCA_013389825.1 Crypturellus undulatus | reverse complement strand
TTTTTTTTTTTTTTTTTTTTTTTTAATCATGCTACTTTTTTGCTACCTTTAATCTAATCATTCAGTTGTTTTCTCTAGGAAAAGATTAAAACATCTCTAAGCCACTTCAAGATAGGGAAATAACTAAGTCAAACAATTTCTTTTGGGGCAGTTCAAGGGCTGCTTCAAGAGAGCTGGATGGCAGAGCATGAAACTGGATTTGCTCATTACCTCTTTTATCAACTCCTAAAGCCACCTTAGAGGTTTCCAGTCCCACGTTACCTCTTTTAATATAATCTCCCCCTGCTTCTCAGTTGTTTGCACAGCTAGCATTTTCTACTACATTACATGCAAAGTATAGTTCTTGCATACAGTCTACTGAAAGTCACAAGGATAAAAGCAATCGAATATTTGCTAGATAAAGGGCCTTAATATCACACTTCTTTATTTTTTAACATTGCAAAAAGCAGAGTGGCATTGCTCAGTTAATCTGGGCTCTGCTAATTGGTCTATAGCACAAGGAAAAGTCTTTGGGAGTCCTTCTGGGAACGTCTCACATCATTCCCTATCAGCTGTTGACATACAAATACCCTCGTAATGAAAATATTTTCATTCTTTCATAACAGCATTCCCTGTCCTGTTTAATCTTATTTTCTCTCTTTCTGAAAACAAGCTTCTGTGTGGGATTTCTGAACCAACGGACCTGATGCCATATATCAAAAATGTCCAGAGCTCCTGTCAAACTTTTTAGAAGTCCACCCTAACGTGAGTGAATGGAATAAAACAAAACAAAAAAAATAAGGATTTATAGCAATAACATGGGGTCTAAACACTGTCGGCTGTTCATTTCTGGTCTGCGTCATTTCAGAGGACTGTAAAGCAACCAGGCTAGAACCACTCAGTATCTCTGCTGCCTTAAAGCCTCCATCACTAGAAATGAAGTATCTGATGTCAGACCTGGATACAAGCAAACAAAGGGCAGACTTGCAAGCATCCAGAAACATTGCTAAGCAAAAGATGATTTCAGCTAATTTTCACAGGTATCATTGTAACGAAAGAGAAGGTTGAGGAATGAAGAGCTGGAAACCCAGGGTGTCTTCCTGGACTCCAAGCAGAGTGTCTTGTTAAGCATGGGCTCAGGCTCGCTAACCGGGAGGGTGTCAGTGATGTGCAAGTGGAGGTGAGCACAACAGTGAGGAAAAGCTGCCAGCAGCTCCTCCCATGCCCTGTCTAACAAGGGATCGGCTCCCTCATGGCACACTGCTCTGCAGAGCCTGCGCTAGCTACTTCGGACCCAACAGCAGATCCTTCCTAGGATGCATCGTATTTTCAGCCAACTACACTTCTGTGCTTACCGCTCAGCTTTGGGCAAGAGCTGTTACCTCTGGAGGAGAGAGAACCTTGTGTTGAGCTGAGCTCACCCACAGCAGCATCATTACTACCAGCTCACAGCAACAGGTTGGGGGAAATTAAACCATTTTAAAAGCTGATGCATTCACGGGGCGGGGGAAGCTGGTGCATGCAGATCTCTCTCCTCCTGCTCAGCTCCTCCCTAAGTACCCCTCTTTAATTATTTGACATATGTCTTCAATAGCAGGGTTCTTCAAATTCAAGGTCTGAAATACGATGCCAACTCCTGCCCCCCTCCTCCCCTTGGGGACTTGTGCCTGCGCTCACATCCTGCTGCCCAGGTTGTAACATTCCTTTCTGCACCCCATCACTCTCACACTTCCATCCTGGAAACAGGTGCAAGGAGATTAAAAACTCACTCATTCAGCTGGGATTTTCATCTGTTTGCACCTTCCTCTCTGCCACTCCTATATGTCAACATTTCTTGAGCAGAAGGCAGTGGGAAGCTGCTCTCAGTTCATTCTATGTTACTTGCTGTTTAGAGCAAGGAGCAGGAGTTTTATTCTGAGGGACAGCTACGCCAGCAGCTAAAAGAGCAGGAGAAAACTTGAAATACAAAGTTCTGTTGAACTTTGAAGAAAACACATCAAAGCGTGTGTTTGATCATAAAGATAAATAACAGGAAAAAAATCTAACCAAAGTTTTATTTGAAATGTATTAACACACCCCTGAGAGGATTATTTTTACTTCTTTTAAACAGAAATTAATATTTTTCATTTCTGAACTGCTCATTTTTCATATCAGTATTGTCAACAGTCCAATATGATAAGGACTGAAATATTGAACTATTTTTGTTATTAGTCATTAAGTCATTTAATGTCAAATTGGCATCGTGGCACAAGCAGAAGACTTTGACCTAGAAGAGAGATTATTCCATGCTAAGTGGCAACTATACCTAAAAGCAAAGAGAGTGTAATGACTAATATATTCTTCCACTGTGTTAGATACACAAGAGATAACAGGAAACAGTATTACTACCTTAGCATTAGATTTGAAAAACCTTATCTGCAGCCATTTCTTTCGCTTGAAAAGTTTTCTTGAGGAAGTTTGCTTTTTTTTTCCTCATTTCCTTCTGAACCAAAGCAGCCTTCATCCTCTCACCCCTCTTTCGAATCGACATTCTTTTGAATTGATATTCTGGGTTTTCATCACCCAAGCACTCGCACTCTTAGTGCTTGTTACAGCAGCATCCACACTTGAGTGGACTCTTAGCTATCTACACAGAGACTTCCAGCAACTCCCCTGGGGCGCCAACCTCGGAAAGTGAGGACTCACCTGCGCGTGGACTTCTCCCAGAGTGGCTATTCCGGATCCATGCTAAAGCAGCCTCTGGTGTGCTATGTACACTAAGAGCATCCCCACAGGGATGCCTGACAGAATAGCCATTCCTGAACATGTTTCTAAGGGCAGGTCTGAAGTCATTTAGTGTCATGGTCACATCCCCGCAAACCAATTACAAATGGGTGATTTATGAGACACAACCTGATGGTTTCACTTATTTCCTAGCAGAGCGTGGGCTGCAGAAACGCAGCCAGCAAGAGCCGATTGCTCAAGGGCAGCACCGTTGGAGCACGCGGATCGGAGCGGCGTGCTCGTCTCTCCAGCTGGATCCCTCTGGCAAGGGGGAGAGCGTGTCTGGGAGCTCCTGCTGCTGCGGGCGCAGGGGAGGAGAGGCCCGGCACGGACACGGGCCGGCAAACAACAGCTCTCCGAGCCCAGGGGTACGTGCGCTCCTGCGCTGCGCTCGGGAGTGTGTTGGAAAAGGAAGGATTAAGGGAGCAAGAACTGTAGAGACTGGTCTAAACTCTGCAAATCTACTTTCTGGGAGGTCAAAGGAGTGGGAAGAAGTTTGTTTCAGATATGATACATGGAATTAAAATTCCCTGTGGAGCACACAACTAAAAGCAGCAAAAGATTCTTTTCAGAGCTGGTTTGCTCGTGTACTTGGCATAGGAGAAAGAGATAAATTGCACATTCTCTGCTGAGCGCATTTCTAGTGCGTTCACACGGTTCCCCCTTACAGGAAGTGTTAATGGTTTAAACACAAAGGAAACAGCAGTGCAGAAAGAACAGGGATGGCCCTGTCCCCGACGGCACCCAGCAGCCATCAAGCCCAGACTGCACTTGCAAGGCCGCACGGCATCTGCCTAGCGCTGAAATAAGAACGTCCCTGGTATGAGGCAAGAAGGGCAGAAGGGGGCATCAGTGAAACAGTGAGAATGGACGAGGGCTGGAGGAGACTGAGAAGGAGGGCTGAAAGGAGAGCAGAAATTGCATCTGAGGGACAGGGAGAGGTGCCTAATGAGACATTTCTGTAAGAGCCTACACTTTTATGGTCCTTCCCAAGAATGTATATATATTCTGTAAACAAAGTAAATGCATTAAGAAAATTCCAAGCGCCGAGATAGTTTCTGTTTCAAATAGGAAAAGGAGCTATACAGCCAGAAAAATCTACTAGCATTCAAGGAGGAAATAACATACTGGTAAAGCCGCGAGAGGTTTTGCATAACTCTATCTGAACACAGCCAGTGCTGAGGGAAAAAGTGTGTTATTTTCTGCCTTCAATCTTATTTGCCAAGAAAAAAAGAAACACATTCTATTTAAAAGGAAATGATTATTTCAAGATTTAGTCCTCCAAAAGTAAGCCAAAAATTTGGAAAGTGTCAAATACTGTTCCTAGCAGATACCAATTTATAAGAAGCTCTGGCTTTGTTAGATGGGAGGAAAGCAGAAATACATAACTAATGGCTTTCCAATCGCATGTGCATGTATTCAAAATACCACTAGCTTTACAAACAATCCGGTGGTGGTTTCGAGGGAGGGCTTGCAAGATCTCCCGAGCTCCTCTCGACGTTGCTTCAAAATCGCAGGGGAGACGCGAAGCCAAGCGAGGCGCAGGATGGTCCCCACCAGGGCCAAATGATCCCTGGCCCCACGCAGCTCTCGGCACGGCCGTCCCGCATCCCATGGCCCGGCTGGAGCTTGTCCTGGGGAGCAGCACTGACCCCCGCGCTCCCCACAGGGCCCAAGGGTGGGATAACAACAGGGACTCTCCTCCCTGCCTTTGCTCCCGCTCCCAGCCCACGGCATCCAGGCTCCTGCCTGGGGCTACAGGAGCACAACAGGCTTGCTTGGAGCACATTTTATGGAATTGGGTAGTTCTCCACAGCACAGAATTTACTCATTTTAATAAGAGGTTTGTGTCACTTAGGCTTGCCCAAAGCCTGAAAATTTACTCCTGCTTGAAAAGTCACATTTTCCCTTTAAAGGAAAGAGGAAAAAAAAAACATTCTGTCCTTCAGAATCAGTAGATGTTTTTACCGATCCTTTCTTGACCACTTTGTGAACCCAGAAGCGGGATGTCAGTTACTCTGTAGAAAGGATACAGGCTGCTCCAGCATAGCTGCAAGTATTTTTAAACACTTCCCCCTCACAGACTGTGCCCTGAGAGGTGAGGGTGGGGGGGAAGGTGGACCCAGTGGGTCTATATTGAGAACAGAACTACTTACAAAAATATAGTTCAGGAAAAAATAAGGAAAGTGTGGTGGGAAAACACAGATCACACATATTTCTAATTGAAGTATTTTGACAGTGGCATGAAAGACAATCAGCAGCCTATTTCCAGATATGAAACCACAGCACAAACATTTCAATACATGTGTATTAACATGTGTCCCCATCAAATTAATGGCAGATTGATACACCTTTTGATCAATAATTATATTCTTGCTGAAACAGTGAAAATAATGCATTACTACTTGAAATACCAACTCAAACCCTGGCAACCTGAAGTTGAAGTCCCTCTTCTTTATCGAAGCTTGCCCTTGCTTTGAAACTCCAGGTGGAGCATCTAAAGCACCAAGGAAAATAACACAGGGAAAAGCAAACAGTTCCCTTCATTTGCGTCTTGCAGCTCCACCGCAGTAAGGATGGGAGGGAAAAAGTCACCACAACCATTTGGGACAAACCACCGAGCACCAGTTCATCACGTACACTATAACTAACCTAGAACATTCACGGCAGCTTATAAAAGGAAGACAGCAGAAGCCGACTCAACAGGATTTTATTTTAATTGATAAAAGTTGATTTTTGAGCAGCTCCCCTCCCGCCCGCACTTTCAGAACCTCTCAGACAGAGAGGGGTAAGGATAGGCCTCGGGGGTTACTAACAGAAGGCACTGACCCCAGGCAAAAGTTATGATCAGTGATGAAAATACCAGAAGCAACAAAGCACAATGTTTTCTCTCTTTTAACTCACTTTCAAAACAGTCATAAGAAAACAGAGAACCAAACAAAGCCGCCCACCGTTTGCAGCCAGCTGTACTCTCAATGTCAGGTTGCAGATTTTTTTTTTTTTTACACAAAGTTCCTCTCTCCCTTGTCTCTCCTGCAGTTCTCCTGAGGGCAGTCAGGGACAAAACAGGGCAACTGGAGTCACTTTTTAACGTACCGATTCGCATTCCTGGCCTTGGCCGCACACACCTGTGCTCTGTACCCTCTTCCCAACCTGGGCAGTCCTACACCTTTCACTCTTATCAAAGAACGCTCGTCTGGACTTAAATAAACTATTTCTTAATTCATTTTAGCAATTTCTGGTACTTCTGAGAAATCCTGCAGTCACAGAAGGCTGCAATTTCAATGCTGCAAATCCTCGGTTATTTCACTTAAAATGTGAAAGTTTTTGGCCTTTTGTGGTTAGAGATAAAACTTCAAAGTGCAGTACAACAAAAACACAGTAAAAATGTTGGATTAAAACACAATTCAGATGAGTACCATGGTTCTGGGGACGTCTGTTTTGTTTTCTTAAAGTGTGGCCAACTGAAGAGTAGAAATATAGATATGTAGGACTAGGTCAAAAAAGACTCACTTTAAAGCTAGAAGGAAGACGAGACTGGGTTGATGACAGCTGTTTTGGAAGGCAGAGTATAGTTTAGGACTATTAACTGCCTCCTTGAACTACTAAATTTCTCTTTTAGATTTTGACAAAAACAACTTCTCCTAAATTTAGCTCCATTATTTGTCAGGTAACCATTAGCGACATTAAACTAGAAGATTCTGTGCAAGTAAAACTCCAACAGAGACAAACTACCAATGCCAGATTTTGATCAATCCACATGAAAATTATCACAGATCTCAGCAAAACTGAACTCCTTCCTACCTGACAGGGTCTTGGGGTCACTGGAGGCAGCCAGCCGAGCGGATTTCAAGTCTTGCAGGACGTCACATCCTTCCTCGAGACCATCCACGACATGACAAGGATATCTGCATAATAAACAAACACACACTTTTTTTTTTTTTTTTCCAGAAAAGAGAAAATTTAGATCTCGCCTTCAGGTGCTTAATAAACCAGTTTACATACTTTGACACACACAGCATTGTTTCTTTTTCTCCTTAACTGCACAGCTTTGGTTGGTACCACTTCTAAAAGACAGCTATCTAAACAGTACTCCTCACTGAACCGTGTACTACTTACCAAGCATAATACAAAATGGTTAGGTATCAAATTTACATTTTTAACAATATACTCTAGAAGACCAACTCTAGTAAATCTTAACTCTAAGTAATAAGTTTGTAAATTTGCCATAAGCTCTTGACATAAAAATTGTGTCCATTGTGCAGGCACTCAGATGGATACAATGTTTTTACCTAACTCTAAAGTACAGATAACTGGTACATTTACTGGTAGAGTGAAGCAGTAAAGTGTTAGCACTCTACGGTATGCAGTGAGACAAACACATAACCAATCTCAGTTACAGTTGTTGTGTGTACTGCCAAGCAGGCTTTGCTCAAGCAGATTTGTCATACAGAATGCAGGGCTGCAGTTTAAAAACAGGCCCTGATGCCCCAGCACAGCCCAGCTGCCCAGGCCTAGTGCCACGGTTGGGACCCTGAAAGCGGCCATTACACTAACCTATCACTTAAACAGTCTCAACTCTTTTTATTTATTTATTTTAAACATGCACTTGGACAAGATGGTCTTCCCTACCAAATGGTCTATTCTTTTAGCTGAAGAATTACATATTACGTGTACATACAGGAAGAGGAAAGTTCTCCCTCTTCAGCTTCCTGAAGGAGCTTCCAAGCCCCTCGCTGCTTGGAGGCAGCGGGAAGGGGTGCAAGTGGCGCGGGGCTCCTGCCTGGCCAGGAACACCACAAACGGGAGCATCAGCCGGGCGCTACCGGCCTCCTTGCGCTCGGCCTGGGCGAGGGGCCCTGGATCAACCTCACTCCCCGCAACACCCTGCCTGCCCCTTCCTCCCGTTCCTGCTGCTCCGTCTCCAGCCGCGGTTGTGTCGATGCTCTTCCTGACCACGGGCGACGTGGTGCCCCGGCGGGTACCATGGCTTGCGCTGCACAAGGCCCAGCCACAACGTTGTATTTTGCTGTGCCCACGCAGACAAGACACAGGCACATTTTTTCATGACCCTTCAAAATATGAAGTGCTGATACTCAAACTGCAACTGCGTAGCAGCTTCGTCTTGCTGTTTTCACATCCTGCCGCCAGCCTGCGAACGTTCAGAATGGGGATGCACAAACCACACTGGTGCAGGCCTGATGCACCAGCAACCCAGCACCTGGCATGTTTGAAATGCCAGGGAAAAGCCTGGTAGAGCAAGATTTGCCAAAACCTTGTTTTCATCAACCCTAGGAATATTCCTAACAAGGCTACGAGCATTACCTCAGCCAGTTAGATGGTAGATGGTATCTGCAGACCTTGATGTATTCCTGTGCCCAATCCACTCCCCTTGGGACTCCTCCCTTCTGAGACACGGTGTCCAGAGCAGGACACGCTATGCTTGAGGAAGCCTTCCAAGGCCACAGGAATCACCTCATGGATCCCAGCAATAACCCCCTGTTCCTCCAGCACAGCGTGCGCCTCTCTGCCCCAGAGCAGGACACCGCGTGACAAGGCTGACGGGGCAGTTCCAGATCCTCCGCTCGCCCTTGCCGCTCTTCCTGCTGCAGGTGATTCCCGTCTACGACAAGGCCCTCCCCGTGGCCCTCACTGACCAGAGGCTTCATGTTTCCTCACGTCTTATCCAAGAGAGAATTCTGAAACCAAACCCTCTCCCATAATGTACTTGAAGTCCCATTAGTTTGGTATCATCTGCAAATTTAATCTGTACTCTCTGCTTTTACCCACGTCTCTGATGTGTATATTAAATCGCTCTGAATTCCCACCCAAAATAGCTTCCCATTTTTTGACAGTGAATCACCAATAGCTACTTATTGAATACACATTTCCACTATGCTTTTCAGAACAGGACACACTATGCCCAATCAAACTTTCCAGCACTACTGGATTAAAAAGATTATTTCATGGATCTTCTTGATAATACCCTGTAGTAGTTTCATAAAGGATCTGGTTTTCCATCCCGCTTATGAGAAGCCCATGGCAGCACTGCAAAATCAGCTGTCTTTGCCTACACAGCATGCCAAGCTCTGTGGCAAAAACAAGCCCGGCCTGGGCAACCCAACACTCTTATCCTCTTCCCACAGTTTTTACTTGGATTCAGATTTTTGGAGAGTTTCTACTGCTCTGTTTTTAGAGCCCAAGTTGATGGAACATCCTGGAAACCAAGAGGACAACACTGTTGTCACCACTTTTGCGAAGGGAAAAAAACAGTCTCAACATGGAAAAACCCAGTATTTTAGATGCAGAATGTAGAGTGTGGGTGCTTGTTTTATGTTTACTCTTCAACAATTTGGCCACAGAAGCAATCTGACATTTTTAAATATCCATAAAAACATAGTTAAAAAAAGGACATTAATATTTACCTTTGACACATCATACTTGTGTCCCAAGTTATTTCAAAAGCACATTTTCTTTGTGATATTACAAGATTTGGCCAACCTGAAAGAAGGTTAGTGCAATTTGTACAGACTGAAAGGGGATGGGCAAGCAAAAAGCACAACACAGCTACCCCACATTTCTCTACTGACAACCAAACATTTCAAGCAAAATGTTACCGTGGTTGTATTTCATCTAGAAGATGTTTCATTCTGCACTGAAGGCACTTCTTTTTGTCTCCTGAAGTATGTTTCTAATTTGAGTTTAAAAAAATATTTCCATTGTGCCATATATGCGGTAACTCAAAACCAAAATGAAAGGATTAAAATCAGGGCTGCAGAGAATGGTTTAAATTAAATTCAGGTAGTGGGGAAGACTGCCGTATCTGGCAAGCTCCCACTTCACGAGCTCTCTGGCCAAGAGGCAAGATGAAGCATAACAACCCTTACCTGCCAAGTCTAGGGCCATTCTGAAGCTTTTATTCATCTCTTAAAATAAAATCTTAATGCTCTTGGAAGCCTGCCTTCCCACACAGCAGATCTCACCTGCCTTCTCTTTATCCTCACACAAATGTATTACCATATGCTTTGGTAATGATCCAAAGTATTTTAATATTTTTATTTTTCCTAAATCCATGGTATTTAAACTTATCGCCCATTACACTTCAGTGGAAGACGTGACCAAGTCTAACAGATATTTGGAAAATCTCAACTAACAGGTTACGATGCATTGCAAATAATATCCTATATAAGAAGCTAAAATATGGCCTGTGGATGCCCCAGCTGTCACCTTTCTCACACCTATAAAACTGTCATCCCATATAGTCTTCCTATTTAAATCTCCATTTCCACTATATGGTTCAATACATGATAGTGCAGACTGATTCACTTATGATTCATATTATCACTATTGACAACTTAAATTATGTTGGCCCCAAAACTTCCCCAAATACATATCATATCCCTGAATGAATGGCTCTTGGCTAAGGAGGAGAGAAAGGATAACTGGAGTTATGATTTAGGGACACTAAACTGTTTTTCAGAAAAAAAGCATTGGTGTTGAAGTATTAGAGTTCTCATGCTTCTTTGGAGATTCCTCAAACAGTAATATTATATTGTTTTTACAACCATTTGGGAAGAAATAAAATAACACGGAGATCCCTCTGGAGATTTCTTCCAGTCTTGTATAAGGTTTAAAGATTTTCAAATGGTACTAGGAACAAAACTATACAGTAACCGTCTGGCCTAATGAGGTCACAGTTAATCTTTATAGACTATCTACCCACAGGGAGTTATTTAAAGAGAGGGACTTCCCAAACTCCCCTCTCACCCCATATATTCTACCAGCAACAACCGTAAATACCTGCACTGGCAGCATCAGCTCCCATTTCTTGCCAGGCTGAGAGCCATTTTGACGGGATTTGTGTCCCTCTCCCTAGTACATTCAACACAGTTTCCAAGCGGTAGCATTCTACAGCATTCTGAAAAAGCAATTTGCTGTAAAACCCGAAGAATTTGGGACAATCACATATAGCAAACCTGACATAGCTGTTTTGAGAGGGTGCTGCCAACGGTTATTTTTTCTTGACTTCTTTTCTGTCTTTTAGACTCTTTTCTGTTTCTGAATACAGAATATATTTTGGGGAATATATTGGTTATGAAATTTTTGTAGCTTTGTTCATAATGACAAGTTTCACATCCTACTAGTTGTGACTACAGTATTGTAACAGGTCAAAAACCCCAAAATTGTTTCATTTTCTATTTTCCTGCATCATCAAGATCATGGTTGAAGAAGTGCTAAGAGTTCTAGGCTTTTGGGGCTGTACTGACTGGAGGTAATGAGACTATTGCTAGTACTAAGCATTCTGCAAAACGCTACTGGAAAAAAAAAAAGTTTAGTTTTGCTCTTTAGAATTTGTCACAAAAGAATTAAGGAGTGATAAAGCAGATTAGTAATAAAGGTTGCTTTGGTTAATAGTGAGCTCTTTCTTGGACAGCTTTTCATGAAATTCTTGGATAATTCCATGATAATTCTTGGAAAACAACATCCACCACTTGCCACTGAAGAGGAAACGAGGCACGGAGGCAGAGAGGTGGTGCCTGACTTGGTGTTCTGCAAGCTGCGCGCCCCAGCGTGCCAAGCTCCATACCAGAGGTCCTGCAAAGAGGGATCTGCCTCGGTCTGCAAAGCAGTTTAATATTAAACAGGGCCAGGATGACCAGGGCTGAGACAAGGGGACACAACTGTGCTGTCAAGGTAAGATCAGGGGCTGAGTCTGGGCTTGGAGGAGGTAAGTTTTTGGTTTTACTTAAATTCATGTCCCAAGTGACTTAGTTCATGATGATTTCAACTGCCACATCACTGACCCCTGAGTTCAGACTGTGCTTCCAATACTGGCGTAGGCAGAAAACTTCCTTCTTAAATTACAGGGAGTTCAAATAAGTGTAATCCTAAATGGGATCTCTGCTTCAGAACAGAATCAAGAGTCACTCGCGCCATTATCAGATCATCTTCTCAGACAACCTGAGGTCAGGCCAACCTAGGCAATTATTTATAGTCATTTGTGTGGAACTCATGGTATTTGAGTGCTTCACGGAGGTGCATCAGGCTGCATTAGAGCTCCAGAGATGGGTTTTGTTCCCTCGCATTATACTCGTTCTTAACAGCAGAAAGATTAGAAAAAAATCCTTCAAATGGAGATGGTGGCGTTTGGCTTTTTAAGGCAAACAGATGTGCTCCAACCCACACTGAAGAAGAAATTCAGACCAATGCCTGAGCTCCTGTGGCACAGCTCTTGCATAGCATTACACATTTCCATGAAAACAACCTTTCCGCACCATCGCAGGAAAAATTATGGAATTAATCTGTATAAATACGTGCTGTGACTGACAACATGGTCATGGAAGAGTACAGAAAGGCAGGAGCCTTCAGCTTGCCCACAGCCAATTTTTATGAAAGCCTTGAACATGAGAGGCCTTGAGACCTGTCCAGTTGCACAGCAGTGCTGTGAGCCTTCCACCAAAAGAAAGAAGGGTTCCTGCAGATACCATCACCTAATGCATCTATATAGGGGATATATAATGGATAGATCTAGCAGGATCTCTAACTGCAAGGTCTGCTGAAGAGCAGACTCTTTGCTACTGTTCTCACCTGCAAGTAATTTTTTTTATTTTCCCAGGCCTCGCATTATTTTGTGAGGAAACCCACAGAAATAAGATGAAGATCACAGTACTTTTGGAAGGGTATTGCACCTCTGTCCCAGTTAGCAAAACAACATTAATTATTCTGGCACAAAGGCCAAACAGAGCAGGGAAGCAGCTTTGCTAGTACCCAATTAAGAAAATTCTCTCAGAGCACAAGGAGCTGATTTCCCTCCCTTGTCCAACTTCCACACTTGTTTTGAGTTGTGTAGAAAATACTTTCCATACTTACCACACCTATTTATACGCATCAAAATAATACAAAAGAGAGAGTAATTGTACCAAGCAGTCACCTTTTTTCTCCCCCCATCCAACTGTTGGCAGTCAAGCTTCACTGCCAAACAGATTTCAGTCTTTGTTTCAATTCTGCCTTTTATTATGCAACTCCTTAAAAATAAAACCCTTTATTCATGTATCCATTCTTTCAGGATAATGTTCTTAATTATTACATTGGTCCTGAGGAAAAAAAAATAATAATCAGCATGATCTCCACTCTCCCCCTCACAGAACTTGGAGATGGATCTAGTATTAACTTCTGTTTATATAGCTAAAGCCCCTGGCCATGTAGTGCTACTTCATTATTTTCATTTTGTAATCTCTTTTAAAAAAATCATTGCCTACTTTAATATCGTTTCACTTAAGCATTTACCAATATGACAAAAGCAAAATGTTGTGAAATAGGAGAGCATTCACAGCTAAGACACTTGCCCCGTGCGACAGGTTTACACTGCTACTACCGTTCCCCACTGAGGAGCTAACTCACTCTGAAAACGGCCGTTCTTCTCCTTAAATAACAAGATTCTCAAGATATCCTGCCTTGAAACAGCCTCACAGCACTGCAGCACCCACAGCTAACATCCTGCTTCACTTCTCCTCCCACAGCCTTAGGGTGGACACGCTGTAGGTGTTAGATATAAACACACAGAGCTTAAACTGAAATTTCCCTAAGATGGGTGGGTGTAGAAAGGGATCTATTTGCACAAAGTAAATAGATCAGTATACTCAGTTACCTACCAGAAATCTGAAAAAAAGATCCTGGGGTATTCCTGTGCACATACCTATCGCACTCCAAATGTTTTAAGAGACTTAGAGAAATCCTCTCATTCCTAGTGAGCCTCTTCCGCCCAACCTCACTTGCCCCCAGTTTTCAGTAGGATCCTTCTGCCGCGCCATGGGACCTGGAGCCCTCCCCTGCTCCTTCACCGTCACACTTACTGCTTCCCTTTGCTCTCTTGCTTCATGAGTGCCTGGCTCTTTATCCGGATTCCCAGTCCACTCACCCAGGGCTGCTTGCTCTGCTTCTTGAGCAGTAAATAGCTGTTTTCTTCTTGTTTTGGAGGGAGATATATCTATTTACTGACTTGCCCAAATTTCCATATTTTGATTTAACCTTCCCCAGGAAATTCCACAATTTTCCTCCTGCACCTAGACAAAGCAGAGTGTGTCTGTTCTTCACAACTTCCCAATAGCAACTCCCGTTTAGTAAGGGCTGGTATCCTGAGGGTAACCATGCCTTTTAACCTAGCTTAAAAACACCATTTTAGAGCTTATTTGTGAAACTGACTGCTAGCAACCAGCCCTTATCTTTTACTCTCACCAGTGTGCTCAGGGTCTTGCTCCCTCCTTAACAACAAGTAGCTTTGATAAGAGAACTATTTTCACTGCTTCACAGTGTACACTCATCCAGTGACCGCTGCAGTGGCGCGGATAGCACAGTAACCATCCCGGGGAGACCAGGAGCTCCCTCTGAGCACTGAGTACAACGGGGCTGCAGTTCACCTCTCCGCAGGTCCAACACACCATGAAATGGCCACAGACGTTAGAATTTTCTGGACCATGAAAGGGGAAGTCAGGCTGACAACCTGAGAGCCATCTTGTGGGACTACGTATACCTCAACATTAAATTCAGCTTCAGCCTTCAGATGCCTCAGAAATGATCTTTTTCTCCTTTTTGAGGGCTAATCCCAAAATAATCACCACAGGTTCCCTATTCTTCTTCCAGACTATGAAGTTAGTAAGTTGAACATCAAACTGACTAGTAGGAACCTGCAATCACTAATTTCAGTCCAATCCAGCAGTTGATTTCTTAAGAAATGAGATACTTGCTTGAGATATGTTCCCCACCCTAAGAAACAGAACAAGTGAACATGTCTGCTGTGAGGTAGAAAGCTGACTCCTCCACACAGGACACGGGTTTTGAAGCCAACTGGAGAGGTCAAAGCCACTTGGCAACGACCCAGTTATAAATAAAAAAAATAAATACGCACCAGAGAATGGTGTTCCCAGGACTGGAGCCTGGGAAAATAGGAGATCTGTGAGGGCGCTGAAGGTAAGGGATAATGAGAAATCCATGACGCAGTTCAAGGCAACACGAGGCAGACATTTCACTGTGGCGTAGCCAGCGGTTGTGAGAAACGGGAGAGGAGACTCAAGCCCCTGCCCCTTCCCTACTACATGCAGAAAGTGCAGGGCCGGGGGCTCCNGGCAACACGAGGCAGACATTTCACTGTGGCGTAGCCAGCGGTTGTGAGAAACGGGAGAGGAGACTCCAGCCCTTGCCCCATGCAGAAAGTGCAGGGCTGGGGGCTCCGAGCGCCCCTGGGTCTGTCCTCTGCTCTCGCTTGGGGGGTCGGGCACCAAGACCCTGAGGCAAGGCACAGGGCAGCAGGAACAGACCTTCCCTGGCCCAGTTCAAAGCCACAGAGCGTGTGCCTTTAAAACCAGCTGTCTGCTATTAGGATTTCATTACTGCATAGGGCTCATGATTTTGGCAGGAGCATGTGACAATTACCCCAAATTCTTGGGGGAGTGACGCAGTGCATGACATCATACAGCAGGGCTGCTGGGACTAGAGCCTTTCGTTCGTGCCCTACTGTACTTGCTAGGGTAACAAACTCCAAATGAAAAATGAAAGCACAAGAGAGCTTTCAATTGCATCATCTATTAACTTTCAGTGCTATAACCGCTCATTCTCAAATGCGGATCTGACACAAAGTACACTAGAAGAAACTTGACAGATCTAACCAGGTACTAATGTTGACTTTGACAGATATTGATTTAAAAGCATTTTACACTGAGAAATCCCAGGTAAGATAATAGCAACAGCTAAAGGACCCTGGTCTGATTTGTGTTGCACTTTGCAAACCCGCATGCTCCTTAAGACCAGACAAAATATAAAAGCTCTAAATACAAGTGACATTTTGCAATCTCCTGGAAACAGCTTGCTGAGAAGTGACCTCATCAGTGAGGCTGCTAATATCAGAGCCAGGAGTGGACCAATATTAGTTGACCGTCAGAGGTCCTCCTTGATGAATTTGTTCTAACCTCACAAACAAGTAATTTAAAAAAAGAGATTAATAGTCTGGTTTTGAAGAAGGCTGATCTCACAAATATAAAGAGGTATAGGGTATGATTGGATATACCTTCTAACACTATCATTGTTTTACAAAAGATACATTTAAGCCATTTTTCCAGGAAGGAAAACAAAAGATTTCAACAAACAGAAGTTTCTTGGGCTATGTCAGCATAAAGAGAGAGCTGAACCCGTATTACCTGTGAAGAGAACAGCTTGGCTTTTTCTTCTTCAGCCTCCCTCAGCCAAGCTGTTTGTGTTGAAGGATGGATGTAATCCACACGCCTCAGAAATTCATTTAAAGGTTGAAATTTAACCCATGAAACACAACTTAATACAACTCGGACTCATTCACTGCACTGCAGCGATTCCATTTGAATCTTCGCCTCTGTTCCCTACCGCTGTAGGGAGGTAGTTGATCAGAAAAGGGCACCACTGCTCTGTACTAATCTGAGAGCAAGTTACCAGGTATTTAGCACGTTCTGTTCTTTAATGAGAGAAGACTCATATACAGAGAGAGTATATACATATATACACACACTATATACTCTAAATTAATAACCATAGGCCTGGCCTCCCCGCCAGTTTTAATTACCCTGGTAAGTCCTTCCTTCCCTCTCCCTCACACCCCTCACATCTTTTAAAACCTTTTGATTAATTAAACAAAACTGCTCATGTCCCCATTTTATTTCCTATATAGTCTTTATACTCACTAATTGCTACAGCTAGAAAAGGTCAGCGTCCAATTCTTCTGCATTACAACTCCCTAACACTATTATAATACAGTAGTCATTTTGAAAAATCCAATGCTACTCCATTACAAAACTTAGCTCCTTGTTACTTTTGCATATTCAATGTATTTTTCTTCAATGCTTTTTCTTATTCATCACAGGGAAATATTTTCAGCATCAGAAGTAGTTGAGGCTTGTCTGTTACAACCCTGGCTTCACTGATTTCAACAGCAATAAGACAACACACATCCCCAAGAGAATAACACAAATCTCGTATCAGAATCCTGACACAGTCCTGTTTTCTTGTTTTAAGCAAGGTTCGAAGCTTTTAAAGGAAAATCCTTTCACTGAAAATTTATTCCACATATTCATATGCAATACAGCATTGCCCCTGAAATGGCAGTAAGGAGAAAATTTAAAGCATACTCACTTTTTCTTTGTTTATCAGTTCAAGAGAAGTGAAGTTGTTTTAAAGACATTCAGCCCCGTATGTTGTTTTTTGAATGATTCTCCCACTAGTTTGCAGTAAAAGCAAAAATGAACTGAAATTTCCATAGAAACTGAGTGCACACCTTGTTTCAAGTTATATGTACTCTGCAAACAGATGGGGCATGTTATCTCCACCATCATAGAGGGATAAAAACAAAGACACAAAGCTGTGTAACATACTGTGGCTGAAGAAGAAAAGTAGATGAAGGTGAGCTGACTCCAGCCACCAAAATGAAAATTCAGCACATGGTGTAGAATTACAACGACGGAGGCTTCAGAACATACAATGCTTCATATTTGCTGTATTATACCAGAACCATAAGATTTGGTTGGGGGATCTTCTGTATTTCTTTAATTTTCTCCAACAACCTCATGTTTTACCTTCCACTCTTCTTTTGTTTTGTTTCCTTAAAGCACATGCATCCTCCAGCTCCAAGGCAACTATAAATGAGATCTGTCAGTGCTTATCTCCAGAGTTAACTTCTGATACTTGTCACAAAGCATTCTCATCTTAAAGCCAAGGAGATGGCTGATTGCCTATGATAATAACCTCGCACAAATGCAGACAGCAAGTAGCAATTCCAGTCAATCACTTGGTTCACCTCTCCTGCATCTCTTTCAATAGAGCCTTCTTGTGATTAGTAGATGACACCTTTAAAAACACATTTTCAGGAATGTGTGGAATGTATTCTCCAGTTGTAGAAACACCAGTCAGCTGAGTTGCCTTTAAATATCTGTAACATTCAAAATATGAAGCTCTAATTTTTATAAACTTTCAAAGAAATCATGCTGCCTAGCGTTTCACCTTATCATTGCAATCAGCCTCAGCTGGAGGCCTACAGCCTGTCATATTCAGGTGTCCTTTAGTTATTTCCATTAACACAGCCCAAATTGCATCATAAATCAAATACTCTTCAGGTAAAGAGATAATAGTGAATCTTTTTTGCTTGGCACAAAGCTGAAATCAGCACGGAGGAGTGCAAGGGGCAGCGTGCTCCAGCACAAGGACCTGGACTGCACTCCCAGCACTGTCCTTCATGTGCTGGGAGATGCAATCCCCCTCTTGCTTGCACTGCTGTTAAACTCTTGCTTCCCAGGATAGAGGTTACAATAGTAAATGTGGGTATAGCTAGTTCTAGTGGTACTTGAGTTTTGTGAAGCAGCCTGTTATAGTGTACAGAAATAAAGACACTGACTGCTGGAGCTAGGAAAAGCTTGTGCAACATCCTGCACACCTGGGCAGGCCCTGAGCTCTTCTCTAGCAGTGGTTTGCAGCATTTTAGAAGTAGATCCTTCATTATAGACTTGCTGACTGCATCAGCAGGTAGATGAACCACCCTCAATAAAGCTCTGTATATGATTTTTTCAGCACATTTAGTTCAATCTAATATACAGGATATGTAAGTGTTGGAGATGTCAGCCTGACTTCATCTTGCATGTACAACATAACCTAAACTAGCTGCTTTGACTTGCAGTGTCAATGCACCCTTGAAGGGGAATGGAAAGAGTTTTGGCTCAGAAGAGATGCTTATAACCTGGGCTCATTTACTTTTATTTTATATATATATATATATTTATTTATTTATTTATACACACACACCTATATATGCGTATAGGCATATATATAGGCATTTCATTCAACCAAGTAGGTTACTGGCAGCCATCTTCATAAAAATCTAAGCCTAATGTTGAAATAAAGTTTGCCATTTAACACTGCAAGATTCTAGTCTCCAGTAGAGGAATACCTGCTCCCCTTCCTCAAAATTTAGCACTCCAGTTGGCATCCTTGGTGCAGTTCCACAGTAACAGAAAGCTTTCTGATATAAGTAGTTCTAGCACAGAACCAAATGATGCTGTTGGTAACCATCTGGAATGAACTCTCTCCTTTTGACATTCTCCATATAAACACTTCAACATACCCCTATGGTCTCCAGAATTGTTACGCACCATTTGTGGTATGTGGCATGTTACACACCTGTCCACTTTAGAACTGCCTTTCTGATCTAGGGATACAAAAACCAAGTTCACTGGGGTCACTATAACAGTGTCTCGTCTCTTCGTGCGTAATGCCTGCGCTCAGGGTGAAGAGCAGCGCCGGGCTGCGGCAGCCAGGGCCAGCCGGACTGCAAGGAAGGGCTGTCCTTGCGGTGCAGGCGCTCGGGAGCATTCCTCCGGCCGGGAAGCACCGCGGCTGCGCTCGCTCGGCCTCCCGACTGCTACAGCCCTGCGGAGAAAGCGACTGGCTGGCTCAGGCCCAGAGCTGCATCCGTGCAGCCCTACGCCTTGCACTTCTGGGTTAGCTCTGCTAGTTCTGAATAGCCCTGAACGGCGCTGGTGTGAATTGGTGTAGATAAACCTGTATCGAGAAGAATGCAGATACACCTGAATCTCGGAAGATCTGATTTCAATTTATTTCAATACTATGAAGTCTTGGGTCAGTCACTTCCATTTCTTTATCTCAGTCTTCCATTCAAAAGCGGAAACAAGACTTCTTTTTCTCCCACTCTCCAACCATTTAGTTCCTTGAAAGAGCTAAGATGCCCCCTTATGAAGGACTGTATTGTGCATCAGCTTCCAGGATGGAGGCAAATTGGAATCTCCATGTACTAAATGCAAAAACACAACTTTCTAGTGAGTTTTCAAGTTGTTGAGCCTTAACTTACAGAAGCAAAAGCCAGTCTAATTTTACAAGAAGAATAACAACAGCTGGCAAAGCAAAGTACCATTTTAAACTGAAGACCAAAACCGTTCTTACTCAGTGGCAGAGGTATGTTCTGCATGGCCATCTCAGGGACTGGTCATGCCTAACTGTCCTGACTCAGGACGACAGAAGTTCCTGAGAATGTAGGAAGAATAACACTTTATATTAAAACTTCACTATCCTGGGATGACATAAAAGCATTACTGGTGGTCCTGCTTGGGGCAGTTAACCCATACGTTTCAAGGGAGACAACTCCCTTGAAATACACTTCCAAGCGAGGCTGAACTGCAGTACTTTAGGGAATCAGTCTGTGATGGCTACAGACAGCTTCAAGACAGGGAAGTAGCAGGTATTTGCTTTCCTTTTTTCTTTTTTTTTTTCTCTCTCTCCTTAAAGTGTCATAAATTAACTAAGACTGGTTTAGTCCAAATAAAATATATGAATTTTCAAGGTTTCTGAATTTTTATTTTGAAGTATTCCTCCTAAAACAAAGTTCAATTTATGTTTCCTCATAATAGTTACTACCTGGGATTACTGTACTATGAACCAATTGTTATTTATGTTACCTGTGGATACAATTATTTTGTTAGTGGAATTTAGCTTCCAGATTAATTTCATAATCTCTACGCCTATTACTTAGAGAAGAAAAAAGCACAAATCAAGATGACATTTAAAAAAAGGAGCCTAGACTGGTCTTGTAGGAACATCTAAATCCTTTCCCTTACTAAATAGCTTATCTCAACAGCAGTGCACCAGCCATTTAGGAAAATTAAAGAGGGAGATAGCAAAAAGAGACAGCAGATGATAAAGTGCAGTAGGTTCTAGTCACGTAGATAATGAAGGGACTCAGCACATGGCCTTTTCAGTTGATCCCTGCCTCAGCTTATCCTTCATCTGCTTAAATTCAAACAGATCAGTAATTATTAAAATGATTTTGAAATGAGCTACTCCAGTTTCAGGTGACTTTCTGTATATCCTATAAAACTTGGGGAGTCTTTGGGAAGACAGGTGGTGCAGATTTTTGCCATTTTAATTCCGTGTGGGATTTGATTTCTAAGCAGTGCCTATAAGCTAATGCTTACAGTAGGGTGATTTTTCCCCCTAATACACACAGTCGTTTGTGCGCCGCCTTCTACCCTTTCCAATGAACTGTCACCCTAACAGATGGCCTTCTACTCTAGAAAATACCCAATATTTTTTGCAAAGGCTTCTCATTCTGAAAGCTACCGTATACTGAAAGCGTATTCAAGACAATGTTTTTGCTCTTTACTACAAAAATTCTCTTGTCAAGGATTATATAAGCAAGAGCATGGATGAAGCAGTGGCTGCCTGCTCTGCTCAGCTTCTCAAATCTACTTCAGATAACTGCTGTTTCATAAAGTCCTTCTATGGATAGTGCTCTATCTTATATGATCACATTTTAGTACTGCATTCAAACATGTGACCAGCATTGATCACACGCTTGTTCTCACTTTCTCCCCTCAGGTGTAGAAGCTCATCATGGAGAACTTGGCTTTGATGGAGCGTTAACTGATGTTGAGTGCACCCGTTGCTCTGCTTGTATCAGAAGACACCCTGTAGAGATGCACAGTGTATGTGGAGCACTCCGTGTTCTCTCCACTAGTCCCTCCGGGGCTCCTGGTGATAGTCCCATCCAGCAGAACACGCTGCACTGCAGCAGCCGGCTGCTCCCAGCTCCTGTGTTGCTCAGGATGGCCGGCTCGTGCCCATGCTGAAGAGAGGAGCGCTGTGCAGAGCAGAGCAAAAAAAGGCTTCTTAACTGTATCAGCCCTATGCAGGTTTTCCAAAGGAGCATGAGCAAAGAAATGAACCCCGGGATTCTTCTCCATTCAAACTTCATCAGTACTGTCCTACGTGCTCAGATAGTCATTTTACAAATGCTGCTACGATTTCTCCTCCTATTCCTTCACAGAGGACCGAAAATTAAGAGAGCATATCTGCCCCAAACTCAAAAACCAGCTTGTGACACTACACTACACTGGTTTGAGACTGTCACTCCTAGTGAGCAACACAGCTCCTAAATGAACCATCTTGGGGTGTGCTGCATTGCCAGGAGCTTTCCTTGGCACCATCTCACCCAGGATGCTGCTATCACAACCCACAAGGTGCTGCCTCCTCTGCTCATAAAGGGATGGAGCTGTCACAAGAAGCAACGTTCCTCAACAACATTAGGTCTTAAAACTCCTGCCATTGAAAGCAATAGCAAAGTGCTTTGCATCATTAATTCTTAAAAGAAAAATGTGTTATTTAACAAGAGGCCTAGAAATGCTAGAAAACGTATATATAGTTAAAGACAGTAGAAGTCTTAAAACTCTTGTTTCCTTTTTTCTAACTACAAATGAATTAGCATGTCTGTGGCTGTGTAGATTACAAAAAATATTTGTAGACATTAACTTTCTAGCTGAGTTAACTCAAGTGCAGCTTTACCTTTCATCAACCAGACTGTCTCTTTATTATTCTTTGCACCAAGTCGAAATGGATACCTTGAACATCAAAACAACACAGCCTTACATTCTGCTTACATGCCTCTAACAATACTTCTTCCCACCTGTAGGTCACCGGTTCAGAGGTGAACAGGTCAACTCTGTCTTTTTTTTCTTCCTCCAAATCTTACTCTAGGAATCCACAGTGCTTAGAGGTCCTTAGATCAGCTTCTTCGAGTCACAGCTCCTCCCCACAGGTGCATGCCTCTATTGTAACTAATTGCTACGAAGACCCCTGACTTGTTTCTTCAAGTGACAACCTTTTGAAGTTGGCTTGTGCACTTTTCTGCTACCTTCCTGCAACTATATACTGTGGATTAAAGGTGCCAACAGCACTCCTACCAACGATCTGCATCAACCCGCCTGGGAGATGGGAAGAAAGCAGCAAAGTTACTGTGAATAATCACTGCCTAAAGCACTGAGTAAGAAAGATGAAATTTCAGGAATTCTTTGCTAGTGAAGAAAAAAAAAAAGGCATGGAGGACATTACTCATTGATTACCAGAAATGTGTGCACTTCAGAGTGTTCTTCTTTCCTTCCACTTTTACAGATTCACAGGCTGAATAAAATTTTTGCAAAGCAATTGATTAAGAAGAGAGGAGCTGCCTTACTGAAGGTTCAGATTTATAGCTCTCCTGCTGTNATGAAGGACATTACTCATTGATTACCAGAAATGTGTGCACTTCAGAGTGTTCTTCTTTCCTTCCACGTCTACATATTCACAGGCTGAATAAAATTCTTGCAAAGCAGTTGATTAAGAAGAGAGGAGCTGCCTTATTGAAGGTTATAAAGGTTCAGATTTATAGCTTTCCTGCTGTAGGGTCAGACCGAACAGTTTTGACTCAGCCTTGTGTAAGAGGCGCTGCCCAGAAGGAGCCCTGCGACGCAGAGAAGCCTCCTTCACCGCCGGGGACCGGGAGCCCGGGCAGCCACGCACTGCGGGTCACACCACATACTGATGCAACGGGACAAGGAAACACCCAGCTTTGCTGTATAGACATTAAATTGAGATTACCCAAAAGCCGTTACAAATTAAAATTCTGGGCAAAGTAATTTGCTTTCTATTTGCTCCCCAGTTAAGTTGTCAGAAGGTAAAATAAATACATTTCATATCAAAGAGCTGAGAGGCAGTGTGTACACTTCTGTTTTTCAGCTGATTTACTCCTAGTCACCAGCTAAAAGGCAACATCTCCAGAGTTCCCAGTGACCTGCCTGGACATGACAGACCTGGACACATATTTATTAACAGCAACATCTCAGTCCTGCCAGCCTTCCCTTCCACCTCAACACGCTACACATGACTTGGTATGCATCATTTACCATGAATGAATCTACTATGTTACATTCCACACACACACACAACAGATAAAGTGATATCAAAACTGAGTTTTACCTTTTGACCTGCAATTCAAGCTTCATAAAAGGTGCTAGAATGTGGCCTATACTAAACTGTACTTCTTTAGGCCATCCCAAGTAATTAAAAAGGATTCCCTCAGCTGTAGGTTATCAAAGTCACTATTTATGTAACAGCTGTACCTTAAAGATGAACTGATGAGGAAGCTTTGCCATATTGCATTAGTAAGCTCCTGCCATAGCAGGCTCTGAACAGTTGCTCTCTGTAGCTTCTGAAACCACCTTGTGCAGCAAGCTGAATTCCGGCAGCTCCAGTGATGTTGCCTTGCTCCAGTAAAGGGCGCATCCTTTACAGAATACGGTCATGTTTGATTATTTCTTATTAGACCGTAGTTTGAGATGGTATCAGCACAGTTAAGTGCTGCAAATAACTCCTCTAGTTTGATGCTAATGCAGGTACAATCGTTACCTGCTCTGGACAGAGTCTCAGCTTCCTCCTTACACTGGTCGTTAGTACCAAATTTTCCACTGCACGTAACAAGCTTTCTGCACTTATCCTCAGCCTTCACAGACAAGGTAACAGACGGATTTTTTAACCTTCACAGTGACTACAGTAATCAAGTTCCCCACATTATTTCATACCCAGAGGGTCCCTTCACATCAAGCGAGACATTTCAGGCAAGGTTTTATTTGATATTTGAACAAAAACAGTGCCTGTCCACTGCAGTGCATTCAATTCCCAAGCAAATGTATTTAATGGATACTGAGGTCTAGGTTAACTTAGTGCCGTGTCTCACAAGACTGCCGGCATGCCTGCTAGAACAAGCAAGCTCTTCCTTTTATGCACAGGGAGAAAAACAGGTTAAACAATTCTGCTTTTCAATAGTAATACCATCAGAGCTGATTTCTCTCCATTTAGCTGAGTGTTATCTTCTGTGAGATCCTTCACAGTAAGGAATTTTTTTTTAATACTAGTTGTGCTATGTTCTCCCAAGTCAAATGTTAGACCAAGTAGGAAATTTTTACATTTTTTTTTAAATATAAAAAGGCTCAGTAATGAAAACCACCATGAAACACTCATCAAGGAACATTTTCTAGAGAGGTTGGACCTCCAGGAAAGAGAAAGAACAGCAAAAAGCATTTGTCTCCCGAGATGAATGGGGACTGGCTACAGGCCAGCGCTTCTCTCTGGTCTTCTGGGAGACTCACATTCAATCCAGTCACCAATAATGTTTTATAATTCTGATTGTAAGCACTGAAACAGAGAGTGAAAAAAAGGATCCCCAAAGCTGTCCATAGCCTTGCTGCTCACTGCTTCCATCAGACGCAGAGAACTAAGGATGAAACTCAGGACGGTTTAGGTCGACCCAAATCAGCAACCAAACTGCTGGCCTGAAGGAATTAAGACATGACTCCTGACTTACTCCATTGCTTCCTTAAGTGTGCCTTTTTCTATATATACACAACTGCAAGACATGGAAACTTTTCATTAAGCTTGCCTTTTTACAGATCATCATTCATCAATAGATCCCTGCTTTGAAATAAGAGACAAAAAACAGTGCTTTTAACAAAAGCCGCCTCAAGGATTTAGCGCTTCAACACTAAGAACAGTCTGAAGCAGGACCAAGTTCTCTGTACTTGTGTGTGCTTGAGTATCTCTTGAACTTGTATACTGTATCAGATGGGAAGTGACAAGCGATTGTGCTTTCAAACGATCGTGCTTTTGGCTAGCCAAAATGTTTGCAATTTCAAAATTGCAGAGAAATTCTTTAAATCTTAAAATTAATATGTCAATGCTTTTACTGCAAAAATGTCATATTCCATTCCAAGGATAAGTCCCATTTGATCAGCACAAGACAGACAAACAGAAGAACACACGACAGCTCCCCATGTATGAGAAGTGTACAGTGGGAACCAACAGAGAAAATAAAACATCAAATTTTCATCACAGATGAGCACTGAAGATTCAAGACGAATAAAATCTATTTCAAAACACAAGTAGACATTACAGAAAACATATACAGAAACATTTAAATGTGCATCTAAACTGCATTCAAGCTGTTCCTGTATCACAGCGAAATTCCTCATGCTACATCTTGCAGTGCCTCAGCCCAACACTGTCATACCTTCTAGGAAACCATTAACTGTGTTATCTGATGTACTGGAATCCTGCTAATGACTTATCAATTCTCGCAAAACCTATCTGTCAGTTTCTTATTAATCAAATATGTTCTGGAATAGATTATTCCTTGAATTGCTTAACATAAGGAGATCAAACTACTGAGAGTACTTTCCCATCAAGAGGACTTCCAAGCACCACAGCACCAGCAATACAGAAAAAAGGATGTAAGTGGACATTTTCTAGTGATATTTGCCATATCAAACCTCTTTTTTTTCACCTAATTCTGTTTTCTAAACAAGTTTGGTAAAACTGATAAGTTAAGGTCTTACTAAAAATAACAGTAATCTAGTTAACTTATCAACAAGAGAGCTGATAACCAATCCAGGCTACACTAGGAAATACTCAAGATAGACATACATTCAGCACAGGCCAAGCTAACTGAACTGTACTGCTAGGATTAATTTCTTATACTTGCTTTTGTGATTGAAAAGAATTATTTGGCTATTTGTTAAAACAAATAGGAAGGAGCTGGCACAGTTGATGCTAGTTTATTCCTACATTCCAATGAGCATTTATCATAAATATGAAGTATTTATGATATTTTGCCTAAGCAGTACAGCACTACTTTTAATAATACCTACGGGGTGAGCCTTACATTTTACCTACAGAATTTATCTGTCCAATGAGTTAGAAAAGGCTTTCTAAATTCTTCTTAAAAACTGCTGTAGAATTTAACTACTTATCCCAGACTGATAAAATCATTGCTTAGTTTTTCAGGTACCCTCTGATACTGTTCTACGGCCTGTAGATAATAACTATTGTCCTTTGTCATTTAGGAGATGGAAAAACAACCTAACACATCCTTACGTGCACATATGATAACGGCTAGTACATGGTCTTCTAGATTCCTATTGGCCTTACAGCCCTTTTCTCTGAGTGTCTGTTGTTTTTACTAAGCAGTTATTCTGGAAATTGAGTATTGCAGTTCAAAACACAAGAATTTTCAGCAGTTGGGCACGTGATTAAGCCTATTTCGAGGAAGGGTAACCAAACAGAGATAACCTGAGAGCTTCCTTTTTCACATTAAAACTTGTGTGTACACGTCAGTACTAGTGAACTACTAAGTGAAGTGTGTCCTCCCAGCGGAAAACCCTGTTTTGGCACAGGACCGGCATTGAAGACTTGTAAAGTCTATGCCTGAGCCCACTGGCAACAAATTATTATTTATGGAGTCCTTTGACCTCCTCCTTCATGTTGCCACCTGCACCATGAGGATTTCAGGCTGTGAGAGTGCAGACAAAATTGAAACAAAGTTTAGTAAGACCTGATTAAACTCTTGCAAGTTAAACTTCTAAAATGTTACTATCTAGCTCAGTAAACTACTGAACTCATACCTAGATACCTTGTTTATTTGGAGCTTCTGAGAATCAAAAATGGTAAAAACACCCAGAAGATGTTTAACCTGTTTTAGGTGGTCCATATTAACTTCCATTTTTTCATAAGCCTTATCTCTTTGGTACAAAAGGAGCATCCTCCAGAAACACAAATCACGGATTGGGACCACACTCCCAATGATCTTTCAGATAGTGGCATAAAAATTCAGAGCAAATTCAGAGAGATCTTCTCTAAAAGCTCTTCCCCACCACTGCAAGCTGCTCATCATGTGACATTTAATCTAAACCAAAGGCAAACTGTTAGCTGTGAATATTTTTCCTAGCCAGGGCTCTAAATGTAATAATGGTTTTCAGAACGTGTGGGTCTGGCTCACTTCAAGCGGTTTTGCTCCTTCCTTGACTCCAGCTGCAAACTACTAAACACATACTTTTTTAGGTCATTATGGCCTAATGTCTGTGGCATTACATTATTTCAGTGACATATCTTTGAACATACCGTAATTCCAAAAACTGCAGGTCATCTTTTAGCTAACTGGAAAGCAGGATTTTATATTAACTCCATCCTTTGCCTGTGTCTTTTTTTTTAACATTACATTCAAACTTCCTTTCCCATTATTCCCTTCTTGGTAATGGGTCTTTTCAACTTGCCCTATTAGGAAAAAACATTGCTAGTGGCAAAAAGTGCCCCACCAGGGAGAACATCCTCCATTCTGATAAATTCTGGCACAGAACCAGGGATGGAGAATAGCTCGAGCACAACATTCATAAGCAGAGAATCTTGGAAAGGGAGATCTTGCCAAAGATGACTTCTACTCCTCCTCTTAAAGAAAAAACAACAACAAACAAGAAAACACAAAGGCCAATAAAAATGTCCGCTGTCTTCAAAATGGTACTTACATGGTTCTCTTCTAAAAGAAACTAGGATCTAATTTGTCATTTAAATTACTCAGGTCACTCCATGGTCCGGTGATGTATATATGCGTTAGATGCATATAACTGTTTATATTCTAATCCCAATTAGCTATTGCATAGAATGAATTTGGAGGACTCTGTTTAAGAGAGGAAACTGAGCAGCAAACTTCTGTCCGTGAGGTTGGAGCCGCACATCAGAGCTCCACCACCACTCCCCAACACACCAGACGAATCCTGATGGCTCTTGAAACGTTCAGACAACGCACTTTGTGTCAGGCAGTCTCTTGCGAGCTGTGCTNTGTCATTTAAATTACTCAGGTCACTCCATGGTCCGGTGATGTATATATGCGTTAGATGCATATAACTGTTTATATTCTAATCCCAATTAGCTATTGCATAGAATGAATTTGGAGGACTCTGTTTAAGAGAGGAAACTGAGCAGCAAACTTCTGTCCGTGAGGTTGGAGCCGCACATCAGAGCTCTACCACCACTCCCCAACACACCAGATGAATCCTGATGGCTCTTGAAACGTTCAGACATCTCCTCAACGCAGTTTGTGCCAGGCAGTCTCTTGCAAGCTGTGCTACCTCCTGGGCAGCAGCTACATGGCCAGAAATTCTGTGTTTCTGGCATCTCTCTTCCCTCTCCTCTCAACCAAGCGCCCAACAGAGTAAACTGCGCCCTGCGGTGCCAGTGCCAGTGCCAGGGAAGAGTTCAGAAGAGGCCGTAGTTGCTCTGCACTGCAGGTTCCCTGGCTCCGTCAGCCGCACTGCAGCCACGACTAGGGCGTGCTCTGCCCTAGATCAAGCCCCAAGGCAATGAAGTGCTGAGCACCAACCCACCTTCGGTGCCCCCATGCCCAGAGGCACGGCTGGAGAAGGGAGATCATGGATCAAGGCGGCTGGGCGAAATTGCCATACCCTTCCCAAAGGGAACCAAAGCCCAAAGACCGCTAGAAACCTCGGGACACACAAGAGCCACGTCCCATCATGCGAATGGAGGGCAACATGGCCAAGTTCTATCTTGGCACCAACACTTCGGAAAACAGAACTACCTTAAAGCTATGTAAATGCCCCCAAATTTCTAACCCTGCTCATCATTTTTTTGTTCCTGCTGCCAACAGCCTGGCTGTTCTGGCCCTTTTGGCTCCCTGGCGCTATAAAAAGCCCAGCAAGAACACTCATTTTTCAGGAAAGCCTTGCTGCAGACTGAAGAGTATTAGCTAAGCATGTACACTTTGGATGTGTATCCAAACCAAACCCAAACATTTTGAGATTCTTCCTTCACTAACTCCAAACACATTTGATATGCTTAAACACGCATTGTATTCTGTCAGAAACCAAATACTATTTGCTTTTCCAAATAATCAGATATATTCTGCTGGATGATTAACAGGAATATTGCTCACCCAGAGCAATCAAACATTGTTTTACTTTATTTATTTATTTAGAAGAGCCTGATCCATAGCCCTTGGTCTGTGGACTATTTCCACTGACTTGGACAGACTTTGGATCAAGCTCTAAGCGATTCTTCTTTCTGGATATATTCATCCATTGAAGCCTGAGCTCAGAACTCTTTTTTTCACACTGCTGCTAAAAGAATGAATGGACTTAAAGCTTCTTATAAGGCCGGATATCACTAGGTAAATTGAACACAGAGGCTTGTTTTCCTTACATTTGGTTTTGATGTTCTGTTCACTGAGCCTATGTCTGCAAAGGTTATAGATGATGCAATTTATTTTCCTTCTGCTTTCTACCAGTAGAATGCTGCTCCTCTTCCTAGATTAAACACAGGTTTTATTGCACATTTATCTCAAAATATATTTCTTTGAAAGGTCCAAAATCTAACAGCATGTTTCACATTTACTAATAGTCTCTTGTTTTTATCCTAGCCTTGTAAGGATTTTGCTTCCAAACCACTCCTGCCCTCTTAGAGTCAAGGGTAGGTTTGTCTAAATTTCAGCAGGAGGAATACAGTGTCTCTCTGATCCTGCAAGCAAACACTGTAAAAACTTATAATCATTCCATCATGAATATGAAATTAAAGAAATTGCTAGTATGTGAAATAACAATAAACTCTGTTTGCTTTTGATTTTACTCCTTTGTTCCTAATCAAACTGAGATTATGTACACTAGTAATTTTCCATGTTTATATTCAAGTTACCTCTATGCATAAACCTGCTCATTTTCTATTGAATTTTGACAAGTGTTGGACTAATTGCAAAATGCTGGTATTATTATAACGTGTACTAGATTGCTTATGCATCATCTCAAACACAATCGTATTTCTCAATAAGCACACTGGATAACACATAGCCGTTCATGTCTTTATACCAAACTGTCCTTTCTGCTTCTTTGCTTTCTACAAATACAAAACTGAATTCAAGTCCATGCCAAGACTGTGTAACAGTATTCATACAGACTTTGCAAGACAGATTTTTCAGACTTTTAAAAAAAAACATCTACCAAATAGTTCATCTTTAAAAAGAGTCCGTCCTTAGTCTCCAGAAATGTTGGGACTGAATCAGTAAGAGGCATGTTCATATAATCATTAAAATAAAGGGCAGGATCAGCATCATGGTATCTTATTCATATTACTTTTTGCTCAGGAACAACCCTTTGTTTTATTTTATTTGGGATTTATTTGAGTGTCTAACATTAAAAGTAGATCTGCTGTTTCATAGACATAATGCTACAAGCCTATTTTGCAGTATTTATCTTATATGTTATATGAACTTAACAGAGAACAAAACATTCCTAAGCTGCTCCTGTGTTATCCAACATTTCTGTTTATTCCAGAAGTCACCTCTGTGAATGTGCCTATACAGTATGCTCCAACCATAGGTTTTCATCAAATTATCTTGCTTCTTAATTACTCACAAATACACATAAGCATTGTAGAAGTATACTGAAGAATGTACAAAATTTGAGCTGGTAAATAAAGCAGATATCCATCAAATGTTTTTATATTTCTTATTAAGGGAGTAGAGTTAACCATAAGCACTACAATCACATAAAATAACCCAAATGTTGAAATAATTAACCTCATAGACAAGCACTGGTACCACTTTTGTTCTATATATTTTTAACATAATACATAGGACAGCCATAGATAGAAAAGTGAAGGAAAATATGTATGAGAACACCAGGCACTTCATTCTGAACTCATCTCCCTGCTTTACAAAAATAGTAATGAAAACTCTTGTTGTTGTAGTAGGTTTTTTCTCCTCCCTAGACCTGCTGCACGTATATTATTCAAAAGCCATGACTCAGGTATAAGCATCACTAGGACCGTGTGCTTGGACTATTATTACAACTTCTGCAAAGCAGATCCTGCTGCTAAAGAATCACCATGAAAGTCTAATAAATAAATGAATATTCAAATGGCCAAATTTCAAGGTCAGGATTGAGATTTCTTTTCAGAAGCTCTTGAAACAAAGATCCTCTGTCTTGACACCTATTAGGCACTAGATCCAAATGACACCCAGTCAGCACATTGTGACTCCATTCAGTGCCCTACATGATCAAGGTTTCAAAGTCCTTTAAGTCCCAAGGAAGTAAGGATGCAAACTACTGAACTCATTCATTTCCTAAAAGAAAGCAATGGAAGCTTCTTATGAATTTGATGGTGCTATATCAGGCTCCCAACTGCTCAAAATAAAAAGTCAAATTTAGCACCAAGTACCATGCACTATAAGGAACATTTAAGCTTTTAGGAGAGCATGGAACAGTGAAGGCTAATGGTCAGTATTTGGATAATAAAGTGCATATTTTTAGAACATTCAACTTTTAAACTGAGAAACTACTGAATATAAAGATAAGTTTTTCATTTATCAAAAAGGAAAAATTATGGAAATTTTCATGAAGAGGTACTGTTTAGATGTAATTTCAAAGCTAGAGAGAATTAAGTCTAATGGTCAGTACTTGATACTAGAGCAAGATGTACAATTCATGAATCAATTCCGCCAGGGAACAAACATGAATCACTGTCAAAATTGCTTTCACAAGCAAAGAGCACAAAGGAAGCCTCCTGGATCACTTAGGCACTGAAATCACAGTGTGGTGGCCCAGCAGGCTCCAAAGCTGCGATCAAGAGANATTCCACCAGGGAACAAACATGAATCACTGTCAAAATTGCTTTCACAAGCAAAGAGCACAAAGGAAACCTCCTGGATCACTTAAACACTGAAATCACAGTAGAGCCCCTGAAGGTTCCCAGAGCCAGACATAACCTGTGATGCGGCCCAGCAGGCTCCAAGGTGGCCATCAAGAGAAGTTGTCATGGGAGGGATCTTGATGAAGCCTCTCATCTCCTTCAGGATGCCCCCTGCAATGCCGCTCTACTTGGAGCTCCCAGCTTTATCGCCCAATCCCAACCCTCAGTATTATCTCCAGCATGGCGATAAGCACACACAGATTCTCATTTTATTTNATCACTTAAACACTGAAATCACAGTAGAGCCCCTGAAGGTTCCCAGAGCCAGACATAACCTGTGATGCGGCCCAGCAGGCTCCAAGGTGGCCATCAAGAGAAGTTGTCATGGGAGGGATCTCGGTGGAGCCTCTCATCTCCTTCAGGATGCCCTCTGCGAGGCCACTCTACTTGGAGCTCCCAGCTTTACCCAAACCCTCAATGTCATCTCCAGCATGGTGATAAGCACACACAGATTCTAATTTTATTTCCAATACCTCTGCAATACCTGAAAAATACTTTTTGTTTTGGATAAAAATCAGTATAAAAAGAAAAAGTGATAGCAACAACCTTCCCAAGATGACTATAGTATGTAAACAGCACATAACAACTAAGCTTAATTCAGCCCTTGGTGAAATCACATAAGGCTTCATCACATCAAGCGGAANCAAACCCTCAATGTCATCTCCAGCATGGTGATAAGCACACACAGATTCTAATTTTATTTCCAATACCTCTGCAATACCTGAAAGATACTTTTTAATTTGAATAAAAATGAATATAAAAAGGGAAACCGATAGCAACAACCTTCCCAAGATGACTGTAGTATGTAAACTAAGCTCAATTCAGCCCTTGGTGAAATCACGTAAGGCTTCATCACATCAAGCGGAATGGTCTTCTGCCCTGCACAGCAGCTGACGGGCAGAGGATCCACTCATCAGGCTAAGGGCAAAGCTCTCGTTTGTGCCCTGGCAGGGGCTGAAGGAGGAAGGCTGGATGGAAGAAAAGGAGTTGCAGCCCATGCTCTGTAGAGCCATCACCCTCCCCTGTAGACAGGAGGATGAATTTCAGAGTAACCAAAACATAACTCATTGCTTTCCCTTTTCACCGCTCTGTTTGTAAATATTTTCCTAAGTACCTCTTTAGCAAAGTCTATTGTAAATAGGAATGTCCTCATTGGAATGACATGGAAAAAGCAAAGTACCAACCAATGCTCTTGAATTACATTAACATCATCTTCAGATCTGTGAAATAGGTTTGACCTTATTTGCCTTTAGAAAACTTTGCTAGTACCCCTGATGCAGTGACTACAGACATTTGATAAAATTTATATCCGAGTCTTCATTGAAGTTGTATTCTGTTCACTGCTGCATTGAAGACTGTTTTTGTTCCTTTTTTTTTTTGTTCAAGAGAACATTGATTTATGTGAAGGCCCTAAGGACAGCAGCAAGTCAGTGCAAGACAGGACATCTGCGCTTTATTCCTTCCTTAGAGCTCCTCTAGGGTTCATAGGACACTGTGACAAAGCACAGGGGCCTGGGGGCTGTGCAGCTCCTCCCGGGTAAGGAGGAAGGTGGGACGCACACTCGGCACCAGTGAGCTCGTGCACTCAGCTAACCGCGTGTCTTCAAGTTATTAGAGGCACGAGACTAACAAGGTGCCATAGCCAGCAACATCCCTTTCCTGGAAGGGAGAACACATCACTTCAGAGTTAGGCTCTCACAAACTAGGAGCTCGCAGGACAGAAAACAGCAACTCCTTCTCTTGGCAGAACGGCTCCATTGCCGAAAGGCTCCACACAGCCCTGCAAGTGGCGTAATGCATTCGCGAGCACTCTGAGGACACAGCCTGATAAAAGCAACTACCTCTTTTCTGAGCAGCCTCGCAGGAACCCCCAGAGCAGCCGTTACCAAAGGCCCATCCAGGTGTTGTTGAGCTTGAGCAGGAGAAGGGGCCGGGAATGAGAGGAATCCCGCGCCGCTGCCCGCCCCAGCTGCCACCGCCTTTTGTTTCTCTAGTTTCTCTCAACTGCAGCCACGTCCCGTTTCTGCGCGGGTGACAGACAGCTCCCAAAACCCGACCACCTGGCCTTTATCAATAGGCATAACCATAAAGCCCCCAGGACCTGGGCCAGATGCAAAGTAAAATTCAGCAGCATTCACCAACAAAAGCACTTACACATTCAAACCTTGTTGTTTCTTGGTGAAGTTCATCATTGTTTACTGACAGCTCAGCCCCAGGAGTAAATCTTCTCCTCTAGGAGCTGCTGTCAACACTTCCCTCTCCGCTGCTAATTGTTACCTTATACTAATGTTGCTTATGACCAGCACCCCAGGAAAGCAGTTTGCAGCCTGCAGCGTAGCAGCCTGCAGACCAGCACCTGGCAGAGCGCTCGGCCCCGCAGTAACGCATGCATCTCGCCGCAGGCCCGTGCCAAAGGCATTTCTGCTCTGATAGAGGCAAAATATCCTTAAGATCTAGTCCATGGGAATGGTTATGTCTCCTATATGAAACAGACTCAGAAACTCTCAGGTATTTCACTTGAATTTGGCCACTTTTAATTTGTTTCCAATTTTTTTTTATCCAAAATATTACTAACGTCTTCCTAAATGATAAAATTTACATGATAAAATATATTTAAATGCTACTTACAGCATGCAAACAAATATTTGTGAGGGACTGCAGAACACTATACGTCTCACAAAAGAGAAGCAGAGTCTAGCTGTCCAGTACACGATTTGCTCTCTTGCTGGATGTTGGTACTGGTAAAGGTTTTTATTACATTAGGTTGCTTTCGGGTGCATGAAGGTTCTGGATGCCCAAATCTGACGGGCTCCTTTGAGAATCCAGACCTTTCCCTAGCATATTTTCACAAAAACTCTTTCTCTCCGTGCTGTGGGACACTCAAAGTGCCACCACCTCTCTTCAACCTCCCTGTTCCAAGGAGACCTAATACATCTCAATACTTTCACTTCAGGTCACAAGGCTTATTTCTATTTTCCTTTTACTTCTATGTCAAGTTAAATGTGTTCCACGTTTAAAGACACTGATAGCGCTGACAGCGTGAGCTCTGCGATCCCACCCGGCAAAAGCTTCGTCTAGAAACCAACCTCCCCTCAGCAGGCACCAGTGAAGGGCCCCAAGAGCAACATGTAGCTCTGTTTATTAGGGCTGTTGGTTTGGATGCCAAGTTCTCCAGAGACGATTGAGTGCATTTTGTATCCAGCTGGAATATGTCATAGATACAGTCAGGTCTTTGAATTTTAACATTCCCAGGTGATTTGAGTTTTTTTTTAGATATTAGCCTTTGGTGTAGAAAGAAATCTGGACTTCCAGAGCTTGTGCATAAACAACCCTCTCACTGTTTTCCTCCTGGAAAACTTAGGTTTCTTAGATTGGAGGTTGGAATTTTGAATATATTCCTTCCCTCCTATCCGCCCTTTACCAAATCATGTAAATAACCAGGCCTGGCTGACACTTCCCTAAATCTTTTAAGTTCTCCAGTTAAGAAAAATAAAATATTTGTTTTTAGATGAATGCAATATTTTTTAAAACAATTTTTTTTAATTGAATGATTTTGAAATAGTAGCATCAAAATCAATGGTGAAACTTTGAGATTTTATACACTGGATTTGAACAGAAGCATTTTTTCTTTGCTAGCGCTTCAGATATCTATCACGAATATGATCTTGGATCTTGTGCCTATTTACATTAGTGGTGGAGCTTTCTACTGATTTTATTTGCCAACAACCGAATGTACAACATGTTGAAAACTTTCAAGTTTTTCTACACAACAAGACAGCCATCTTCCATGTGTTCCTGAAAGAATATATTAAGCCCATGCAAAGAAAGATTTCTGCCTGTTGTAAATAACTGATAGGGTTTGTAAAATATGCTGCTCATTCATGGTCTGATGTAAATCCTACTGAACCATAAAAATATTCCCACTGATTTCTGGTGGTGCTGGATATGGTCCTTAGGCAAAACTGTTCCTTACAATTTTGTTGAAGTTGCTCTGCATGGTAACATCAAGGGTTCTTTTATACTTATTCTGATTAGGTTTGGTTTCAGCCTTGTTTATTAACTTACGTGAATAATGGTTATATAGGAATTTATTTTGAGTGGTGGCATTCAGAGATAAACTGAAAACTTTCACAGGAATACAAACAAAAAGAACTTAAGAAATGAATTAGATGTTTCCTCTATGTAAACAATTTCTTTGACCATCCTCCTGCCTGCCACTACTCAAATCCAGCATGTTTTCATCAGCTACATTTTCATGGAAGAAGAATGAATTTCGGAAGTAAAGGAAGATACTTATAACATGTGACCATTACATTTTGGGGCTCGGTTTGAGATCTCTTATTCAAAGAAACACCCAGCACACTCCATTTCCTTACCCCAGGATTTTTAAGTAAAAATGCCTTGCTGTGCCCTTTCCCCATGTGCAACTGGTCAAAAACTGAAGGCCTCTCTGCTGATAAGGCTCTTACCAGCTATACTTTTGTCTTTGACACTTCTACGCTGTTTCACTGCACTGGGCTGTATTTGAAGTCAGCCTTGAAGACCACCCAGAAGTACCAGCCGGTGCAGAACTCTGCTACTCGCATTCTTAGCAGAAAGGAGCTGCTATCACCATAAAACAAACTGTGCTCAGTGTTTTGCTCTGCGTATCTTTTGCTTGGTGCTACAGCAGTGTGCAAGTTGTACTCGAGAAGGCCGGACAGGCTGGCAACCGATTACTTGAAGCTTTCTCTCCCCTCTGCTCCACCAGGGCTTCTCTCGAGTTCTTTGATAAAACCTTTAGGACCAGAGGCAACCCACACCGAGGAAAAGATCAAACTCTTCCCCTCTGGCAGTTTTGCAGAGCAAGAACTTGGTAGGGCATAGTGCACATTTGTTATGGCAGGTTTTTAATTACATCTTTGATACAGCAGTGATAGGATTCCATATGTGAGAGCAATGCAGCAAATGCACTAGTGAATCAGAGTTAAAACAAATTTAGGTTAGGGTAGATGCTTCCCCCGGTGTAAATTAGCTGTTTCACTGATTTGAATGGAACCCTGCATATTTCTTGCAACGGCGCATCTGATCTCTCCTGGGATTTTACTTAAGTGTCTACATTATAAAAATTATAATAACACTAGCTATTGTACATAAGGGTACTTTCCTCTCTCCTAACCCTGCAGCTCTTGATGTTACTAAACTGGTGGTGAACTTCTAAGGGAGGCAGACCACGTGTTGACCTGTGTAAAATACATGAAACCTTGAAAATATTAGAAGGTTGCGGACTTTGGAACTGTGAACCTCAGCTGGAACTTCCTGCCGCCTGCTTTCCCGCTTGGAAGGCATCAGGTCGAGTTTTGTGCTCTGCGGCACGCAGCATGTCTGATCACAACTGACAGACTGCTTTGAAAGCAGGCAGGAACGAGGAAAGCTTCATCTGCTGCATAATATAGCTGCAAAGAAGTTTCTATCTAAGGCAAGGGAATAAAAGAAAGCCCACGGAGGAAAGATGAATATATTTAGAAAATTATGTGCATTATTTTGTATTCTAAATGACAATAAATTGTGAGTCTTGGTATATTTTGTGAGACTACCCATTTCACTTTCACTACAGCTAAAGCATCAACTGAAAATATCTTAAGCTTCTAAATACAAATCTTTAGTTAGATAATTTATAAGCTGTTCATATTATTTGGGTTATACTCAGTAAGTTCCCATTTAGTTTCCTCTAGATAAAATGCCTATATTAAAGCCATCCTGGTGAAATCTGCTTATTGCAAATCTCAGAGTGACACCCCAGCTATATATTCAGATCACGAGTGTCAGATAAACTGCACACCTAGCTCTGCGGGTTTTAAAGACTTGATATTCAGCCTTTGAGTATCTCACTGCTATTTTCACCCAGCAGAATGACATCAGAGGAGATTTTTCTCGGACTCCATTAATAGATGTCATTGGAACTTCTCTTCTTCTCCCTTTTCTCTCTACCTCACTTCCTTCCAATTATCTCCAAGTCAAATATTGAGACTGTTTTCTAGTCATCCTGACCAAGACCACGATCTACTAATTGCACCCAAGACAAGAGGACTGTGGTCAGTGTAAATGACTAACCAGAGCAGAGAGAAGTGGTAGGAACCAAAGCAAGAGTAACTATTCTGCCCATCACATTTGATAGGGCCCAGACCAGACTGCCTGAACAGCCTCTTGATCATCCAATATGCATGAAAAAAATATGCTTCCAATGACGTGTTCCCCAAAGAAGGAAAATTAAGTAAATTAAGTTCTCATGAAAACAATAGGCTAATAGGTCATAGGTTCAGCTACTGCCCTAAGCCCTGATCTGAAACCAACTTGCTGCTAGAGCTCTCGGTCCATCCATAGCAGATACTTGTGTAAGTGTGGGGGGCTTAACCTCATCACAGGGGGGAGCAAACAGCCCTGGGCTTCGCTGCTGGAGCGCAGAGCAGGGCAGAGACAACACTGCGCCCGGCTCTGACCTCCTCTCTGGACTTGAGGCCCTGGCTGCTTTTCACAGGCTATTTGGCAGCCAAAAATCCACAGGGGATAAAATGCTTGTAACAACAGACAATGTTTTCCATCTTTCTTCTCTGGATCTCCAAATCTGGATAGAGCCACTGCCAAAGGTTTTGAAGGAGCAGGAAACAGAGGAAGGACAGTGGGATGGAAGCAGAGATGAGGACAATCTCTGTTTGACTTTCTTTGCTTCCACTACATCAACAAATATGGGAAGTAGGACTGGAATCTGAATGCCAACAGTTTTTGACCAACTAGATGATCTCATATAGAAGGAAAGTGAGCAAAGAACAAAATATCTCATGCTTTGGTCTTTTGCTGGAGGGTCAAGTATATAGACATGAAGAACAACTGTGCAACAAGACAGGTAGGTAGAGGAAATAACGGTCTCACTATCAAACCCATCCTCTCATTCTTCTTATGTGAGTTCAGGACATGGGTTGAAAGCCAGAGAACATACCAAGATTGTAGCCCAAGGAAGAAAATGACAAGGAGTTGACCCAAAAAGGAAATGTTCAGCTCTTACAAATGCTTTAGTTCTGTTTATCAAACAGAACCCTCAACATTTCCAAACAGAATATTTTCATTTCATGCTCCCATTTTCTACATCACATGCAGAGAGAAAACAAATGAAAATGTCTAGAAGCATCAATAGTTTATTGCGCTATTCACTCCTCTGGCTCCAGTTTACCCCAAAGCCCTTTTGGTAGCCATTGCATGGATAACCAGAATTTGAGGCTTCAGGGCATAAGCATAAGAAATCAGCGATATGGGTAAAATGCTTGAGAGGGCTAAGATACTTCAGATACAGGAAAGATCTTCTTGATGTAACAGTATTTATTAAAATAAACAAAAGATAACCCCCCCCCGCCAAAATCCACTGGCCTCTCTGAACATACAAGGCACAAACACATCTTCCTTTTCAAGAAGTCTGTATGTCTGTGACTCCAAGAAGCTCTATGCCTAGTTGTGTCAAACCAGGAAGAGAGATAAAGATCAGAACGAGTAGCGCTCAGTTCAAAATTCTCCTGTTATAACGGACAGGCTGCGTTTGGGTGGGACAAGGATTTGGGAGAACAGAAATATTATTGCAGGGATTTGTGGTTAATCAGGACTATCGTGTGATATGAAATACAGGAAACCACCACAGATTTATGGCTGTACTCATGCACCTCACTCTTACCAACCACTTTGTAAGATTATCTGGCTCTAGACAGAAGTCTTTAAATCTTAGGTGCTGATCTTGCAAAAAACTTATGCACGTGCTCAATTTAGCAGTTACTGTAAAAAGTTCTGCTGAACTCAACAGTCCAGTTGCACGCTTAGTGTTAGGCACTTGCCTACTGATCAGCAAGGCTATCATTTATGTCCACAACAATTAACTACGCTCTGTCTCAGTACATTAATGTCTAACAGTCAATTCTCTATTCATCTTGTGAAATCTAACAAGAAAACATTCACTTTAAGCCATTTTATAGGATTAAGAATTTATCGAAATCCAGCAACCGAATTTTAAGTGACAAAAAAGAAAGCAAGCTCCAGAAAAGTATCAACTCCCTGTTATACTTGGTAAACAGTTAGCCTAAATTATACCAATACCTGTCAATTTGTACAACAATCTCTACTAAATTCTACATCATATCCCCTTTACCTCATCAAAACTAAACAAATGTCCCCTGAATGGAATAGGAATTACACTAAGTTCTTAATGTGTATGAACAGTTCCATAAGAGGGCAGAAGAGACAGTGAAATACCCTTGCACAAAACGGCTCTGAATTTTCTTAAGTTAACAGGTCAAGGTGCAGAATTTTTAAAACATATAAATAATGAATCAAGTAATTTCAAAGTTGAAAAGTACAGTTTGCATTGAAACTAAATTCTAAATAAAGTTTCACCTGTCATAGCTTTAAGACAAACAAAGAAATCATTGTGAGAGAAACATTACAAGCCAGGTGGGTGAGGAAAAAAAGTGCTTTTTAATCAATGGTCCAATGAACAAGAGCATGCAAGTGGAGAAGGGATGTTAACATTAAAATACTGACTTTCTCTGTTCTTCCTTAATTATGCACTGTCAATCCAATATCAGGATGATAAACAGGAAAATAATGAATACTCATCAGACTATCAAGTCTCTCACAAAGAAACCATGCTGTTAGAGGACATAGCTTATTTTGCAGTCAGTTAATACAAATAATATGCCCCAAAAGGCTAAGCCTGGCATTCTTTGAAGTCTACATTTTTTTTTCCACTGATTCCAATAAGCATTAGATTGTCTTATTGGGAAAAGATTGACGCATATCTTGAAATTACCTTTAAATGATTAATATCATTAGTAAAATAGTAAATTCATACATACATATTTCTACAGACCTTGATCCTTTATATGCTAAGGTATATTGAGATAGCCTTTCATTTAAAAATTCAACAAGCTGTAAGATTGTTGCCAAATAAATACATTGCAGGAAGTAACACTAATTCACTGATTTAAATGGGCATTTACTTATCCACAATGCCATGATGAGATACAAGAAAAAATACACGACAAAAAGGGTCCAATTCATCTGTGGCATAATAAAAGTGAACAAGGGGTGGGTAGGTTTAAAAAAACCTGATAACCTGCAAGCAGTAGCCAACATTAGTCATTGTAAAAGTCACAGGAATAAGAATTGTATTTGCCTCCAGGTTAAGGGGGGTTTATTCTGAAAATGTCCTTTTGGTCTGTAAGAAGAAAACAGAAGAGGGGCTCTGTCTTCATCTTAAATACTATTTCAGACAGAAAGCAGCCTTTAGGTCGCACTGGGACCTACAGCCCTGCTCTCGGGGCTCGGGGAAATGAAACATCCAGTACCAACAAACATTTCTTTTTTCTTGTTGTAAGCACAGCTTTGTTGAGCAGAGGTGTGAAGCCCTCAGGTGAAGGTTCACCTCAAAATAAAGTCTTTGCCATCAGGCCTGTATTCTCCTGGTGGATTAGCCACCACATATGGCCCATGGCATAAGGCGATGCCAGCTTAACCACGTGCCCTCCAGCCGCGCACAGGTTTGTGCAGCCGGAGCTGGAGGGGCGTTTGGGGAAGGAGGAGCTCTGGGAGCTGCCGTAACTCCCAGCACCCAACACACAGCCAGGGNTTTCTTGTTGTAAGCACAGCTTTGTTGAGCAGAGGTGTGAAGCCCTCAGGTGAAGGTTCACCTCAAAATAAAGTCTTTGCCATCAGGCCTGTATTCTCCTGGTGGATTAGCCACCACATATGGCCCATGGCATAAGGCAATGCCATCTTAACCACGTGCCCTCCGGCCGCGCACAGGTTTGTGCAGCCGGAGCTGGAGGGGCGTTTGGGGAAGGAGGAGCTGCGGAAACTCCCGGCACTCAACCTGCAGCCAGGGCCCTCCTTAAAACCAGCAACTGCTGTAAAGGAAATCGAGTTGCTTGTATTTTGTGAGCAATGAGCAAATTACCAGAACGTCAAATTTTATATAGTGTTCCTCCAACACCAATTTTCTATGTAATTTCACATGGTCTCCAACTTTCACTCGTGGCATTTACTGAGGTCACTCTTCAGCTCTAAGTAGTGTCTTTACATTAAACATTCGTAGTCCAGAATACATATGGAAAGAGCTTGAAGAATTTATACTCCAACTCATATTTCCTCCCTAATGTATACCGGTCAGGTGAAAAAATAAATTAGAAAAGATAATTCACTGGCTGAGATAGTTTAGAATAGGTTCCCAAGTATGTCTTCAAAAATCACTATTAAAAAAAAAAAAACAAAACTTGTGGGAGGCCAAGAAGTTCTGTAGTAACCCAACAGCAAAACTAAGTGTAGAAATCCCAAGTAAAATAATTCAAAATCAGGCTTCCCAAGGGATCGTGACCTTTGCCTCCTGTGATTTATCAAAATAATAAGTCTTTAATGGAATTATCACATAAGACATTAATTCGCCCACTGGTCCATAGAAGAAACACAGCCCTAAGCACAGTGATTGCAGGGGAAGCCACAGGCCCGTGTGGTCTGCTCCCCGCAGGAGCAGCGATGAGTCACTGCAGGCTTGCACACAGTTTGTGCCTTACTTCGGAATATGTTTTTAAATATATTCTGAAGTAAGGTTCTTGGGAGCAAATTACACTGTTTATTCCTAATACTTTAAGAAGTCTCTACACAGACTTGATTGAGACACTAGTAATTGTCCTTATGCAAGTTTAAATTTTCTCTAAAGAACTAAAACCAATATCTATCATTGGGAACTTGTACTATTTTGCTTAGAAAATCCTCAGTGCTCATGGTATGAAGATGCAAACTATTCTACCATAACATGACCCTGGCATTCCTATGAGGAGCTTTACTTGATCTCTTCAATCCCCTTCTTTCCTAGAACAGTATATTCAAAGTCTACATAGACACAGGCTCCACGAGCATCTGAGCATACATTAGGGCATGAGCTTTCCATTGCCATTCTTTGATTTCCCCTAGCCAGTCTTTCTTAACTCCATAAAGCCAAATAGGTTACCATTAGCCAGGTAAACTGAGGTGCATATGATGCTTGACCTCCCCCCTCCCCAAAAAAGAAAAAAAATATTCAGACATTTTCATTTACTTGTTAATAAATTTAATTTAAAAGGTCACTACCCCAAAGAAGTTTTTAGAAGACTCCAGATAAAATACTGGGACCCTACCTAATTTCTGTGTCTGCACACTTCAAGCTTTTATTTCACGATGAAAGCACAAGGAACCAGGAGGATCCAGAAAATCAATTCTCCTTTGAAGATGGTGCTGAAATAGGGATAGCATTTTAGAAATAAGCAGGACTGATCTCCCAGATAGAACAGACATGATATTATCTTTTCCACCCTTTAAAGAACAGAGAGAGAAAAAGAAGCTTTCGGTATTCTTGGGAGGTCTGGCAGATTTACACTTCTGGCTTAGATGAGATTTCAACTTCCCAGTAACACACTGATATTGGATAGACTACAGCCACACAGAACTATTTTGTTTCCTGCAAAATTAAATGGCATGTAGGAATGGAAAGTAATCATAATGGTGGAACTAAGTTGCCTAAAACATTGACACCAGATGACCACATTTAAATATACTCCAGCTTGTTTCTTTTCACGTTTGGAAGGAATCTGTATTGCACAATACTGAAACACAATGCAATTAAATAGAAATATATTTTAGCTTTTGAAAACAGATATACCTTATATCCCTTATATTTCTCTGCACCCTCTAACCTTGTTTCTTGGTCATTCCTCTGATTCTAAACATACTGCCTGGTGACCGGCTATAAAACTTTTTGCTAGTGTGAGTATATAAGAAAACAGCAATCACAGATAGGATACATTGAATGTGGCCTATATGTAAAGAATGAAGAATTGCAGCAGATGTAAATTGAAACATATTTATATATATATATATATTTAGTCATCCATGTTTGCTTGGTAGAGTTTACCAAAGGAGTTTCAGGTGCCTTCAGATAATAATTACTATAAGTATAGCTCTTTGGGTAGGTTTGTAATCCAACTAAGTATTCATGCTACCTCATGGATTAATAAAATGTAGGATGTGTGAAGACATCCATTACGTGTTTGTAGTCACATAACTAGATAAAAATATTCACAGCTAGATTTTGAATTCCAAATATAAAGTGAGGCCAGAAAAAATTATTTCCTGATTTGCACCTAGCCAAAATGTACCCAGTCAGTTGCTGTCTTTAAAGTTCTAGACACCAGAAAGCAATTGTGAGCAAGAGACCTAATAGGATTTCCAGCATTTCATATAATAATTTCACATGATTTCTTTACCATTGGCATTCTACAAAATACTGAAATATTCTTCTGCAACAAAAATAATCTGTTTAAACACAACTGGTTACAAAGATAAAGCTAATCGAGTTCTATTCAGTGTCTTCTAAACACCTTGGTGGAGAATACACAAGCTGCTGTAATGCATATTCTGAATTATTTGGAGTTCTATTATAATTACTATGATATTATTTCTATTATTATTACTATTATAATAATTTTTCTAGATACATAATAGCTAGTACTACTTGAAACCAACAGAAAGACTTCCACTATGTAAATGGACTTTGTATGCTCATTCTTACCAGCTCACTGCTTGATATTAATACAAAAGAACCACACTTGTTTTCTTCACATCTTTTACCATACTGTTCACTGTAAGAAGTAAGTAACCAGTCACATTAAAAGAGTGTTTAGCCTCTAGTTAAGGCCCACACTTAGTAACTAAGGAAATGGTTGATAAAATAAAATAAAATAAAATAAAATAAAATAAAATAAAATAAAATAAAATAAAATAAAATTTGTACCTGAATCTTGAAGGCAGCTATGTGTACCTAACAGTTCCTCAGCCTCAGAGGTTGAAACAAATCCTGGAATTCTTTGAAGCAGGTACTAAGTTCAGGAAATGTCTTTCTGCTGAGCAAGGAAGTTGCTGACTACAGAGAAGTTTAATTATTGATAAGAATGACAGTAATATCCTAAAGCCAACTGTTCAAGCATAAACTCTGAATCATGTGAGGTATATGTATTGAGTGAAATAAAAGGCAAATTGCATAAATATTTACGTTAGTTAATTGTGTTTATGTTAAAAAGCTACAATGTTTGTTTAATGTCTTTGCAAAATCTGTAAACTTGGCTTCTGGATAAAGGCCTCCACAACACTGTTTGGGGTTACGGCCGCGTGTTCCTGTCACTCACTTGTGAATTCATTCAGAAAACGCAGGTCTGTTTCTCTCTCAGGTATCTGGGCAAGTTACCCTGGATAAGCCTCAAGCAGCCACCGAAACATTTCACACACAGATCCTGAAAATACAAGCACAAAGGCAGCTTTACTTCCCTGTGGCTCGGAGCAAGTTTTTGGGTGTTAAATCTGAAGGGTCTGTTATTCTCCCTTCCTTTCTGTATCTCCCAAAAGGGTATTTCTGTTTAAAAGAAACTGAGACCTTGAAAATAATACTTCTATATTATTTTCCTCTGATTCACAGACTCTCTCCTTAGGAGTTCAACTTTAGCAAAAAATGTCCAGCTCCAATACTCTTGCTGGAGCAACTTCTAACCTAGAACTCGACACTTGTGCCAGGGTCTCTGGCCCAGAGGCGACGCCTTCGGACACTGCACTGACATCAAGGCGCTCTCTAACCTGCTCTCTCTTAACTGACCTCTTGCATTTAAAGACCTGGCTCACGCACATTCCCTGCGCTGGTACAACAGCAACAGACAGGACTTGTTCGCTTCAGGTGGCTGGAAATATCTAGCACTGAATAGAGTTTACTCTGGTTTTAGAATGAGCGCTTCCTTATTAGCTTAGAACTTAAACAGGGGTTGTTCTCATGAGACTCTGAACTGTATTAGTAAAAATATTTAATAAGATCAGCTCTTCCCATAAGAGACCCTCAGCCAGGACCTTCAACGGGAACTTCTGCTTCTTCACAATATTCACCATTAAAATATTATAAATCTCTGCTTGGAAGCAACAGAAGCTATTTTTGCATTCTCAGGAATACTGTGCTTTGCTATCAGAAATGCCGCAGTAGAAACCTACAGATTGATGTGCAAGAACTGGGACAGTATAGACTATAGTATAAATACAAATCAGAAACAATCTGATACATACAGCTATAGACGAAAGTATAAATAGAAATCAAATCAAATTAACACGGTGCAGAAGTTCACTGCCCACCAAGTCCTACAATACAGCAGGTTGCTGCTCAAGATTTAGACCCCAGCAGAGCATTTAACTATATATTCAACACTGCATAGTCAATCCAGCGCTAATTTAAACATGATTTTAAGAAGGTTTGATAAACTACAGTCTTTCCTCCATGCAGAAATCTTACTGACATCAAATAAGCTGTGTATGAATAAAACTAAAGTCTCACACCTGGGATCAAAGAGAATTGGAATATGCAAACCAAAATACTTTGTTTTGTAAAAGTTCATAATATTATTTTATATCTATTTCTTGCAAGAGTTTATATGTGAGAACATTCTGACATTGTTGAGGCTTGTCCTTAGAATGCGAGATAAATTTCAAATTCATTCTATCAGTTGTTTTTAGAAGAAATGTAAACAAGGGGGTTCATTCTGCAATGTCCTCGAACAGGATCTTCTGTTAATGGTGATAAGGCGTCAGGGATTTACATCGTGGGGAAATAACAAGTACTTTCTCACCATGCTCTGCCATTTTGAATCAAACTTGTTAGTGATTTTGAAAGCTGGTTTAAATTGGATTTCAGGGTCACTTGCATTCACCTCTACTTTTACCCATAAGAGAAATCCAAGAAACAATAATATTCAAAGGCAACATTTACTGGCATTTTGTTTGACTACTTTGAGGTAAGTTTAAATGTACAAAATTATTAATATCAAAACTGGTGCAAAGAATGAAAAAGGGGAGATCTCTTTCGCTTCAAGCCTGACGCTGCAGTTCAAACCTTCTGCGCAGCTCTGGAAAATCCTTCAGGTAACAGGTGTAGAAGTGCTGTCACAGCTGAAGATGCTTTCCGTTTTCAGGTCCCTAGAGACATATACCTAAACACGTTTTTAGAGCTGCTTCAATTGCTCCCATCTTCATTCTAAAAACCCCTCTGTTTATAGTCTAGGGATCAGTCACTGGTGATTTGGCTAGCTAAATACTCGTTAGGCTCTTGGGAGTGGAGACCCGCGTGGGCACTGAGAGATGCTGTGAATGGTGGCCTCTCTCACCGCTGTCTTTCCCAAGCAGATGCAAGGTCCCCCTCGCTGTGCTCTGCACTGACTAGAAGCTGTCATGGTTGGTGTTTGCTGAGCCTCAGGTTCCTTAGTCTTACCAAAAGACAGAGATTATTATTTCCAAACAAACAGTGCAAAAATGGAGGTACAGGTCTTTGGGCAGGGCTCGGGCAGAGCTCGCTTGAACAAGAAGCCTGGGAACATGTTAACATGGAACGTGAGCCACAGAGCACACATGAAGACAGCGAAGCCACCAGTGAGCGACAAGAGCTCGTGGCCACGTCACACCTCAGGACGGTTTCTTGGGAAGTCTAAGGCTCTGCCTACTCTAATGTAAGAAATCAAGAGTGCTGATTTCAAACGGCCTGTCTCTAAAAGGATGCTTAATAAGGCAACTGTTTGTCATCCACTGCTGCAGTGACAGTAATGCACACGCACTACTCACATGTTCTCTCTAACTGCAATTCTTCACATGCAATCCTAAAAATGGGTGCTAGAGCCTGTGAGTCGAATTCTGTCCTGTTGACACAACCAACTTCAGCTGTTACTATGGCAAAAATGTTACTGTGCTATAATTAATCTGACCCAGCACTTAAGAATGTCATTAAATTAAGTCGCCATCTCTTTTAAACACTGCATTAATCTCTAATAGAGAGCAACAAGAAAAGTAATATGAAAATTAAATGCAATAATAACTCCCAAATGCAAACAACAGGCTTACAAACATCACTAAGGTAGTATTAAAGTCTAAGTGGTAACAAATTTGTTAAGAGACGAACCTGACTTTCTGTACTCGGTACAAAATACCCTCTGGTGCTAGGAGAAAAATATTATTGGCAAAGTTAAGTACGGGCCATTGAGAAAGGATATTTGTTCAAGATAAAGATAAAGGCTAACTGCCTTGCATAAAACAGCCTGATTGTCAGAGCCAGTGCATGTGCAGTACTTCTGCCAAAACTCTGCATGTAAAGTGCTAGGAGACTTTCCAAAAATCTTTTCATTTATTTGATGTGAGAAGAATAGGATACAACAAGAATACTTGTAAATTCCCAGAGTTTCCAAGTGTCTCGCACACCAGGATTGAGTGTCTTCACAGTCAGCAAGAAAGACATTGAAACCACCTTAGATGAAATCTTACCCTGTTGTGGTTTATTGGAAAGTATGTGGTAAAACAATAGAAATTAAAATTCTCTTAAAGGCAAATCAATCCCTCGTTATACAGTGAAAAAAACCCAACAGGAATGAATGAGCTCCCTCCTCCTCACTGCTCTGGTTGTCATCTCGTTCTTTTTTTATCTTAAGTCAATATTCATGAGAGATCAAAATTTCCTCCTTTTTCAAGGGCCTGGAGAAGCAGAAGCACCAGCAGAGCAACAGAAGCAGGACACTGGTTTAACCTGTTCTCCCTCAGCATATGAACGTGCACCAGATGAGTTCTCCTGGCATAAAGGCAGGGGAATCCTCAGCAGAATGACTCGAGGAAGAGTAGCTGTGGGGAAAACTTTGCATGGGTTTAGAAAGTGGAATAAAAAAACTTGATTTTCAGTAATACTCAGAATTGGCAGCGAGGCCTGGACATTGGTGTGAATTCAACTCCATTTTTGTCATCAAAACCTGGAGGTTCAGAACCGTTCAGAGGCATGTGGAGAGCTGGGCTTTCCCCAGCTGGAGAGAGGCACCTCTGCACTGGGAAACAGAAAACTCAGTTCTTTGATGGGAAGTATGTGCTGCTGCAGCTACACCTCGCGGGACTCGCCATGACTGCCGTTACTACTGAACGCACTGTTTTTAGCAATTGCTCCCTTAGCAATTCAGTTCAAAAAAGGAGACAGAAAAGTATCCTTACTCATCTAAACAGTTTACAGAAAATAAAATCCTGACAAGAGATCATGAAGCACAACTGTTTTTGCTTTGATTTTTAAATTTGTCTGCATAAATCGAAAGTCACTCAAAGTTAGTAAAAACAATGGAAGTCTAAACTGACTCAAACGACTGTGACATTTTGAGATAGATGATAGATTTTGTAGGACTGTGAGGAAGCCGGATTCCCTGATTTTGCTGTGGACTGTGTTTTTATAGCTGGGCTTCCCAAGTGGACAATCAGGACAGGGACGATGCAGGACTGACTTTTGCTATACAAAGTCAGCTGGAACTGGACACAGAATAAAAGAAGCGGTTTGGGAAGGCCCAGGAGAACACCCTGAAGCTACGCTCCAGGCTCAGCAGCTCCAGCTCCGAGCTGTCACCACGACGCAGGAGGCAGAGCCGTCGGCCCGCGAGTGCTCCCACAGCTGTGCTCCGAAACGGCAACTGCTGGGCTGCAAGCACAGAGAGAACAGGCAGAGCTGATCTGTGTTTCTGATAGGAAGCGCTTGAAGGTGCTTGTGTTAATCAGGAGGAGCAAGTCAGCTATTAACTAATTGCATTAAAGAAGCATGAGGAGACCTGAGCTCAAGTATATAAAGAAAAGCAAAGAAAAACATTATTTTAAGCAAAGTGGAAAAAGGTGGTGATAAAAGACTCTGCTGATCGTAAGCTAGAAAGCCAATTATGGGGAAGAGATGAATCCTAAACAAAAGATCTGATAATTATTGGAATCCAGGGCAAAACACTTGGAAAGAAATATAACAAGTCCCAGAAACGAACGTTTGCCAAATAAAGAAATTCACCCTCTCCAAGAACGGAGTTTGTGGACGCAGCCAGCTCTGATACAGTATCTCCTAAACAGAATACAAAAACTGTAAGAAAAAAAGGCAGAATACATACAGAGTTCACCAAAACTAACCCAAACATGTCAACAACACTGTAACAAGCAATTCAAACTAAGGCAATGTCTGGTAGTAGGGAAAAAAAAAGATGAAAGAAATTGGATGACGTCCCTTCAGAAAAGGTTGTCAGCAGCAGCAGAAGGTTCACTCCACAGGTAGAAAGGAGGGCAGGAAAACTGGTGTGTTAGAGCAAAGGGCAACATCACAGTGGACAATGACTGAGGCCTCAACTCACAGGCACGAAAACAGGCTTTGAGTTTAACTGGATATTGGAGCTCACAGCCACACTTCACTGGAATGAGAATGCTGCAATCAGAAACACATTTAAATAGGAAGAAGGCCATAAACGCATTTTTATATAGCATAAGAAAAGATAAGGAAGTAAGGCTCGAGCACATGTTTGTGTACATTAAGTCTTCTTTTTGGGATACACCATATCCTCTTAAAGTTGTTTTGGTCATATTCAGCACCAGAAGTGATACACTTGAAGCTATACTATAAATCAGACTTTAGGAAGTCAACAGAAATGAGGCCAGTCCTTCTGCTTGTCTAGGGTTGCTGTAAAATGTTGCCAAAGTAATTAACTGCCTAAATAGAGCACTACAAAGATTGGATGTTGAACTGCATATAGTCTAATTATTCACTTCATTAAAAAAAAGTGTTTTTTTTTTAAATCCACTGCTTGACAGTTTCACAGGACAGCCTATAGGTTTTATCTGGGGAAAAACGGTGGATAAATATTTCTAACTCTCCTTCATAATATTTATTAAATATTATCCCATGTTTCATATGCATCTCTGTCATATTTCTATCATATTCCATGTCTCCCAAACTATTCTGTTTAGCTCCCTTATCTAGTATGTTTCATGTCTTTGATTATCATTGCTGCTCTGTTCCACACCTTTTCTGTATCTACATTTTCAGTGTTTTTAATACATACATACTAAGTATTAAGTCTACATGTTAAGTATTTAAACTGAGGGATGACCAAACCTGCACACACTATATAACAAGTTACCATGCCACAACAGCAAAATGTTCTCTTCTTTGTCACCAGTTCCTTACTCAGTCCTGCAGTTGTCTTTCTGACTCCAGTTAAGCACTGCGCTGATGCTCCCAATGTATTCAGTTAGATTTAAGAATGTTATGAACCATCCAGCAAGACCCTCCTTTTCCTCTATTTTTCCTTGGTGTGCACTGCAAATGCCTGATATTTTTGGTTCCTGTGTTAGCAGAGAAGAGATCCGCTGTTCCACGCCTGTGGAGCCTGCAGGACACACTGGCCGATGGCACGCAGGCTCTGCAGTCGCATTCCACAAAGTCAAACAGCAAGTGAACACCGGGACATGGGGCAGAGCCTTAAAATATTTAGGTGCATGTAAGTAGCACCTGACTTACCCAAATTGACTTCCACTTACAACGTATCGCTCAGTAAAACCGTAGAAGACAAGAGGAGTTTTCCCACTAACTTTAACATTTCAGTAAGGCAAGAACATTTTGCAGATGGTCCCACACACCCAGAAGCACCAGGGCTTCAGATAACAACAGAGGTCTTCTGCCTCCCTGTAGGAAATCATCTTATCCTCTTTCCTTCTGTCTGTGCTTAATGTAAGACACAGGTTTTAATAGTATTTGTAAATTAAAAATGTAATTGTTTTTGCTACTACAGTGTCCCACCTTTCAAATTACTGCCTATACAATATATTATGTATGAAGAAGTAAATGTTTTCATTTTACAAAGTAGCAAATTATAGAACTGAAACTAAAATCTATTTTGAAGTAATGTTATTAAGGCTGCAAAAATGAACATTTCCATAGCCAGAAAGTTTTGAAAATGTAGAAGTTCTATGTTACAGAGTATGCTTTTTCCATCTGCTACTCTAACTTTCCACAGCACTATCAGGTAAAACAGTAAAAGAAAAAAAAAAAGGAGGAATATCCTGAATGTTACTTTTGTTACTGGATTCATGGCTTAAAGAACATAGAATGGGAAACAAAACACTGAAAGATCTGAAGATTTACAAGATTCATTTTTTAAATTGCACAGTAATTTTTCCAAAACTGGATTTAATTTTATTTACTTTTATCAGAACAAGTTATGAAATTTAAAAATGTTATGCCAAGTTTTTTTTTACTTTTTTTGGAGCAGTTTTACGAACTGCTAGATGAGAGCTTGTTGTGGCTTCTCTCAGTCTGAAAAAAATAGGTGCAACATAGGTAGTGCAACAAAAAATGGATGAGAAATAAATAGTCACCTTTCATCCAAAATAAGTTATTCCTAATCCACCTTGAGCTATGGCATTCTTCTGTGATGCTGGATAAGTCACTTCTACCAGTTTTCCCAGAGGACCTTTTGAGTATGGTCTTACAAGAGCACAGGGTTGGACTCAAGGTGACAGCTATTGGAATCTACTTTTCTCCACCTGAATGCTCTTCCCCTTTCATAATTGCATTTTTAATTTTCAATATCTGCAATTTCCTTCCATTGTGCTACCCTTTTATCACAATCAAAGGGAAAAGTCATTGTTGGATTAATGTCTTTACCTGCATTTGAAGCCCATATTTCTCCAATCTGAGAGACATAAAATTTGCGGTTAAGTTTAAATAGCCTCATATATGCATATTTAGTAGGCTAATCCCTTCTTGACCAAAAATCTTTTTAGGCTTCTACTTCAAACAAACAAAGAAGAACTAAAGCTGTCATATTAATTCAGTTCCCCGATCGATCCCTCAGGGAAAGGGCCAGCATTGCTTTTATTTTAAAAGCTCATAAGATGTGTTTAATTTGGTTCCGTAGTTATTTGTTCAGTATGCAGTGCAAATTTTTCTGGCTACAGACATGGGATATGGTAAACCTTTGCCTGGATCAATGTCCAACCTCTTTTAAGTTGTGGAGAAAGTTACTCTCTCATAAAGTTCAGACCTGCCAGACTCAATAACTCTACAAAAATGTTCAGATGAAAATTGCTTCAAGCAATCCTAGTAGAAAGCCAGCACCTCACCCCTAGTTTAAAGTTATGATCCTTATCATAATTAATTCAATAAAGAAGTAATGTACTTCAACCTAGGCATAGAGAATAATTTTCTATCCTGACTGGTATAAACTTTCAGCTAGGGACGTTTAAACTCTGGACCTGATCTTTTAGTGCAAATAATAAATTACAGACTTAAAGCCAGCATATCATAGCTGAAGTTGAACCATCATAAATACGTTGCTAAGTCTAAGCGAAAATGTAGACTGAATAACAGTGATAAAAAGTATAATATTGTTTATAAATATAACAGAAATGTTTTTCTACTGACAGCTTAAACACTAATAATACTTTCTGAGCTGTGAATGTGTTGAAGAGCAGGAATTTTATGTGGTGATTGTAAACTGACATGCCTTGCTTCTTAAATTTAAAACCTATTTCTTTCTGTTGCTGAAATACAGGACTTATCCACTGTCAAGAAACCCCAGCACTTTTGCTGAAGGAGATGTTTATTTGAAAGACCCAAGCTCAAATAATTTCAGTATTTCATTGCTGATTTACCTTGCTTTTCTTCCCACATTAGCAGGGCTGCGGCACAGTCCCAGGATATGCAAATGTGGAGCCGATGCTGCTGCAGAGCCTGAAGTGCCATCCTGAAACACTCAGCTCCCGGACGAGTAACTGGCCTTTTCCCTGTCTACCCATGTGAAGATTTCCACAGTTTACTCTAAAAATATGCCCTAACAGTACTGGGCCAGCAGAGAAATAGTGGAGGTGCAGAGCTAAGTAAGCACCCTGCAAATGTTCCTGATATTACATTCATCATTTTTCTTAAAAAGTTAATTTATTGGTAAGAAAGAATCATGACTTCAAGGAAGAAAATAGACCCACTGTGTAAATGCAATAATGTAAAAGTTGTATTTAGACAGTTACCTATGTATTTGGTCCCTCATCTGCTGGGATATGTTAAAACAAATGCCATTCATTTAACAGCAAACATAGGATGGGAGGGCTAAGTGTGTACTTCTTTAAATTTTAGCTTTTATTTTATCGGTCATCTCGCATTTCATCTCATTGCATTCAGTTTCTGTGCAGCAGTGTGACATAACTTGCTGCAGTGTTAACAGTTCCAAATCATGCAGATTGCTTTTCCAAGACATTTTATCCAAAACAAATATCCTCTTTTGACTAGTTTAGTTTGAATATTCATTGATAATCCTTATGAGACATACTTAAAATATACATACTAAATGTATCACATAGAAGAAATGTATTTTTAATCTGAATACACATGGATTTATATGCTGTGTCTACTGACTATCCTTACTGTCACCTATATTTATTTACATTTTACTCCCTCAATTCATAATATTTAAAGGTTAGATATGTCTCCAACCTTAAAATAATGCAAAGTACAGACTATTAAGAAATATTGGTGCCATAATATTTCAGTAATATTATTGAACACCAATGTATATTGCATAATATTATTGAACACCAATGTATTACAATGTATGCCAGAAAATACACATAGCATATTCTGGCCAGCAAACGTTCGTCCACGTGAGAGGTACCAATGATGAAGAGGATTCCCTGGTTTGGAAAAGTTATTGCAGGAGGGAGAGTCTGCAGGGGTTTAACTGCATATCAAGTTCTCTTAATCACACCACAATGTTATGTTATCCTAACAAAAATAAAGGAAAACAAAGCTCTTTAAAAGAGGCTTTGAGTAGAATTCAAATTAAATTATATTTCACATATATTTTCTAACTGTAAATTGCTGCTATTTATCTGTCTGCATAAAATAAAATTATGTTATTAAATTTATAGAGCTACAATCCTCACTGCAATTCTGCTTTGCTAATAACCATTCCTGTACTGTAGGCTGCCGTTATTGAGCTGAGTAGCCTCTACGCTGTACGAGTAGTTCATCTTATAGGAATTACAACTCGCGGGCTTACTTGTGTACAAGATTCAGTTCAGATAACGTCAGTAGATGTTACTCTTTAGAAATATATTCTTACTCTTTTATTATTTTGAAAGTAACAGCGGATGGTATTTCAGGTTCTTTTACGCTAAATTACCTCCACTTAGAAATGCCTTAAGTAAATTTGAGCTTGCACATATATACACACAGTCGCATTATCTAGAGATTAACCAACAATTAAAAACCTCAAAGAAGTTCCAACGTGTGATCAGTTGTTTACATACACAAAAAACAAGACGTGTAGGAACTAAGTCAACGGGCTGGAGATTGGTTACTGTTACAACAAATGCATTTTAGCCAGAATGTTTGACCAACACTTGCAACCCTGCACCTCCACCCCCTTCGAGTCCCCCTTGGATTGATTAAATTGGCTCAAGATGACACCAATAATTGGCTCAAGATGCCGCTTCGACAGACCCAATGATCCATATCTTTGCATTCCCTAAAATCAGTCCTTTCAGCTCTGTGTTAGATTTAGGATGGTTTACATTGGCTCTGTCACAAACATTTTAATAAAGTCCCAGAGAAACCTCAAACTGGTGACATCATTGGATGGTGTTAAAAAAAAAAGTTCCACTTTGCTGGTTAGTTGTTAGGCTTTATAATCTGATCAGAATCTCTTTTTTTCCACTATATTTTGTCATTCCTTTATAACTCTTTACAATTAGGAGCATAATACTAAAAAGAGAAAAAATAGTACTGTTTAATAAGGAGAAAACAGTTAAATATTTTGACTTCAAGTAGTAAAATTAGAAGAAAAAAAAACATTTACTGTATCCTAAGGGTAGGAGGTCTTCAACTGCAGTGTGTTATTTTTGAAGTATCAGATAAATTAATTGCAATGAAAGTATTGGCAGTTCTCATGAGACTATTGTATAAACAAAGAGCAAAATAATGTTATCAGACTCATTGGAAAGGCTAATACTCATTAAACCGCTTTTAGGAAATAACGTGCAAACTGCAGCATGTTCCCCCCAAGCCTGTGTGTGCAGCTGGGTTCAGATAACACACGCAGGGCCCGATCCTCTTGTAGCTCATGTGTGCATAAAGCAGAAGGCAGCCCAAGGGCTTCGGAGGGGCAGCGCCAGGGAAAGAGCTGGGCTGTGCAGACACCCTCCTGCCGTTGGTCTGCTCTTCCCGAATTCAGGGCTTCTAAAAATTGGCATTTTGAATGGTTAATGCTCAGCCACCTCGAGAGGGGAGTCACTAAGCAGCGCGCGGCGCAGGCACTCCTGTTATCTGATATCTACACTCCTTGAGCTTTCCAGTTTTTTGAGTTTAAACAGATGACAGTCCCTGTGTCATCAGATGTTATTACTTAATTACTTCTAGCAGTGGACTTTTATATAAAAAAAGGTTACTCTGAGTATTTTTTTCCACAACACACTGGAAAACTTGACGTGCTTTTCCTTTTCAGACTTAAAGGCTGATTTCACGTCCTGACTTTCCATCATATTGTTCTTAAAAATGTGAAAACTGCAAGTGCCTGAGAGCCGAAGCGCACACCCAGTTTAACCTGAGGAGCAGCCTGCTGTACCGGGTGCCAGGATTTCCTGTGATAACTAATTATATTACAGTAGCATCCTGACACTCAACTGCAGCCTGAGAGCTGCTCATGCCGCACGGACACGTAGTGGATGCTCCAAGCCCTCCATAACCAGCAATCAAAACAGTAGGTGAGTGGAAGAGGGAGCAAAGAGGTAGGAAATGCCTTATTTGAGGCCGGGAGCGGAGCCAGCAGTAGAGCCTGGTTGTTTGCTCCGCAGGGCAGCACACCAGCAGATTCCTGCCCCGCATGCCAGGACTCCGGGGGCATTNATCAAAACAGTAGGTGAGTGGAAGAGGGAGCAAAGAGGTAGGAAATGCCTTATTTGAGGCCGGGAGTGGAGCCAGCAGGAGAGCCTGGTTGTTGCTCCGTAGGGCAGCACACCAGCAGACTCGTGCCCTGCATGCCAGGACTCTGGGGGCATTAGAGGTAGCTCCTCACCCTGGACCTGCTGCCTGTTCACTACAAGCTGAGGATGCTCACGAGGAGGAGCCTATACGAGTCAATTTATTCTAAATGTATAGAGCCACCAGCGTAAGCAAAAGGCGACCAGGCTCCTTCTGCTGCAGTTCCCAGTCGCCACGCAGCTCCACGCAGCGTTGCTCTCTCTTGTGCACAAGGTAGCTACGAGTAGGAGGTAGTTTGTTTTCCCCTCGTTCTTTATAAAACAAACAGTTGGCTCCAGATGCTTGGCTAGCACCAATCTGCGTTGCCGCATTATCGTCCTCAATTTACACTTCCCACCAAAGAAACGGGAGGCCTTTTGATTCCTACAGCCAATTTCAGCGTCCCTTAAAAATCAAATACAAATAAAAGGGCTTAGCTATCTAAACAGAGAAATATTTATTTTTAACACGTGACTTAGAAGCATGATAGCATTCTTTAATGATTTAAAAAAATAAACAGGCTTTCAAAACTGAATCAACTTTCTCAACAGATCTAATGCTTACAATTAGTACTAAAGGCATAATGACATAGTTGCACAAATATAAATATAGATAAAATTACTATTTTCCTTATCCTGTTTCTTTTCCATCTTTCTCTAGACAAAAACACTTACTCTTTTTTAGAAAACTAATTCTTGTAAATGTTAAAGCCTTAAGGGTTTTTTTCATTTTTTTCTTTCTTCTCTTTTCTTCTCCTTCTTCCCCCTTTTTTTTTTTTTCTTAAAAGAACAGACACACCAGGATAACTGCAAGCATATTTCCAAAATAAAATAAAAAAGGTGATTTTCCAGGTTTCAATATGTAACAGCTTTTTAAATTATCCAATACGCTGTCTTGATTCTGTACAAATGTTCCCTTCCTTCAAAGAGCCAAAAAAGCATGTACTGCCAGATCTGATTGTATGGAGAGAGTGGATCTGATCCCCTTGTCACTAAGGTTACTAATCAAATTTCCATCCAATATGCTCATGCAGGATTTCCTGATCAAACACTTAAATCTGCCCCCTCTGCACCCCCATTAGCTAACATGTTTTATATGTAGCGGGGTCATCAAAAGTGTAATTCCCTTAAAGAAACCTAATCCTGCCCTCTTGTCAACCAGCAGATAGCTAATAATGCTTTCTATCCTACATTTTTTGAACATCAAGAGCATACCAGAAATTAAGATCTTATTTTAATCTCACAACAGATGTTCAAAACAAAGGTATCCCATATGCACAGTACATGTATTTAAAAGCAGGCAGGTGAAGAAATAGGGAAGTTTCATATGAGATTAACTTTTTTCTTTTTTTCCCCAGGAAAATATGAGGTAGATTTTGTTCCTATTGGGGCTGCTTCAACTATCGTGCAGAATCTAAGCGCAGGAGGGTTGTCCCAAGCGCTCCGTATGGTCCCCGCGGAAGCAGCGGGAGGTTTGCAGGGACCTGCGGCAGGTCCCGGAGGGGACGCGCTCGGCAGGACGGCCGCGACGCGGCTCTCCGGGCGCTCGCTCCTGCGCGCCTGCGCTCACATGCTGCATGTTGGGGCCCTGCTTCTTTCTTACTTCATAGGAATAAGTCACACAAATATTTAGGGAAAGAAGAAAACTATCAAAACTCTCTAAAGGCAAACAAAATTCAGTAGTTACCTAACTAACCTGCCTTTCGTTCTCAAAACCACCTTTCCTCTTCTATTAAAAATAACTAACTTGAAGACATAGTTCATGTTTTCTTTGTTAAAGATTTTCTTTTTTAACAGGTTGAACAGAATTTTTCATTGCAGAAATAGAACTTCCCCAATGGTGCTTTTTGAGGTCAGTGAATCCCCCCCTCTTTTTTTTTTTTCCTGCGCACCGGTCATGATCAGAGCAGCAGAAGTGGGTCAGGAAATTTAACCTGACTGGTCGAACCCTGGCCTGAATCTGTAAGGTCTACAAGGCCCAGGTTTGTCAGAACTCGGTGGATTATATGCATGTGAATGGCAAAACAGATTTAAAATACTGTCTATTTCGACTTAACATTTGCCCTAGCACTGCTGAATTTCAATTCTTAGGAACTCTATTGACTCAGCTTTAGCAGTCAACTAAAGCTATCTAAGAGAAACGTGTAATTGCACTGCACATATTGTAGCTCTTCTTTCTGTGATAGATGGCCATTAAACAAATTTTTAATATATAAAGAAAACAAACGTAATGCTTGTGTTTTCACTTTTGCTTAGTTGCATGTTATAAAATCAGTACATAATGTTCTCACCTCTGAATATTAACTTGCGTGGAATTCCATGGGAGCTTTTACAAATATTTTATGTGTAACTGATCAATTTCGACTATTGTAATCACTAAGTAAGTGCATTTTAAGCATAGCATTCTGAAAAATATTTGTTGTGTTTCAGGCTTTTACTGATTTTAAAATGACTTCTTGAATAGTCAAAGAGAAAACTTACAAAAGGATGATTTAATTTACATCACATTTTTTTCTTCTACAATAACTTTAATGGAAAAAAGTGGATTGCCCATGCTTAAACTAGAATAGAATTTAATATAACAGTGTATGGGAGAAAATTCAAATAGAACAGTAGATGCAGACAGCCTGGGAATATGAGTTATATGAGATTTTTAAAATAAGCAAGTCGCGATGCAAAAAATTAGTTTTCTTTTTGCCTGTGAAGTTCTTCAGGTTTTCTCTAACATTGTAAAATCTACACATTTTAAAACAAAGCAGTGATAATAACACCTCTGTAGGTGGTGTTTAAAGGCATTTAAATGAAGGGCTGAGATTTTAATTCCAACAAGAAATGATTCAGAAGAATTGACTCTTTGAAATAAATCACATCACAAAGAAATACTGTGGACCCTGTAAGTTCTTAATTGTTTGTGTACAACAGACCACTTCTGTTTACTTGTAAACCTGTAATTTTCAATTAATATCTTAAGACTGAAGTCTTCATTTCGATATGAATAATGTTATCATTTTTTATCTAGTATGATCTTAAGGTTCTTTTTTTACATTTAGTATTTTTAATATTCTTAGAAGTCTACCAAATTAACCTAGTCACTGAATAGAACAGAGTAGGTTTCCAAATAGTAATATGAGTCTTAACGAGAGATTTCAAATGTAAACAGCGATGAGTTATGCAAACGCAGCTGATATTGCATCATGCTCCCAAATCTTCTCTAAATTAGTTCTATGTCAGGAGGCTATATGGACAGAAAAGGTTTCTTGGTGAGCGTGTCAGATTAAAAAAGTTTGAATAATATCAGATTACTGCAAGATCTACGAGATCTTTAGATTTAATTCCAATAAGCAAAGTTTTTAACTTCCTTTTTTGGTCATTTAAGGGGGGAGATTGTTTCATTTTAAAGCTATAACTCTATTTAGAATATTATTTTAAACAATTACTTTTTGGTGTTTTACAATACAAAACATTGAACGATTTTAGAGCCATCCTGAACTAAACAAGTGATATGGTCCAGGTAACAGCTATTTTGTGTTCCTTTAATCTGTTTGAGGATGTCGGAAGGGATTCTGCCTCCTGTGCAGGGGTAGGAGGGTAGCACAGATGTGTCGCACGTTGCAGACTGTGTCTGTAGCAGAAAGCAACTCCACAGGTCTCCAGGACATCGGGCAGAACTAAATACAACGGCTTGGGGGTGCTTTCAGACTAGGTACAAATTTTGGAATAAGACTCTACAGTAGAAGTTATCACTGGCCTAAGGAAGCTCTGTAATATTTCTTCAGTTGCCAAAAGAGTAGGCTTAAAATGCAGTCAAATTCATGAGGTCCTAGCAAGTTATAGCACACTTCCAGAATGCAGTCCAAAAAGAAAATTCTTATCTGAGGTTTATGGTTGCTAGTCACCATGAGCTATGCATGCTTACAGTACTGTGCGTGGCTGAATCAGGAACCAGGACTACAGACAGGACAGCAGCTAATATATAACCAGAGAGTGACAAATTAAATATCAAAATTTTTGAATGTATATATGCATGTTCGGTTTCCATCCATATGATTATATAGGTAAGTTTCATACTACAATAATGCATTTTAGTTTATATCTACAGCCATGGTAATAACGTTAATAACAAAGACTTGCTGATGAAATATAAACAGAAATGTAAATAACAATTCTTTTTAATGCTCTTTGTGATAGCTGGTGACATGGTTATGCCTGACTAAGCTGATCGTGTTAAGGCGAGAAAATGCAAGAATCAAATGTCTAGCTAAATTTTACAATCATTTTTTCTGCTTATATATGTATTAATCTAACAGTTTCAAGGTAACCACCTCTTCTAGATGAACAGATTCATCTTCTGAATATTAACAGTTTTAGGGACATGCAACTTATCCACGCAAATTAGGCAATAGCTCAAGTTAAGCTAAAGTCACTACGAACAGAAGATAAAGCTCCGTTCCAACTCATTCCAACTCCAGTCAAGGTCTTTCTCGGAAATACCATTCTTTCTCTTCTACTTTTGTTCACCTCTCCATTTAATGTTGAAGAATTTCCCTCGGCACTTTGCTGGGGGTTTCTCCTTAGCTACTTCCTGGAACAAGTCAGGATTCTCTCTCGATGGCATTAAATAATGCAAAGCTTTCCGGTCTTCCAGAGGCAGAAACTTAGGCAGGAAGAAACATTTATCAATGCAAAGCAGAGTTGCAGAAAGATGACAGAGAAGCATACTATTTTCTAAGTCTTCCCTCTGTTGTCTAACTGGACATTAAAAAAACCCAAAGACGAGAAAAGCATTTATACAGAACTGCAGTCTAGTAAGACGACACTCAGTCCAACTGTCAGGCTGCCTAAAAATGTAACTCAGAAGCTCCTGCTGAAGTCTAAGCTAAAATCATAGTTGCAATCTCTGTCCTCTCTGCTTGTCTGTTAAGAGTTGCTGGGGTTGTTAATTACTGGAGCTTTCCTCATCCAGATATACGTACTATCTCAGGTCCACTGTCAGAGAAAGAAGCACAGAAACGGTGGGAAGAGAAGTCCCATGAAAACTGTTTTCAACTACCTTTTAAATAGAGACAGTCACTATGAAAGAAAGGCAGGCAATTAATATTTGGATCTTCGACAGCACAAAATTCTTGCTCTCTTTTGCCTCACACCTCTCATATACACCGCTTTTCCAATAGACTTAGGGCTGTGATTAGTTAGGTTCTTGTTATCTGCAGCACATTTGTGCCCCGTAGTTGTTAGAGAGCCACTGCAGTGGTACTTATTAAGAAACAGTACATGGGTATTTTGGTTTGTTTCATCTGGAGAGGGTGTGTGAATACTGCAATATGGTTATAGCAGGAGCAAAGCAAATAGAAAAGCAACTTCGAGAATCCTCTCAAAGAAGAAGATGACCTTGCCCGGTATCGCTGACAGAGAGGTATCCCGAGCAGCGCTTCGCAGAGGAGTCTCACGGAGGACCGGTGGCCGGGATGTGCCCAAGGTCACCCGGCAGGCAGCGACAGACTCGGGAACGGGCCAAGGCCTCCTGATTCCCACAACAGGCATTTATGCTAATACAGGCTGCAATACTGCCAGGCAGGGGTAGGTCTCCCAGCCAGGATTTAGTGCATCCATGGCTTAAACTCGCCTTTCTGACACCTACAGGTACAGCACCCCAAAGGAAGGTAGCTTAGTGCTTGGAATTGTTTTTAAAAGTTTAAAAGCAAAGTGATCAGTCCCAGCTTTGACCCTTGATATAAAAGCTGGAGCAGTTTGAGAGCTATCTTGACTAAAGCTCAATGAAAGCCTGATTTCATCTGGCCAAGTGACTAGGCGGAGCAGGGCTGTCAACTCAATTTGCCTTGAAGCTGCCAGGTTTAGGAGTCCATCTCTTGCCTGAGAAGAATTGTAGCTTTCATTTTTTTAAGGACATTTCTAACCCACACGGTGGCAAGGAAAAGCTTAAGCTTAGGAACCCCAAGAAGTAAAAGGCAAGTTTAAAGAAAATAATATACTATTTATTAATATTTTTACTTTTTCTAATCCTATCTTAAAATTCCTTGGAATCTACCTAAAGAAATCAGTAGCTTATCCTCTTCTGGTCCCTAAGTTAAATATTTCTTGTTTGTTGATTATGTTTGAAAAGCCTAAGGCTTCATACCAAACTTCACAGATGTTTGATTTAGACAGGACTGTTTTGCTTTTGGACAAGGAGGTTTGGGTATTCTGTGTTAATTATTTTAAAAACAGATACATTGTAAAGTCAATAGAGGCAAAAAGATTCTCTAAAGGAAATTTTATTTATTTTCTATTCATTTTGTCCACTACAAAAGAGAGGATGTATAATATCTTGTTCTTTTCCTGCTTTGTTCTCTTGATCAGTAGCTGCCTGAATTATAATTTTCTTACAAAATTTACTAAAAATGTTTGTGTTTATGGAGTCATGGAGTCATATTTATGGAGTCATATTTATATACAACATGTTTTCCTCAAAAAAAATAAGAAACCGAAATTACCAAGTGACAAACAGGAAAATAAAAAGAGAAATCTAATGCTGAAATCTCAGATCAAACTATATCTTAAATTTTACAAAGTGACACTTTGGCTTCAGAGAAATAATCACGTATGTTTTGCTGGTTAATGTAGTTCCCCACATTGTTTGGTTTTGGTTTTCCCTACACGCAGAGCTCTGTTTCTCCCTGTTTCCTGCAACTTTAACAAGTAGGCTACAACAGCTACAGCAGAAATGTATCCCTACTGCCTTCCCACTCCAGCACTTCTGGGCTCTGGGCTCTATACTGGATAGACCCAATAGAAACACTTCTCCTCAAAACACGTCTGCCACAGGTATGCCCATATGGCAGCAAATGAGAATGAGACCTCCGAAAGGATTAATGTTCATTCAGGCCATGTCTATAAAGACATCTGCAGTGTACATCAACAGTTTCTGCAGCATTTTAATATACAGTGATCTTAGAGTTGGGTAATAAACAGTGTGCTTCTCATAAAAGTGTAAATACCATTATTTTCCTCACAACACTCTTGTCATTGCCACCCTTCAGGGCAGACAATGCAGCAGAAGTGTCTGGAGAGCTGGACGTGAGCAGCCCTTGAGCCCTGATCACGGCTCTGCACAGCCCCAGGCTACTCACCCGCTCTGCCTGCCCCTCCTCAAGAACGGCTCCTGATCACTGGTGTTGCCCAGGGATCTCCTGGGTTTTTTATTTCTTTTTCTGTAATAAATGAAGTTATCACAAAGCAGAGAAATGGGACTAGGCACAAGCCCCCGCAGATGGGCATCATAGCTAATGAGTGTTTACATCCTTCCTTTAGAAAAGGAAATCACAGTATGACCATAAGAAGAGCCATTCCTATTGGAAAACCTGCCATCAGCCTGAAGCAAATGGCACTTAAGAAACACCATTCCTCAATGACCGGCAGGAATCATCCTTTTGAGAAGCAGACCATAAAAGATCTGCCTCTGAAAACTATACCTAAATTTGGAAAAACTCATTGTCTAAAGTTGAGGTCAGGGTCACTCTGCCCTGTTACACCCCACATCAGGGCTAAAATTCACACAGGCTGGGCAATGGCTGGGGCTGGGAACTGCTAGATGCTGAATCCTCCTGCAGAATTTGCCTATTAGAACAACAGACTGTAAGCAAGAGGTTACAGAAAGCCTATGTGCAACACACAGTAATCTCATCCTTAGTGACTTGTGGTATATCCCATACACAGTCAAACATCCATGCCACAGCTGAGCTAAAATCTCGGTCTTTTTTCAGCATTGTAAATTCCTATTATTCTACTTTGAGTTGCACAATATTAGGTTTTCCCACCTTGTGAAGGCATGTGATATGTCTATAGTCCTTATTTTTTTTAGCTAAAGACCGGCCTGTCTCAGAAGTTTTCTCATCTCTTTTGACTTTCCAAGGCACATTCACATGAATGTGAAGAAAAAGTAACAAATCTCTATACACGGAACAAAAGGCTCTAAAGGTACAAAGCTGCACTGGCAGCACTGGGAAACCTTGCCTTCCCCAAAGGAAATAAAAAAAGTCAAAGCTTGACTAGACTCAGAGCAGAGCATAAGCCTGCTTAAAAGCCTGCTCTTGGAGTTATTTTTTTCTGCCTTCCTGGAATTGCAGAAATAAGAGGCAACTGCCTTTTGGGACTTGTCCTTCAGAAACTAGCTAGCTCTTCTGCAGTGCTTGACTCCTTCAGCAACATGCAGAAATGTTAGAGACATTTCCAGCTGGTTTTCAGTTAAAAGGCTCTGAACACCCTCTCCCGTGAAGGAGGATGGCAGTGTTATCATACTCACAGGGTTTTCACATCCTACAGGGAGGTGATTTCACACCTTGCAGTGAATACGTGACCTCCTTGCTAATGTAGCAGTTGTGAAGTGTCTGTAAGGCTGCCCAACACCCGAGTACTGAATTCGGTAACGGCTCTTTTGCTGGAAGGACAAGGCAGACTCCAATCCAAGCTGGAGGGCTGCTGAGCTGCTGTGGAACCAGAGGTGCTATTTCAAGGTGTGCATAAATACCCCCAGAGAATTTTGTTTCTGCAGGGACCCCTAGCAGGAACCCAGCCCAAAGGCATGAAAGGAGCTGGACGGTGCAGTCTGTGCTGTGCTGAGAAGCGGCATTTGATCAACACAGTACCCAGCCTCCAAGATCCATTATTTTGTTTCCTTAGATGCAGACTATAGTCAAACTCATATATAATGAAGTCCAGGGGTCTCTCTATAGTCTCTGATTTCACAGTCAGGGAGGTCCTTTCAATCTCTCGTGGGGGCTGAGTGCCAAGGAGGGGGGTCAGCGTTTGCTAAAATGTGTGGCTTTAGTCATCACTAACTGCTTTTTGCTTCCATTAAAGACATGAAGAGAAAGCAGGGTGAGCGGATAAAAACAAATCAGAAGAGGAAGCAATAAGGGAACAAGAGAAAGATGATCATTGAGCAGCTTTAGCAAGAAAATATTTCAGGGGAGGGAACATCTGATGTGTGCGACTCAGGGAAACAAGTTGGATGAGTCTTTTTTAACTGTATTTAAGATCAAGAAGAGAAAAGAAGATGCTGACAGGCTGATCGCTAATGGAACCACAAAGTTTCCTATAGTAAAGAGCCTGCATACAGCCTTCTGCAGTGAATGGGTATGGGGCCAAACCTGCAGAACACTTGATACCAAAGTCCTAATCAGGACAACTTGAGCACTCTGCCTTGTAAGAGGCTGGAGCCTTTTCCAAGGCTGCTCCGAAAACCCTGAAGGGCTGCTGCACAACACGGTCCTAAGTGCAAAGGGCAGCAGTTTCAGCTGACAAATGATCCTGCTCAGCCCTGATGAAAGGTGTGTGTCAGTTCCAGTAGAGATTACAACGGTCTTTTTAACAACAGGAAGATCTATATATTGTTAGATATAAGCATAAACCAATACTCCAAATATTTTCCATGTGCCTTTAATAAAAAGAAATGCAACTTGCTAACTTACTAATTTCATTTATATCTGTTTTTCTTTGAATGCCTTAATCAGATGGTCAATGCTTGTACTTACTCACAGATTTATTAAACAGGACTGTTTGGCTATAACTGCTTTCTGTTGAAAGATTCAAAATACTAAATAAAAAAACTAAATAAAAAAACTAAAATAAAAAATAAAAATAAATAAAATAAAACACTAAAACACTCTCACAGGAGAGAAACTGCATGAATTTCAGAGACAGAAATTGCATTCTACAGTTAATTATAAAAGAAGAGAATCGGCAGTGGCTCTGATCTCCATGAGTTCCTATGGGTTCAGTCAAACTCCAATTTTGTTAAAACCCCTAGGAAACACAAGATACTCACAGGCAGGGCTTTTCCTTTAAAGTGAATACACAAGACTGTACTTGGGAACTGCAGGGCTACAGGTACTCTGAAAATTCCAAATCATAATATCCAAGCTTTTGCTATTTACCACAGCGTTTCTGAGAAGTAGAAGTACAGTGTAAAAAACAGGCAAAATGAAATTTTCTTTTCCATTCACGGTTTTGTTATTATTTATGGTAGTTGAACTGTTTATATTTTTATTTCTTTTCTTTTTTTTTAATGAATACCACGCTGAACAGAATCGAGTGTCACACTGACCCTCAAAGCCATTTTACATACTCTACCAAAAAGCAAAGAAAGGTTATTACTTAGTAATCAAAAACTTATTATCATAAAATCCTGCCTAAAAACCTTCACACAGTTCATCATATTCACAGACCAGAAAAAAAAAAAAATCTGGTAAGAAGAGATTATGGAAAAGAACCACACGAATATAGTAAATATTCAAGGTAGTACTCAAAATTTTCTTACTGAAAAATGTTTATTAGAAAGGCATAGATTCATAATTCATAATTCAGTAGAAAAGCCCCCAGACTCACAATGTCTTACTCATTCGCTCATCCCTTCTCTCAAAAACTTAAACTGTAATTCCCTGGGACCAGGACCATCTATTGCTTTTTTACCCTGCTTTACATACAATGGTCCTGAACAACAGATCATGAACAGTCATAAAAATTAGCATTTATTGTAACCAGTGGGAATTTTCCTCAGCAAAGAAGGGCTTTCAGCCTCTGTACTTCTATATGAATCTCCCATTGGCATGGCAGTTAATTCTCCACAGGTCTATCCCCACTGGGATTTTACATTAGCAGATAAAAATGCAGATTTTCAGAACAATAATATGCAAATGAAAAGCTTTGCTTCAGTCTTGTCAGATTTCCCGCACTTCTTGTGCTGCCCTTATTGTGGCAGCCTGTATTTATATGTATTTTTGGAAAGAGTAAAGCTGAAAAACCTCACTGCAAAACTATGGTAATAAAAACAAATAATGTGGCAATTGAGATTGCAATTTTGGCAACAATTTCTTCTGCCCTCTTAAGTGGATTAAGTCTTTTGTGCTACAAGTGGGACAAGATTTCAAATGGGCAGATGGCACAGAACCAAAATTCTTCTCTCCTGCCTGACAAATTGTTTGCTTATGCAGGCACAAGACACTATGCTAGAAGCTCCTTAACAGCGGCGTTGAACAACCTTCTGCTGCTCATCAAAAGGTTGTTGTAGGCAGCATTCTCCACAAGGAAAAAAGCAGATTTTAATGTATTATTTAGTAGAAGGAATACGAAGGTATTTAATCTTTGATCCTGCAAAAGATCTATGTACGACGAAGCCCACTGACTTAGGAGGTTTTGCTATTCAGACATGCTGAGGTGCACTTACACTTTCAATGTGCAAAAGTTTTTACTCGTTGTGGTTGAATGGATTCTCTGATAAGTTCTTTCCATACTATCTTCAGTTAAACTCTCCAGATATTTTAAAACTCTCCTAACAGAAGCCAATATAACGAAGGAATCCACAACAGGTCTCATTTCCATCCAGGAGCTACTGAAACTCATTTCAGCTCTCACAAACCTGATCAAAGTCAAAATTATACATCCTACTTTTTTCCTTTTTTTTTTTT
>VWPW01005309.1:94261-136121 GCA_013389825.1 Crypturellus undulatus | reverse complement strand
CTTCTGCAGTGAATGGGTATGGGGCCAAACCTGCAGAACACTTGATACCAAAGTCCTAATCAGGACAACTTGAGCACTCTGCCTTGTAAGAGGCTGGAGCCTTTTCCAAGGCTGCTCCGAAAACCCTGAAGGGCTGTTGCACAACACGGTCCTAAGTGCAAAGGGCAGCAGTTTCAGCTGACAAATGATCCTGCTCAGCCCTGATGAAAGGTGTGTGTCAGTTCCAGTAGAGATTACAACGGTCTTTTTAACAACAGGAAGATCTATATATTGTTAGATATAAGCATAAACCAATACTCCAAATATTTTCCATGTGCCTTTAATAAAAAGAAATGCAACTTGCTAACTTACTAATTTCATTTATATCTGTTTTTCTTTGAATGCCTTAATCAGATGGTCAATGCTTGTACTTACTCACAGATTTATTAAACGGGACTGTTTGGCTATAACTGCTTTCTGTTGAAAGATTTAAAACACTAAATAAAAAAACTAAATAAAAAAACTAAAATAAAAATAAAAATAAATAAAATAAAACACTAAAACACTCTCACAGGAGAGAAACTGCATGAATTTCAGAGACAGAAATTGCATTCTACAGTTAATTAAAAAAGAAGAGAATCGGCAGTGGCTCTGATCTCCATGAGTTCCCATGGGTTCAGTCAAACTCCAATTTCGTTAAAACCCCTAGGAAACACAAGATACTCACAGGCAGGGCTTTTCCTTTAAAGTGAATACACAAGACTGTACTTGGGAACTGCAGGGCTACAGGTACTCTGAAAATTCCAAATCATAATATCCAAGCTTTTGCTATTTACCACAGCGTTTCTGAGAAGTAGAAGTACAGTGTAAAAAACAGGCAAAATGAAATTTTCTTTTCCATTCAAGGTTTTGTTATTATTTTATGGTAGTTGACTGTTTATATTTTTATTTCTTTTCTTTTTTTTTAATGAATACCACGCTGAACAGAATCGAGTGTCACACTGACCCTCAAAGCCATTTTACATACTCTACCAAAAAGCAAAGAAAGGTTATTACTTAGTAATCAAAAACTTATTATCATAAAATCCTGCCTAAAAACCTTCACACAGTTCATCATATTCACAGACCAGAAAAAAAAAAAAATCTGGTAAGAAGAGATTATGGAAAAGAACCACACGAATATAGTAAATATTCAAGGTAGTACTCAAAATTTTCTTACTGAAAAATGTTTATTAGAAAGGCATAGATTCATAATTCATAATTCAGTAGAAAAGCCCCCAGACTCACAATGTCTTACTCATTCGCTCATCCCTTCTCTCAAAAACTTAAACTGTAATTCCCTGGGACCAGGACCATCTATTGCTTTTTTACCCTGCTTTACATACAATGGTCCTGAACAACAGATCATGAACAGTCATAAAAATTAGCATTTATTGTAACCAGTGGGAATTTTCCTCAGCAAAGAAGGGCTTTCAGCCTCTGTACTTCTATATGAATCTCCCATTGGCATGGCAGTTAATTCTCCACAGGTCTATCCCCACTGGAATTTTACATTAGCAGATAAAAATGCAGATTTTCAGAACAATAATATGCAAATGAGAAGCTTTGCTTCAGTCTTGTCAGATTTCCCGCACTTCTTGTGCTGCCCTTATTGTGGCAGCCTGTATTTATATGTATTTTTGGAAAGAGTAAAGCTGAAAAACCTCACTGCAAAACTATGGTAATAAAAACAAATAATGTGGCAATTGAGATTGCAATTTTGGCAACAATTTCTTCTGCCCTCTTAAGTGGATTAAGTCTTTTGTGCTACAAGTGGGACAAGATTTCAAATGGGCAGATGGCACAGAACCAAAATTCTTCTCTCCTGCCTGACAAATTGTTTGCTTATGCAGGCACAAGACACTATGCTAGAAGCTCCTTAACAGCGGCGTTGAACAACCTTCTGCTGCTCATCAAAAGGTTGTTGTAGGCAGCATTCTCCACAAGGAAAAAAGCAGATTTTAATGTATTATTTAGTAGAAGGAATACGAAGGTATTTAATCTTTGATCCTGCAAAAGATCTATGTACGACGAAGCCCACTGACTTAGGAGGTTTTGCTATTCAGACATGCTGAGGTGCACTTACACTTTCAATGTGCAAAAGTTTTTACTCGTTGTGGTTGAATGGATTCTCTGATAAGTTCTTTCCATACTATCTTCAGTTAAACTCTCCAGATATTTTAAAACTCTCCTAACAGAAGCCAATATAACGAAGGAATCCACAACAGGTCTCATTTCCATCCAGGAGCTACTGAAACTCATTTCAGCTCTCACAAACCTGATCAAAGTCAAAATTATACATCCTACTTTTTTCCTTTTTTTTTTTTGTGAGGCATTCAATATTTATAAAAGTGCTGAATTTGCATTCAATCAGTCTTATGTAAGAACAAGGAGATGTTTCCACAAATTAATATATGCAGTGATCTAATACCTTCACTTTTAATGACAGAAGAATCATAGGATTTCACTTAGGAAATTTAGAAAGCATAAAAGACTCTTTCTCCATACTTATGTTGTGGCCTACATTAATCTTTAACAAAACTGCTACAGAATTAAAATAAAGCACATATACCACTACAAACAGTTTACACATATATTAAGTTGTTGACCTGGGTTTATTTTGGGAAGAAAGTCTAGATTGCACAATTGAGAAGACAGAGAAGAATTGGATGGAAGATTACTTTATTTTCTTTGTTTGCTCACTTTTATTAGTGAACTATAAAGAATTTAACCTATGACTGAGAGCAAATGCTTGAAACACACTTGTTTAAAAACGTTTGAAATTTCAAAGAACAGTTTGTTCCATAGAATCCTAAATTCATATCATTTCTGAAAATAATCATAGTGCAGAGAGTTTGATTAAAAATATATGGCTACCATACAACTCGCACCACTGAGTTGTTAGTGAGACCTATAGCAAGAAAACTCTCATTATCTTCAGCCCGTGTCAGACTTAGAAAGACTCACCTAGTCTTCAAACCACTTGTGATTTTATGTTGTACTCCAAAAGAGAATTTTATCAGGGGCTCCCAGCAGTGCTGAGAAAAGTAGTTCACTGAGAAGTAACTGCTGAGGAGCAGCTAATTGTGTTTGGCTGAACCCAGGTTTATGTCCGAAATGTAAGTAGTTTAAATGGAACCTAATCCTTAGAAAAGAGAAAACTTTTAAGAAGGCTTGTTAAACAGGGAAATGTAGTTTATCTGATCAGACATAGTCATAAACCTGAGAATTTAAACTTTTGATAGTTTGTGATACAAAGCATAGGAGCCTATTCAGAAGAAAGGTTTAAACCCCTCTCCAGAAGTCCTAAATTAGCATCCTACCCTATGGATTATGAGAGAAGACCCCATACCTTCATTACACCCACAGAGATGGGGAAACTGAGATGTACACGTACCTCATTAAGTCATAAGAAAAAAGCATAAAAAAAAATTGTTTTCTTACTTCAGAAGGATATTAGAAAACCTCGCACCAAAAAAGGCTGGCTGGGGAAAAAATAATCCAGAAATACACCTATTTTCTTCATTTTCTCAAGACAAAAAGTAACTGCACATTTCCTGATGCAGCGCAAGCATCAGCATGGTGTCCTTTTCAGAAAGGTTGTTTCTGAGTGCAATAAACCCAAAAGTGACAATTTACACCATGGCAGCAGAACAGTGCATCTTAAATGCAGACATTGCATAAATTCTGGAAAATGTAATAATGCAGTTCTCACATGTGCACTGCTATGAAATGTGAGAATAGCAATAGTGAAGTGCTACATTCCTGTTGTGCAGCGGTTAAGTGAATGATTATAAAATAAAACCCTATGGTTATGAGCGTCACATGTCTGTATATGATCTTGTCATTCTTCATAAGGTTTCTAGCCTGAAGCTTGTGATAAACTGTTGACATTAATGACATTTTAGCCATAAATACGAAAGTTTTTATTAAATTGTTTTTCCTGCTCCTTTCCACATTTGTTGAAATACTATTATAGACTCATGTCCTTGTAGCAATGGAAGGTCTTAAGGTTCTGCTCAATAATGTTTTTAATGCTTCTGCTGTCAACATAATTTTATCTCCACACCTGCATCTCTGTGCAGCTTTCACTGCTGCATTAGGGCAAACTGTAGAACAACGAATTCGGGTAAGTTTCTTCATCACAAGTTCAGGAATTTTTTTACTCATTTCCTCTTCTGTTTTGTTATTTCTTTTAAACCTCAAAATACCCTTCTCCACAAATATCCCAAGCTTCCTCCTCAGAGAGAAAATACAGAGTCAAACTATATGTACAGTCAAAATGTACCGTCAAGTACAATCACATATTCTAGGGCACAAATTCTCCTCTCCTAAAGCAGGAATCTCAAACAGATGGATTGCTCTGCCTATTTCTCTTCACTGACTGTAAGGAAACACGGATGAACGGCTCAGACATCCCACTCACGTTCTGCACCAGAAGGCAGATGAGGTCCCACGTTGCACACAGGGTAACTCCACCTTGGGACAGCTGACTCCGCAGCAAGGGGTATCCGGAGTTTAGCAAGTGCTCAGAACACAGGGACTGAATAAAGAGCAACCTACCAGGCAAATTTATCCATTTTCTTAAAACAAGCCCTTTAGGAGCCTGAAAATCTTATGTTGCAGAGAGAACATGGTCTTGGTTTAGGCAGAGAACGCGGAACATCTCTTAAATTGCAATGAAGTCTAAGACAATTTTGAATATCAAGCACCACAGGCAGATGTGACTATTCCCCATTCCTGAAGGATTTACAATCTGATGTAGTCCTGCTGAAGTTTTGGGGAAGTTTTCCATTAATTTGCATAGGATTTTATGGGGGTGGGGATGCCAACAAAAACATTCAAGACATGTTTAGACACCAATTTTGTACTTTTAGTATGTTAATACGCACAAATAATCCATGGCTGAGATTTATTTCCATACTATAGGTAGTCCTTCCAAACTTCTATTCGATTTCAATTGGTATAGCACAGGGTTAGAAATAAGGTTTATAAAACAACTTAAAAACAGAAAAGCAAAAAAATCTGGAAAGAAGGAAGATGTATCCCAAAACAGCCTGTGTGGCCTTTGCTTATCAGGGAAGGTGCTGCAGATACAAGCATGCAGGCTCTCCAAAGCATTTTGGAATAGCACGTTCCTGTAAATGCATTTAAAAATATACATAAAAAAGCCACTCAGAATGATTCTCTTCCACAATAATTCTGCACACAAGGGGAAAAAAGTATTCATGACGAGTTTTATAGCTAATTGTTAAGCATCCAGCTGTTTATCTTTACTGCTTTTTGTTTAAGATCTAGTTAGCTGTGTGTTTCACAAATGAGGGGGTGGATTGGATTCAAGCAAATATTTTTAATGTCCTGACACAGGCCACTAGTGAGTTCTCTCATTTTTAAAACGATTACTTTGCACTACATAGTCTTCACAGAAAGAGGAACTTCCTTATAATTAAAAAGGTTTCTTCTTTATACTATGTATTAGTTATTCCATGGCCAGAACAGAGCGTATTTGGTTCCTCAGCAAGACAGTTTGAGCTGTACATTCCAGTTCCTGAGGCAGTTAGGGCTAAGTGAAGAGGAAGTTAACAGCAAGAGCAATGTCATGTTTGGTGTGTCTCAAGCCCAGTTGTGACGGCTGACCGAGAGATGATCAGTTTACGCTAGAGAAAATCCACTTAGCATTTAAGTTACTTTGCCAGATTTTTCACACTGTCTTCAGTAATAACCAAACACATAAACCAATCCAATTAGTGAACAACAGCCTCAATTAAATGTGTGTATCCAGTATCTCTGCTCATTACTTGTGCACATTACTTCTATATGGTACAGACGTGTATTAACAATATCTCAAGCTATGTGACAACCACCATCACGGCAACTCTCCCCAGTAAAGCAGCAGGGAGGGCTGAACCTCTCCTTGCGCATCTCTAGCCCTGCAGCCTTCACGCTGCCCAGCCAAACAGGGGGAACAGTTGTGGAGCAAATGCTTCCTGAAAATCTTCTCTTCAAGACAGGCTAGAACTGCATCATTTTCAGTGATGGCTTTTGAATTAGATAAGAGAGGGGATTGGAAAACTTTGTTACTTATGTAGTTTCAACACCTGAAAGAACTGCGAGGCAACAACGGTCCAAGAAGTGGTTCCACAGTCACTTTTCTTAGGACAAAATCTCTCACTGGAATGAATCATTACACATGGTTGCCTGTACTGCTTCTGCTGATCCTCTTTCCCATGCACTCACTGACCTTTCTGACTTTCTCAATAAATCTAATAGTGGAGCTATCCAAAGATATCCTTGGAAACTCACAATGCAGTGACACAAAAGGGATATGTTTCCAAATGTTGCAAGGCAGTTATCCCCAAGGATATTTCCTATGGCAGGCCTGGCAAGTATGGAAGCTTCTATAGTCTTATTTTATTCTCAAAAAAATGTCTAAGAAGTGCAGGACCTTCTGCCAAAAATATACCCTCAAATGTTAGTGAATGACAGAGTTAATCATAAGTTTTTAGGCTGGTGAAAATGCAGCTGAAATTGTATTGCTCAATGCAGTAGCTGGTAGGCAGATTGTGTTGATCAAGAGAAAGTTTAAAAGTCCCCCGAGACCATTTCAACATCCACCTGGACACAGACTCTTGGTCACTAACAGAACTCAGCTTGTCACACAAGACCGGAGATTCTCTCTCACTTTCTACAGAACTCATTTTAACAACTGACATGTATACACTCTATAGAGAATGATTTTGCTCTTCTAAGTTGCTGAATTTTCTTTTACACGGGAAATTTGGCTTTATCAATTCATGGGGAGATGAAGGAAACTAAGGCACAGAGCATCTATGTGACCTGTCATCACGCTAGACAGAAACACGACCAGTTGTTCTAATCTACCAGGTACCCAAGTAATCAATTACAATGCAGTCAAAATGTCCAAGATCTTAACCGAACCTGATTTATTATGGAAATTTCTTTTTTGAGGTTAACATCAGAAGACTGGACAACTTTTAACACCAGCAGGGCAAAAAATGTCAAACACACTTACAGTAGAATGTTTCAAGTTTAATAGTGTGCACTGAAAAGTGATGCAAAGGTGATGTACTCCATGATGAGTAACCTACATTTTCAGGCAACTTCAGAAAGCAACTCTGCAAGGATGCACAGCATCTGTCTCTGAGTTCCAGTCCTGCAGAGGAGCACACTGGAGCCAGGAGTATTAAATAATTCCTGAAAACATGTCACAAAGGATCCAGTGTTTGAGCAAACATAGTTGTATAATTTGCAAGAAAAGGATGAATCACTTTCTGAATATAAATGAAGCTGAAGCTTTCCTACATTTCCATTTCTAAGAAAATTGGTTTGTGCTGGGGCAATCCAGGGTCTGTTGGACTGTCCCATACAGCAGTTTGCTTTAAGAAATGAGCGGAAAAATGGGCATCTGTAACTTTCTTCAACAGCTTCCCAAATATTAATGATTTAGAATAATCAATAAAAAGAAAGAAGAGCCACTGTTTGTCAACCCAGTCTGCCCTCAAAATATCTAAGGGAGGAGCACTTGTCATAAGCAGCACTGCTTGAAACTGCTTGAAGTAGAGCACTTAGTAAAAACCAACACTAAGTATTTGCACATTTGACATGATGTTTTAACAATTTCATCTCAAATGTCAAGAGACATAATTTTCCATTTCTAATTAAAGCTGTTAGAACCTTCCACTTCTCAAATGAAAGAATAACTCCTGGTAATAGGAAGAAAGAATAATTCGAGCACTTTAGCTACAGCCTGAATTGTAGTAGAATGCAGTACCTGCCTCTGCACTCACAATTAACGCCGCTTTTGTCATGGGCCTGAGCATGCTTGGATATTTGTCCACACTTATTTATAGTGAATCCAAGCCCTACCTTTCCCTAATCGGAACATTTCAAAGATGACTTTATAAAAAAGGAGTAATTTTATAAAAGAAAAGGGAAGAAAAAGGAAAAGGGAAAAGGAAAGGAAAAGGGAAAAGGAAAGGAAAAGGGAAAGCAAGGAAAAGATCAGTCAATTCCATACTGTAGGAAAATGTATTATTTAAGAAATATTAGAATGGTTTGTATATTTAGTTATTTGAAATACACAGTTTGCTCTAATAATCTAACACTTAAATCGGAAAGCTTGGCTTCCTCTACAAATCAGGAAACTGAAACTACCTTGCCAAAGTTTGTGAAAAATGGAACTGTTTTGACTCTGTTTCACAAGAAAAGAATTCATTGCATGAAGCTGTCAGTCACTAGCAGCTAGACACTCAGTTTTCCTACAAAAAAAATGCACAAATGGCTTTCATTATATTTAGCTGCAGCTTTAAGAAAATTTAATCAACTTAACTTGTTTAGTCTTTTTCCCCTGATGAAAATCATAAAGTCAAATTCACATTTAAACCTCTTTAAACTGTAGCTCCTGTCAGCACCTCTGTTTATATTAAATCTATAGGCATGAAATGCACTAAAATAAGAATAATGATATGTCTTAAGTGTATAATGTTAACACAGGTCCCAGACAGAAAAGTGGGACAGACAGGCTGAACATTGTAAATTAATTTTCAATGTGTTGTATTTATAGCAGTCATCTTTTCTAAATAGTGGCTCTTGTAGTTTCTACATATCCTTCTTATCCATCTGTCTCTGCTGGTCAATGTCCATTAAGATTAATATTTCATAGGAAAATTGCTACCTTCAGGTTTGCAGAAGGAGCTGGCACAGCGCACACGGCGGTCCCCGGGGAAGCAGCCCGTGGTCACGAGGGACGCTGCCACTGAGACAGCCCTGTGCTCTGCTGATGGGGTGCTGTCCCCACCAGGCTAATTCCCGTGTTCTCCAGCCTTTAAATAGCTGTGGAATCTCAGCATTTATTCCACTAACAAAAGAGGAGAACCTTATTCCAAAAAAAAAAAGCCCTTGAACTTGAAAAAAGCTTGAACAAGCAGATCGCAGAGCTTAAATAGACTCATGCTAATGTGGAAGTTCCAACTACGTAGAAATAAGCTTGCCAAGAAATCTTCCAAACTCACCTTATTTTGGGGGGTCTTGTTTCCATATTTTTGTAATTTTATTTATTACTTTATTGAAATGCCACAAAAAGAAAAAATACAGTTTGGGATATAAGAATAAAGTTTTAGAAATATTGTTTGCAAAGAGCTTTGCTGAAGACAAGTGCAGTTTGCATTTATAGGGTTACAGCAATTTACTTCCTGCAAGTTGTGGCTCTGAATGCTACCAAAGTTAAATATCTTATATTAAGTGTACGAATAAGCCAGTGATAAGCCAGACTGTATATAACTTAAGTCAGTAGATCTTCCCTGGAATCACCTCAGAGAAACCAAAGGCAAAATTCTAGGTTGCTCTGGGGCCGAGCCTTGTCTTGCACTTATTAGAAGTATGTAAATATCTCATATACTATAAGAGCTGAATTGTTTCTGATATGGCAGCCTAGAAAGTCAAATACATATATGAGAGAGACACTTTTTTCTAATAGAGTTTTTCTGATCTTTCCTACTACCCAGCTTCCTTCATGGAGTTTTTAATTTACCAAAAAGCACTCAAAAATTACTGGAAATTAGCTTTAGATTGTACATCTTTTTAGGTACTTTCCTATGGAGATTAGGTGAAACAACTGCATTTTCTTCCTGTGCTTATCTGCTTGTTACTGTTCTTACAGTACTACTTCCTCACTAGATATACATAACAAGAAGAGTGAAATATAAGGATTAATGAGATAAAAGTTCTATGTTGTCACATAGTCTGCTGTGGGAGCAAGATGCAATTATCCCCTTTCAAATTAGTGTGTTTGCTGCATTCTGATGACTGGGTTGATTTGAAGGGGATTCCAGTTTTGCATTTTTCTATATAGACAATAAAATGTAAATAAAATAAATGTAAAAATGTAAATAAAATAAAATTGGCTGTGGGTAAAAGGGGCCCTGTGCTGAAGTTGATAATGTAAAGCAGCAATCCATAAATACTTCTGGTATCTTAATTTTGGTTTTGATATGCTATTGGAAGATGTACTTTGAACTTGGCATAGTGATATTTAGTTTTGCTTCAGCAGACTGATCATAGATATCACAAATATTATTTGTAAGCCTTATACTTAAATGACTTATGTCCTGTGAGACTGAAATTAAAGGAATGTTTGTGACAGTCCTCGCAGTGTAGCAAATCAGATTGCTTCAAAAACGTATCGCATTTCTTTCAATGATTTCAAAACAGGCACCAAAGCAAGGTAGGAAACCAGATTTTGTCACATATACTTGAAATTTCAAATGTTTCCCTAGGTGAAAAAGGGATGTAAATTTAAATGTTTAACATGTAGAAAATTCTGACAAAAGATTCAATCATTTAAATGGAACTACTTGCTATGAAAACAACTTCAAATTAAAGAGATCTGGTTTAGAAATTATCATTTACTTTTTACTTAGCTTTTACATAGCTGCCTTTAAAAAAAAAAATCCTGTGCTTGGAATGGGAAACATGCTCTGTGCTGATGATTAAGAAACACGCACACACACACACACACACAAACCCTCAAACCATTTGCCCAGCTCTGCATATCCTTGTTGTATCACAAAAGTTTCTGCAAGGCTGAAGTTTTTAGATTCTGAGCTCTAGAGGTGTGTGTGTGCATAGAGATGTGCATAGGGATATGTAAGCATGAATTTTGGTTTCAATATGGAATTGTTCAAACACATGAACTTCTCAGTGAACTAATAGCAAAATTAATTGTTTTCTCTGGAAGAACAGTGTTCAGCACCAGTGTCTGGGAAGTGACATATTTTATAATGACACTTATACAAGCCTGCTATATAAAACTCACTGTGTTCGAGTGCAATTTATCTTTTTTACTTTTCATTAAAAAGTCCTGATCAAATCAAAATTTGGAGATTTAAAACTACATACGCTAAAAGCTCTCAAAGAATAAGCATATTCCAACCCGAACAAATGGTTTATATAGAACTTTACCATTAATCTTAAACCTATGTACATATTTCTCTAAGTTTTTATGCTTGTTTACAAATAAGTCATTATGACTGCAGCTAATAAATTCATTTTGCCTTCTCTGGATAGCCTCTTGCAGGGCTTCTCAACATCCTAAACTAGAAATAAAGCAAAAGTTACACATCAAACAAATATTTTAAAATACATCAAACTTAGATCAATAGCTGCTAAGGGCTTTATTACTACTAGGTTATGTGACTAACTTCACAGCTATTGAATCAATCATCACACAGACTCATTTAATTGACAGACAAAGTATTCCTGCCATGTCAGTTTTCTCTGACATGTTTTATGCTTCTGTAGCACTCATTATACACTTCTCCAAGGATTTTCTTCTGTTTTGGAGTTTATTTAGGAATTAGTCTCCTACCCCATGCTGCTTTTTTCTCTCTGTAACAGCACATTCTCTGCAGAATGCCCATTTTCTCACAGAGCCCAGCAATCTAGAACTAATGTGGTTAGGCCTTTTTCACCAGCCTTCCAGGAGTAATTTTTGTGCATATTAAATTCCCTTCTCAATGGCACCAGATGCTATTCCTCAATCAACTACTCTTGAAAGGCAGCAAGCCCCATCTTCCATATTCCTTCCCATTTTTCTCTTTCCTTCTTCCTCCATGAATCTTGCATTTTCTCCTGCATCCTTCAGCATCTAACACCTTTATTTGAGAACCTAGAGCAGGCCTCAGCAAACATAAAAAACAGTGTAGCTCCGTGGAAAACACTGGAATATTAGACTGACTTAAACTAAGATCCTTGCTTTTTATAGTACAATCCTGGGAAATCTTATTCCAGCAAAATTGCAGTAAAGTGAGAGAGGAAAAGATGAAGTACAAAAATATTGTGATTATTGTGACCAGCGCCACTTCAAGTAATTTCACAAACTTGTAAGAGGCCAGCAAGTTCAATGGAGGGACAGTAAGGGACAGTAGAAAGACAGAGTACTGAGGAAGTTACTTTTTTCCTTTGGAACTTCCAGCCTGTTTGCAAAGGACCTGCAATGTTGCAGACAAGCACTAACTGAAACAGCAAGCTCTCCACATGCCGTCACACCATTCCTAGTATTATTCTCAAGTCTGTTTTGCTCTCCCTCACCTTCAGTAAATAGCACAGGGAAAAATATAGCAATGCAGTTAGGCTTTTTGGAAGAGACAAGGCAGCGAGCCCATGCCACGTCAGTGTGATCTAAATTCCTGTGGGGAAGATTGTGTCCCCTTTTTTTCTGCGTTATCAGTCGCTATCCCATCCCTTCTAGGTTCACATGGGACTGTGGCTCAGGTTTTAGGCTGTGAATCTGACCTGCCCCAGCTGCAATGCAGTTATCTACATTCATTTTTTTTTAACCAGTGTAATCTTCATCGCTTGTATTTTAATTGCTTGGAAATGCCAAGTTGTTTTGGTTCAGTCAAACCACAGAGGCGACATTTATCACAATCGTTACACTGCGAACCAGTTCAGTTCTCACCAAAAGGAACTGTTATTCCCATCAGTGACATTTTGTTCTGAAAACAAGGCTACTGATTTGGCTAAGGAAAACAAAACAGCCTTTCCCACTCTGAGATAGCTACTAGACTCTCATCTCAACCATGAAACACAGCTGATCAGCCACAAACCCAAGGATATGATAGTTTCTGGAGAACGACTTACTGATACAGAAGCAAAATCATAGTGACCAAAAGTTGCTTCATTTTCTTCTACACTACTCATGGTTCAGAAGTTAAAAGTAATACTTTTTAACACAGGAAAATATTACTTTTGTGGGAGCTATTATAAAGATTTAATATCACCACTTCTCAAAATATATTTCACATCAGTGTGGTGAGGCGTTAGCATTTGATCAGAGTAAAGAAGGTCATGAGAGCTGCAGATATTTTGGGGCAGGCAACATAAAGCAGCTCTCTGACCAGATCATACTTCTTGCCTCAGATCAGTGACACTGTCCCCCATCAGCAGCTGGGTTTGCTTCCTGGACAGTACAGTCAGGGAGCAGCAGATTCCCAGGTCAGCTTAGGAAAAGTGACCACAGCTAATGAATAAAATACCAGGATTGCTTCAAAAAAGGCTAAAGAGTTTACTCCAGTTTCTTCTCACCTCTGAAGAAACCTCTACCTGCAAAACATATCAGTTGTGTGTGAAGAATTAAAGCAGGATTTGCTCTGGATTGGCTGTGTTTTGATGGAAGAGATGTGGACTAAAACTAAGCAGTTTTGAAAATCCAGAAATCTATGATTAAGCTAATCATATACAAAGATCATGTCACCCAAAACAGAATCAGATCCATTTCTTGAAGGAAGGGTGTCTTCTGTCGGCCAGCGGTGAACAATAGTTTAAACACAACAACTGAGGAACGTTGTAAGCACTGAAGTTGGAGGGGGATTAGAGGGAGGTAGCATGTAATTATCCTGGTTGGAATTCAGCCTAGAGTGGCATTTTAAACTTTTTTCCTTTTTCAAGACTAATTACTATGAAAATACTCAACCAAGACTGTCAAAACTGATGTCAATATCCCATTCCAAACTTGCAAAAGCCTTTCATTATTAAGAGGGAATCTGCAACTGCATACATCAGAAACAAAGTTAGTTCCTCAACTGCAAGAAATGAAGTAGCAGTCTAGATACAGATGCCCAGAGGAGGCTAAAGTGATCTGGGGGTTCAACAGTATCTTCTACAATCAGAACAGTAGAAGAGTATTCTTGAGCAGAGTTCTCCGGCACCACTCATGGCCTGTGTCCACTGCAACAACTGAAGGAGCAGCGGTTGAGACACGGAGCCAGCTGCGTGAACGGAAAGGGTAGGAGTATCCTTAGTACTGATAAAGAAAACGCATTATCGAACCACTGTTGTTTGCTTTTAAATTCCCATTTAGGCAAATACCTGATCTTTAAGAGGTAAAGTAAGCAATAAGCAGCTGTAGAACTACGGGTAATACTGAAAAAAATGTAAAGTCCAGCTTTGAAACTTCATTTTGCTGATGGGCATAGCCTAGAAGACATGATGTTTCTAGCGACTGAAGAAAACAGAAAAATAAAAGTTATGATAATCATACATAGAATAGGAGAGAAACAGAAAAACTTAGTGTGCAATGAGCCACAGTATAGTTGTCTAAGTGGTGTTGACTACAATGTAGCAGGAGAAGTCCTCCAGTGGAGATAAGATAACGTTATCAACCATGTCCTTGGTAAGCCTGCATCTGCAATACAGTGCACAGCTGTAGTCACCTATGATAAAAAAGATTATTTCCATCCCAAAGAAATGCATAAGAAGGTAGGATAGGAGAAGGCATGCTTATTTTCAAAAGTAAGCCGAGGAGTAAAAAAAAAGTAAGCTTAGGACAAGCTAGGAGAAGTTCATAAGAAGCTAAGAAAACTGTCAGGAAGAAAACAATTATTTAAAGACGGTCTCACTTCAAGAACATTTACATAACAAAAGGCGTGAATATGTTTAAGATGAAAGTAGATTTCTAAAGGAGAAACAGAGAAATGAAGCAAACAAATTACTTTTAAGACAGAGCAGAACAGGGTTCATTTACCACAGGTTAATGACTTAGTGGCTTGTTGCAGAAGACAACTGGATGCAGTAACCCTGGAGGTGCCTTCCAGCACCACAAAAGGATTGTCTGATTACATATGGATATGTACTTAGTTTCACTGCAAAAACAAGGTGGATAAGAAGCAAACAAGGATTACACCAATCTTTTGAGCAGAAACAAATTACTCTGTGTAATTGTTTCTTTCTCTCTTTTTTTTTTAATTAGCATATCAGATGTTTTTTCTCTCTATAGAGAAAAGCAGAGAGATTTATCTTTAGAGAAGAAAAAATGTTGAGAACAATAGAGGGCCAAAACTCTGATTCCAGCTGCCTCATCTGGAACAAGTAAGTTTATTGGGTTTTACATAAAGCACTTTAAATTTACTATCTGTTTAACTCAAGCTGGAATTTGGTCCAAAGTATGACCCTAAGTTTTAAGCTAAAAAATGAAGATCCTAAGTTTTCCTTTATTGTAACATACACAGAGCAAGAATGAGCAAAAATATTTACTGCCTAAAAGGGCAGGGACAACCATCAGCTGTGTTCAGATTATATCCTGCCAACACTTGGATGTGAATAATCTGTGAGTAGCTTTACTGATCTGCTTGAGAAGTAAGGCTTAAAAGATCAACTTTAAATTCTAAATTTTTAAATTATCTTCAGTTACAGTGATTGCAAGACAGATCCTAGAATTCAGGCTTTGCCATTAGTTATATTAGGAATACAAACCACAAACCAAAAAAGAAAGGAAGAAAGAAAGAAATCCTCATTCTCTCTGGTATACCTTGGTAATTTATGAAATGTGTATGCCTAATCAAGTACCATGTAGAAATGGATTCCTTGAAAAGAATAAATACAAAAAGAAGAGATAAAATCAGAGAAAGCAAAAAGGAATAAAGCACTACAAAATGTGAAATATCATTCTGTACCGAAAAGTTAAACCTGGTTTTCTGAAGTGCTCCTCAGTAACACCAGTAAGCAGTAGTAACTGTAAGGGAATGTGCTAGTCCTTGTGAATCATCATGTACTAACATCCAGCTGAAGACACCCACCCCAACCATCTTTCATTGCTTGTTATGACATCGCTGATACAAACTTCAGCTCAGGCCCAAAGACAGAGAGAGAGAAAATAAGTTCAAGCGAGGACAGGAGAATATTGACCTTCCAACTGCAACAGAACGAAATGATTTGTCTCCATCATAGTCATCAGAGTATATCTGTGAAATATGTAATATATTTAATTATTCACTTAGAATAGCTAAGTTCCATTATGCTCCAAGACTCAGAATGATTTTCTATTATCTGGGTTAGTTACCGTGTCTGCCCTTACCCTGCACAGACCTAAACTTGAGAATTCTGTAGGTTTCTTCCTCTTTATTATCTTACAAGTCTCCTTCATCACAGTGGGTGAAGCTTCAAAGAGATGTAAGACATGGAATAAAATGCATACTGCTTCAAGCCACAACCAAACTGACTTTTCTTCATGAAAAATCAAGCAAAGAAGCATCTCGGGTAGGTTCTGAGCTGTCCTCAGGCGGTACTAGATCTGAACGCCGATGCTTGTCCACACTAAGAACACAGCTCCTAACTGGCATTTCTGGTTTTAGCAAAGATCACAAGCAAGCCTGCATCTACCTGCAATCTGCCATGCAATAAAAAAGAACCAAGCTTAGAACAGTTTTTATTTTAAACAGTAAATCTGTTTTGTCTTTAATCTCAGGGATGTTCTACTAAGATGAATTTTTCCTAACTTAAGGATTTGTTTTGGAAATTTTATTTAAAATTATTAACTGCTAGGATGCATTTCTCTGAAAAACAGTAAGAATGGTTTTGTGGGGGGTCTAGATTGTAACTGAAAATATTTAGATCTAAGTTCTTACTCTTGGAGTTGTTTTAGACAATCCATTTAATTATCTGTGCTTCAGTTCTCCTATACAGAATCAGGGTAAAATTTTTCTAATTCAGAGGGATGTTGCAAATTTTAACTTACAACAATTAAAAAGTACTTGGATCTCATTTGAAAAGCATATTAGTACTTCCAAAATAATTATCCAAAGGTCATTTTACAGAATTTTCCTAAAGGAAAAGTGAGCATATTTTCAAGATTTCCAAACTGTCTCCATCTAGTTTTTTTTTTTTTTTCTGGCAAATGCAGGAAATTCTACTTAAGTATAGCAGCACATCGCGACCAAATAGTTTAAAGTTTAAATATTCCTCTCTGTTGGACAGAATGAAAAATGGAGGCATTTCAGTTATTTTGAAAATATTTCTACCTTCTTGAACATTTTTTCTATGACAGGATATGAAATAGAATAGGGGAAAGACGGGGAGATGCAGATTTTTTTTTTTTGGGGGCGGGGTGAGGGCATGAAGCAATGAAGTAAAAACCAGTCACAGCAGGTAGGTAAAATAATTTTTCAAAAATATTACCAACTGTTTATCTGTCTAAAAAACCAGTGCTTTCTGTCAACTAACAGAGCTGACAGTTCAGAAAGGCAATTTTTGGGTGGGCATACGCTTTGCCAGCTAACTGGGAAAAAATGAAGAGAAAGCCATTTATTAAAACACTAATCAAAAGCTGGGTCAGATCTGCATCAATGTAAATGTTGTGCTCAGTGGTGCTATACCAGTATAAAATTGGCTGTATACTTCTGAGTCATTCCTGAATAAGTTTTCCAACCAGAACTAAATGAAAGACTTGGACACACAGACTACTCAGCCCTGGAAAGCCATCCTGGTTTTTAAAAGCTGGAAACAAAGAAATAACCTTTACAAATGATTTAGCATTGTTCCAACAGCAGTTAATTTTAACTTTGGATGAATGAGGACTAGGTTTGCCAGACTTTAAATGCCTTCGTTTTTGCACACAGCCTACTTACCTCTCTGCAGCTGACACCACGCAATTTGTCTCATATTAAAGATGTGATGGCTGTTATTGGAAATTAGAGGGACTTATGCAGTTTAGGAACTACGAGAGAAAAGAGAATACATCATGTCCAGACCATTGTGAATGAGACATGGTCTCTAATGCTCTGTTCTGAGTGACTCACATCACGTTTTAGTGCTTGTACTTCTTGCCCACAACAAGTTGGGAGTTTTAACCCCCACATTTCTCTATTGTGTCATTAGAGGGCAAGTTTAAAATCAAGATGAGCCAGGTCTGATTTCTGTATGTGAGCAAAATGCCACCTAGCTGAAAGGAGCCGTCCTGGCAGGGTGGGCTGGCTGCTCGCTAAGCAGAGGAGCTGGGAGCTGAGGGCGACAGCGCAGCCGCAGCCCCAGCCGTGGGCAGCCAAGGCCAGTGCCACTGCGCCCAAGCGAGGCGAGCGGGAAGACCTGGAGATGGTGGCCCTGTCCTACAGAGCCTCCAGATGAGCACGTGAGATAAGAGAGAGGCCTGCTGAGGTCCCTAGACATCAAAATAAATTATAAAGAATCCTGAAATCAGTCATTTTTCTACCTTACCAAAAAACTGCACTTACCAAAAAAACTTACCAAAAAACTGCAGCATGGCCACATTTTAAAAGTCTAGAACAGGAAACAGGGAATATCATAACCAGCTGAAACTACAGGAGGAACTTATATTAGCAGGTTATAATTAGCCAAGCTGGATTTTAGCCAGGACACGAGGGTTAACACCCTTACACTTGTAAAAAGTGCCAAGGGATCTATAATGATCACACGTGCTCAGGCCCTTATTTCTCCCCCTCATGGAAAACAAAACCTTTAGAAGCTTTTCTAGCATAGAAAACAAAAGCTTTTAAAAAGCTGCTGTTCTCTACCACTTCATCACTAACTAGCCTTTTCCTTGTATTCATCTTATATGCAGTGAACCCTGTTGCAGACTGCCTTTAAATTTCCACTCCAGAAGCAGAGTAAAGTATTTAAACTGCATCCAGTCTATTAATGTGGAAGGGACTTACTATCTGCAAGTACAATATAAGGCCTTCCCTGTTCAATTCCACTTATTTATTGCAAAACTAAATAACTGAACATAGTGAAATTTGCAAGAGTGATCAAGTCACACAGAGAGAAATCAAGTTACTAAATACTGCAAATTAAGGGAATCTGATGGAATGTTACAGGGAGTAAATGTTAGGCATGAATTCATTCTTCCTAGTTATCTGCAACAGCCCATTCTCAGTACATTTGGTTCCCCAGTTGGCTCCTCTGCAACCACAGAGATAGCAGTTAATTGCTTCAGTTGATTAGAATTCACAGCTGCATTTGCAGTAAGAAGGCTACTTTTAAAATTAACTGAGCTATCAATCAACAGAATAATTTGTTAGAGTTAACAGCAACTGGTCAGCTGTACACTTATCGACAAAAACAGCTAAGTTTCTCTGGGAAAACTCCTATCATTCAATAAAACAATCATATACTTTTGTCCAATCTTAAGCAACCAAAATAAATCATCACCTACAGTGTTTTAGTTACAGTGTACTGAACTTTATTGCTTGCTTTCTTTTCCATACACTATCAAATCCACTTGAAGAAATCTTTACAGGTTTCTTAATTTCATATTTTAACCTCATACAAATCATTTGGGAGTACAGTTCATGCATGTGAAAGTTACTGACCCCATTCTCTGACCGATTTCGCCCAATATTTCCATCATGCTTTCCACACCTTTGCTCTGCCCGGCACTTAGGCCAATGTTCACTTACTAAAGTCCCTGCTGAAAGCCTGCAGTAACTGCTACCCCAGGCCAGATGCATAAGAAAGCAAGCATGAAGATGCAGCTGCTCTGCGTGTTTGGGAGCAAACACTTGATGTTCTACCTTCCTTCGTTGTATCTGCTAGAGTCCAGAGTGGATGTTGAGATCTTTTGGTATCTTCTGCAAGACAGAACACATACTCACTGACAGACAAAAATGAAGTCATTCTTAAGAAGAACCTCAAGCTCTCTGCCATTATAACAAGTCAATTCTAACTATATGGGATGAGGGAACTCCTTCAGTCTGATTCACAATGTTTAAATATTACGAACAATTTTGTCTAATTTACTACGGGGATGTCACATTCAGCATTTTATAAAAAAAAGTTAACACAGAAAGCACATTTTATGTCAATTTGTGGACAGCAAAATATAACAGAACTATTTTCTGTAATTCTGCAATTACTAAATTTGTGTTGTAGTGTCGTAAGGATAATTACAATAAATACATGTTATGCTTGAGTTCCTGTATCTTTTCTAAAAAAAAAAAAAACTTGTTTGTCATTCATATTGTTCTCTAGATTGCTGCAGCCTTTTTAACTCTGCCCGACAAATTATATACTATTTTCTTTGAAAAGCCTCTATTCTATGGTACTTTTCATAGTTTTGATGTAGACAAACAACAACAAAACAACACTTGGAATTAGGGAAATACAACTGTGTCCACTTTCAAAGTCTCTCTGTGCCTTAGCTCTCCAAGTACTAAAACGGAGAAAATGAGTGGAAAGCGGTCAAACAGGGGGACTGGCTGAACCCATTTCTTGCCAAAGCCTAACACCAGGCCAGCTTTCATTTCTGAACTCATCGTGACTTCAGCAACCCACACAAAAACAGGCGTGCTGCAGTGTGCCTGTCCTGCACGTGTGAGGTTTATGATGTGTTACAGCAAAGCTCAGGGAGCAAGGGATTCAAAGTAAGTTAATATTCCATATATATGTATATAACTGAGGTCCTCAGTGGGCTTGCTTAGTAAAGTCTCTGAAAAGTGCTGTCTGAAGCCACTGTTTTGTCATAAAATACTTCTAAAATTTGTTTGATCGACTTCAGGAAAACATGGTAGAACACAGGAAACACAGATGAACACATCATAGAAACTCTTCCCTCCATCCCACTGTGTTGCACTTAGAATTTTATTATCAACTGAAACTCTGCTCTCACCATTCAATTGCTCATAAATAATAAATCATTAGTATTTATTTGGAAAAGCCTTAACCTTAGTTGCAAGTTTTATACCATACTAATTGTATACCAAGTTGCAAGTTTTATACCATACTAATTGTATACCATATGTTACTGTAAAACTGTTTATTTTATGCTATTTATGTACTTTGAATGTACTCAAAATTTACGCAAAATACCAATATTAAAACATCTTACAAAATGCTTGAAATTTTTTCATGTAATTATGTAAATATTGGTCTCGAGTGTAATTGTTTTGTAGAATTTTGTAGAATTAATCCCCAATGGAAAGAAAGGCAATACAAATTTTATATTGATATGTATCAAAAGACCTAGAGGAATACTCATCAAACTATTGGCTTGTCTTTAAATGTATATGTACGAATGTTTAAAGTGTTTAGCAGTGACAGGTTAGCAATAACAAATGTTGTGGAAGGGCTGTATCCTTAAGGATGGGTAGCATTTGCTGGATTAATTTTTGAAGATCATTTAGAAAGATCTTTTAAAATATTCAGAAGAAGTCATTAAGAGTTGAATTTTTACTAGTTATTCTCTACTCAGAAACACTAATAATCTCCATGTTTAAGCCTCAGATTTTTGCAAATATAATAATAGAATTATTGTTCTTGCTGTTGCTTTTTAGCACCTCTCTACAGTTTGACCTTTCAGCATTCATTTTTCCTACACGGAGGAGGAAGAAGCTGAGAATGATCTCTGCTTAAATTTCTTTTTGCTTCTCTCATTCAGTGTCATGGTACAGCTAACTTGTACCTGCCCTACATAAAATGGAGAGACCTGAATTTCTAACACAAGCAGAAAAAAGCAAAGCAACTCTATAATACACTTCAGTCTAGATTTGCCAGACATTTGTCTGGATTTCATTCAGGAATGAGGAAGGATACAAACCATGTGTTTTCTCTGACTTGTTCTCTTTACGCTGAAGCGTACTCTTCCTGGTTGTTTGGGTTTGCTATATAAAAACTGCCTATGACAGGTCTTTAAAGAACAGGAGATTAAGCTCTAAGTGGATGAGCAAAGCGGGACCACACACCTCTGCCTGCCATAGAGCTTAGAGAGAAACTACATATGCAGAGCAATTACTTTTGCTAAGGGCTCTACAGATCCTACAGTACTAACCCATAACCTCTTGTGCAAGTGGAAGTGTCGATAGCAGTCTGGTCTCAACTGCAAATTGCAAGAGGGGAATAAGCTCTGTGAACAATTTTGGAATAACTCTTCCATTTTCACTGTAGTGGTAATCTCAAGAACTCCTTTCTCCCAGCCACAGGAGATGATTAGGAGCTGTTGCCACTTCCTGAATATATAAAGCAATTTTCCTTTCTCTTTTGGTCTAGGTGGTCTTGTAAACCATATTAAAACAGCAAGCAACTGATAGTTTGCACATCTTGGTTGTTAAGCATTGGTTTCACAGCTGTAAAAATGAACCAATTTCATTCCTCAAAACCATGACCTGATGGCTGTGTGCACCGCCTCACTGCTGCATCACTTCTGCTCTCACTGCTTAAATGGATTAGGGACTTCAAAAAATCTCTCTTGGATCCAATCAGTAGCATTTAGCATGTGGTTGGGCAGTGGACAGACAATTCAGGCAAAGACTTCTTGTTACAAAGAAACTAATTTTCACTGTGGGACAGTATATCTCGGGAGTTAAAAGTTCGGCTGCAATTTGTTCTGCAAAGGTATTATTACCCTTAAAACTTCACAGGGGGGATTTTTATTAACTACAATTAGAAGAGAGTAAAGCCAGAGATGAGCACATTAGAAACCTCCCAAGTGTCTTTATTTAAATAGTATTGGACATTTTTATTTCCTAGTCATATTTTATACATTAGTTTTAAAAGTTTTATGGAATTTCCTGCCCATAGAAATGAACATGTACAATGTCACGGTGAGTATTTCTTGTTACTAGAGTTACCATATCAATTAAGAATGAAGAATTAATTTGCTTTGGTAAGTGTAACTCAACTTTTGCTGAGTTAAACTGTATTTTCCGCAAGTGCCCTTCTTGAGTTTGTCAATGAAATTTCCAGTTAAAAAAAAAAAGCAGAATATTTCCAAACACTAAAGAGCCTATACTTTGAGAAAAGAGGGAAAATGGAAATGTAATGAAAGATTAATGTACTCTTTGATGTGTACTTCCAACAGCTGCATAGCGGGCCATTTTATAATCATACTTCAATGTTATCAGCTGATATTCTAACTTCCACCAATAACATTGAGCTCCATAAGAACAGTTTCATAACAAAGATCATCATGAAAGACCAATCCAGGGAACAACAACAACAAAAATCAAACAAACAAACAAAAGACAAATGAGAATAAAAATTAGCTCTACTTTAGTTTGAAATAGATAAAGCTTAGTCTAGGTCCCTTAGTTCTTTATAACCAAGTCATGAGATGACACGACGAAGTAGCTAAATATCTGCTTAGGTTTTTAGTGACCTTTTAATGGGTCCTTCTTGCAACAGGACATAAAGTTTTGGTGCTGCTGTTCTCTTCTTGAGATTTTTTAACTTCCCTGCCTAAGCAGACTTCTAGGTTTATAGGTGCATATTGTAACCAGACATTTGCATATGCATAAACTACATATAAATAAGGTATCTGTTGTCTCAAATACTTTTTCAGAAGGAAGAGATCCACACAAAGTCTGTTTCTTGAAAGGCTCCCTCTAGCAACAGTAAATGGGTTTTAATTTTACTGCATATTAGGTGCTGTAGGCTTCAAGATCCCTTCCAGTAGTGTTACCAGTATTCCCAAGAAGCTACAGAGAAGGAAAAAGGAAACCCTGGTAACAGCTCGGAGTTGGCAGGATAGGCATAAGTCCAGAAAATGTGTTAACCTGTAAACTTCGCATGATCAGATAGCCCACTAGGCTCATCATGTGCATTGCTGCTTTATTGATAGGAATTTTATTCCTCAGTATGGTTTAGAATGAGGGCTTTTAACTGTATCATTTTAAAAAAAGCATTAAATGGAAACTTTAATATTTTGCCTATACCTATATCTAGATGCTTATCAAGTTGAAAGAAATTTTGGGTTTTTTTTTTTTTAACTCTTTAATGGATCTGATCTGCATTTATTTTATCCTCTTTTCAGTAATGAAAGAAGAATTTTTTGAAATGCTTTCTGCGAGCTATGATCCAACATCTCTTTTCTAAGTGCAGTACAGCTATGCTTCCTGTATGGGTACTGACCCATAACTGTGAACAGATGTGCTTCTTCGACACAGATAGAGGCTACAGATGTTGTGCTGCCAGAAAAAAATGCTGTTATTTCAGTGAAGCAAGAGGAACTTAGAGCACCTTGACCCATCCAAGGAACACCTTACCCTTTGCTTTACTGTGCTGCCAGGCTTTTCTTCTTTTAATACGATGCCGTTGATGAAGCTTTAATGTGTGGGAGACAAGGCTATTGCTGTTTATCAAGCCCTTTGAAATGTCCAAAAGCTTTGCCAGATCTGAGAAGCACAAGTTTTATTGAACTGACTCTGCAGTGAACTCTCTACACGAGGGTATTTTTACTTTATTTTCCCTCCAGTTGGTTTTATAATAAAGCAGCAGCTGACTCAGCAAATATGCACAGCTCTTTCGTTATTCTCAAAGCTCGAAGAAAGGGGATGCTGTATAAAGTAGTCCATCCATAGGAAGGGAAAGCGGTGACCACAGCGGGGAAGACATCTTTCAAAAATAACTTTTTAATAGCTTTGAGTAACTTAATTTCTGCTTTCCTTCTGCTGTAGTTTCTCCTTTACACTGAGGAGAAACAAATGACAGAACACACACAAGGGCAGAAGCAGCATGGGGGGCTGATCCTGCCAGTTATGGCAGAGTCATTCGGAACAGTTCCTCGTGCTGATACCATGGCTAGGCGCACTCCCTGTGAATACTGGGGTTTGCGTCTGCACAAATGCTGGATTCCAGTTCCAGATCAAGAAAATTCCCAAAAGATTTTTAAAATAGGGTTTCAGTCTGCTAGAACCAACAAATACTACTGTAAGACAACATCTAGTGGAATGAAACTAAAAATGCCTTTTGTGATGCCTAAGCATCTGTTCAAGCAATATGGAATTTCTTTTAAAGCTGTGAATAGGAAGAAAAACAATCTTCCTCCTACCCATTTCAAATAATTACAAGGAATCCTACTTCTGAAGATTCACAAGGGCTCAGGCCTGACATAAGCTCTGCAAGTAAAGAGGTCTTCTGTTACCTGTCTGAAGTATTGTACTTTATGGAAACGGTTAATTATTTTTGCAGAAAGTGAGAAGAAAAAGTAGGTATAAAAAGTAGCAGTAAATAATAATAATAAAAAACAACTGCTTACGTTACCATTTGTTACAGTACAACAGTAACAAATTATTCTAGGAAGAGAATTATTGATTTTTATTTCCAAATATTAATACATTAATTATTATGAGCTAAAGCACCGAATACATGTAATTTAATGACAAACTCCTATATAATATTTTAATTGCTATGATTAATATTTCTGCTTTAAAAATAAGCTGTAGACAAAATAAACCAAATAAATCTCTAATTAGAGGACTTAGCTACTACATGTTAGTATTTGAGTAAGTTGCATTCATTTGAGGAAAATAAATCCTACCTGACAGCTTCTGATGATTGCTTTACAGAGACCACAAAACTGCATGTATTATTTTGGGGGAAATATCTCTGCAGACCAGATTCCATACAGTTTACACTGTTAAGGCCTTGAAAATCCTCAAGTGCAAGTGCTGACATACAAACAGAATCACGAACGAGTAAGCTCGAGTAATAGGTAGACAGACTATCAGGCTTTTTGATAAAACACCACAGCTGTAGTGCCTCAAATCCTGCCTCCCTTCTTGAAGCCAAATATACCACATCTAGCAGCTCACAGATTGCACCCACCTGCAGAAGTCAGAATTCTTATCTAGTAAACTGGTCTTCTTCTGAAATAGCTCTACGAAGGGGAAAATACGTCCTGCTTATAAAATGGAGCAGTTTTATTAGAGCTAACTCCCTAGACCCTGGTATATTTGTGTAGTTGGTGTATATTTGGGTATACAGCTACTCAGGAAATCCCCCGCTGCAGAGTATGTATGGATAAACCTTTATTACAAAATCCTGTATCAAACCAGCTCTACCTTTCCTGGCAGAATTGCCCCTGCAAATCATGGAAGTGCTAAAACAGTATCTAACTTGATCTCTAAAACAGACGGGCAAATGACTGAATGTACTGTAAGGAGAGAGGGGTATTAGGTTAAAAAATGGCCGTTTAAATAGTGTATAAATTGAAAATGACCCTCCCATTGTATGGGGTGAATAGCTGGTGTCTTATGACTGCAACTGTTTTCCTTCTCATTTAAGGTGTATGTTCCTCACTGGACATATAAAAGTCAACTCCTGGGCTTGTGTAAAACCTTGCTGATTACATAATTATTACCATCTTCACACTGATTTATGTTATGCATTATTAATACTTTGGGTTCCTATATATCCCTTTTTGTATGCTACTTGTATCCCTTTATCCCTATGAAAAACAAGTAATATTCAAGTTTCTCTCTCTTTTTTTAATATTATTTTGCAAAGTGCATATGGCTATATGTCAGTTATATTTCTGACTTTAATCCTGAAAAGATCTTAGGCAAGTTTCATTTGGGAAATTAAACTGAAAAAAAAATCCATCTCAGTTATATCAACTGGGAAGGGAAAAGAAAGAAAGCAAAAACTGTAATGAGGTGTAGAAATAAAATGGGGCTGTGGAATTCTCCAGCTGCAGCCAGCTGTTATCAGGGATATTTCTAATTCTGCAGTCAGTAAAGAGTCTCGTAGAACTAAATGGCTTTCTGACTGCAGATCTATGACTTTTGTTGATTATGTCTTTGAACTAAGATTGTGCAAGTACACAACAGCTGTTCTTCAGGAAGAAATCAGACTTACTAAAAACAACAACAGAAAAAAAAGCCTAATGGTTTATGGTAGCAACTATGTTGCAGGCAATTTCATTTAACAGACAGAACCATTGAAATAAATTAGACTAAATATGGAGTATTGTAAGCGAAAGATGCAGCAGTGTAATCCAAGCTGTTTTATATGCTCTTTAAAATGTTTTAATTGCAATAAAAATAATGACATAAATCAATAATCATATTACTTTGGATTTACAAAGCATCACAATTTTAAGAAAAAATCTGCAGCTATAGAACCAGGCAAGTATTTTTAAACTACAAAGATAAAAGAGAGACTGGAGGGACAACTATCAAATGAACACAGAGTAGTTAAGCTCTGAGCTGTCAATTAAAATCCTTCGTATCTCTGAAACTTATTTGCCCTTTTAAGATGACCCATGACCAGTCTGTTATCCCTTCACTTTGGGTTTATTACATTACAGGTTCTCACAGGTTCTCATCAGAAATTGGCACTGCTTTGAGGGATAATGCTGAATGGTATCACTTCATGCACACTGAGTAAGAAGCAAAGTACTGGATAGCTGAATTTACTGTTATTGACCACGAGAAGTTGGTGGTATTACCTATATTTGAGGGTACCATGTCCTCACTCATACATGGAACAATAGCTTTGAAATACAAATCCATACTCAAAGTCTAAGCTAAACGTCAGATGTTGTGACAAAAAACTGCACTGTCATGTCCATCCAACTGTAATTAGTTAACATTAATTGGCTTCTGTTAATCTTACCTGTTAACCTTAAACAATTTACGTAAAGTCATGAGCAGTGACAGCATCCTTATAAAGTAGTCACCTGCCACTCCATTCCATTCCTGTGCATGTAAGAACTTCATGTGGTAAAGCGAGTGAAATGTGGTTGCAGACTGAGTGCAGGAGCTCAGTGTAAGTCACAGCCCCACTGTCTTGGCTGCCCAAGTTAGTAACTTGTCTTTGTGGCACTGGGCTCGGCTACAAGTGCCCTTGGTCATCTTCAAGGCCTGTTACTGGAAACACTCTCCAATCTACAGTCAAGTACTGATTTGTCCCCTACACCAGGGGACATCATCTCGTACCTGCACTGGGGACAGCCCGCTTGCTTTAGGGACTATCTATCCTTTCCTGTGGCTGCTACATCTTATGTTCTACAAATCATAGTAAGCACGGGATTCAAGATGGAAGGAAGCAAATGCACTGAGGAAAGAAAAGCATCTTTCAAGCTAATTGGAACATATATTGTTTCTTCATCAGCTACTAGATAGTACTTTATCATGCTGCTTGCCAACTGCACCCTATTTGACTGGTGAGAACTTTGGTGTCGGAGCTCTTCAGCACACAGAACTAAACTCTGGATTTGTATCCTGAGCATCCCATCAAGAATAACTTCTTAGATGCAATCCCAAATACAGGTGAAAGAATAAATCTATTATTTTCACAGCCATTAGGATTCAGATTGGTCACTCTCATAGTCTAGCATCCTCACCTGAGAAATAACGCAACTTTGGAAAAATATTTCAAAGATCAGCTGCTGGTTGACACATGTTATAAATGATTACCCCCTGTGGACACCACAAATAAATAACATGCTATAATCAGCATTAAGCACCAATCAAGAGATGACAGGTAGGATGTCTACAAATTTCTGCTTATGATACACTGTGGTTTAGCAATACTGAGCCTGCAGCCCCAGGTCCTCTCAGAGCCCTTCCCAGAGGGCTGCTCAGGTTCCTCTGTCAGTGAAGCCTTGTTTTAGTGACATTAACTGAAAAAGGGAGTCTTCAACATGCCACTTATCTCCAGAATCCAACAGCTGGGTGATGCTGTTCTCACTTAGGCACTCTAAAGTGTGTGTACTAGTATCACGTCAATCTGGCTTCACAGCACTAGGGATTTAAAATCATCAGAGAAGGGAAGAAAGGTAGTTTGTTAAAAATAAACTGTTTTTAGAAGCTACAGCTGTTTCATGTTTCTGTTTATTTTAGGCTCAATAGTGTCAATTAAGCAGTAATTTTTTTCCAGAAAGGTTTTACCTACCGTTTTGTCTTAAGTATCCATTGACTGGGCCTTAGATATATGCGCAACTTTAATCTTGTGCATGGTAGCATCACTTCAAGTGGGTTATATGTGCTCAAATTCCCTACATACCTAAGGATCTTGCTAAAATTGAGCTTTCAGGACCTGGTCTTCCTCTCATCAAATTCAGTAACAACACTGACCTGACATCACTGCGCAGAAAGAGAATTTTAAATCTTTATTCTAAAGACAGATATCATTTCTGGCAATGGTCCACTTACTTTCTAAAAAGGAACAGAAAGGGAAAAGGGAAAAGGGGAAAGAGAAGGGAAAAGCAAAAGGAAGAGATAATGCTTTCACCTAAAATATTCTGGTACTCTTTTTCATCAGTAGAGTAAGAACATTCAGCTTTCCGCTTTTAGAGTGTTCTACTGAAGTCTATAATGGTTTTGCAGTCAAAAAAATTACACATTTAATATGTGCTCTAGATGTCATAATTTAAATAAAAAAGGTGACAGCAAAGCCCATTTGTTCCCATGCTTTTGCTCGATTATTTAGGTATAATTTAGAAAACAACAAAATAGAACAAAATTCCATAGCAGCACTGCAATAGAAATGCTGTCCAGACTAGCTGAAGATAACTGATCCTGCTTCAGCTGCTATCTGTGCAGGTAAGGTTATCTAAAGAACCACCGTATGAGGGAAAACTGAGCAATGCAGAATGAAAACTACTGAAATTTAACTTAGCAGCAGAGTACCTTAAAAAGATTGGATATTCAGGAGTACATCTGAGACATCTAATAAACATGCTGAATACCTCTGATTTCCATTTATCAAGATGTAATATTCCATAAGAAATTAACAGCATATCATTCAGTTATAGACCTCCAATGAATTATTTTCCTTTGATACTGCTGCATCTGTTTGCTTATAACCCATTAGAGGACTGATGGTCAAGAATGACAGTTGATGCAAAACACATCAGTTTTCCGAAGTACAAGGCTGAATATGCAAAACAAAAATTATTTGATTCAAACAGTGCAACCCTATACAAATGTGTTATATTAGCACAGACATCTATCAGTTGATCCACATCAGAATTACTTCTCTGAATTCTATTAAGATTAGAATAAATATGAGTAGTTGATTCTGAACAATCCTGGCACTTAGCATTAACACCATCCAGTACAGTATGCAAGCAGACTCCACAAACCCAGAAAACAAATGGAGGTACAAATGGAGGTAGGGCTGAACTGTCCACAGTATAATTAATATATGACAGCAACTACTACAGTCAGTTGAAGCATCAGTGTACTAGAAAGACAGTGTTGGACAGCACTTCCCTAAGCTATGAAATTGTGTGTCTTGTAGCTAAAGCATAAGTGTAGGAGGCAGGAAATCTGGGATTTATTCTGGGATCTGTCACAGATTTCCTGTGTGGCTTTAGAAAAGTCTTGTGGAGTTAACTTCAACCATGTGCCTTGCTTGCTTGTGAAAGTAGCTTGTACCCATGTCTTGACCACTCCATTGTAGGGTGGGCTCATTAGTACCAAGAGTAAGATGTTATCACTGCAACTTTTGCACACAAGCAACAGTAAAGTTGGGATTTAATACAGGTGAAGCAATATGGTCAAAAGCAAAAGGGTAGAATATAAAAGCACTAATAGTAAGGCAGACAATATACTCCTTCCCAGTAGTTATTGGTGAGAAAGTAAGAACGTGAATTTCAGTCGCTGACTGGTGCAGCTGTTACACAGGTGGTACCAGGAAGCAGTAACCACTTTCACTGGAAGTAAAAATTCCATCTTCCTACTTCTTTACAGCAAGTAAAACAAAAGAAAACATAGGATTTGTCATTTCTTAAATCATACCTCCTTTGCTGTCTTCACTCGCAGCACATCCTCCCTGTGATCTCTATCTTCCACTGGTGGGAATCCAAGATATTCACTCTTCTATAAGATACTTTCCTACACCTAAAAAAAGAAGCACAGAGATTTTGGTTATACAAAGTATTACAGTCACTGCAGTAGGTCAATTTAATTTATCAAGTCTGGGTAGCTAAACATCTCTACGTGTTCCCGTTGTGAGCTCATATCCTTTTGGGTTCTTCTGGCTGCAAAGAGGGTTCCACCCATTCTCCGGGGGCAAGTCGTACATTAACATAAATAACTCACAACAGTAAATCACCTCATGGTTTAGGTCACTTGTACAGCGCTCACACATTATCTGTTTATATGTCTTATGCTCTGAACTGTTTTGATTCTACTGAATGTAGCTACCTACAAAGGAAACAAAATCTCAGCATGGCTCAGTGCTGTCCTCCACTTCCATAGAACATATGTTGCACAAGATGTTGCTCAGTTGAAATGCCAATACTAGCAAATATGGCTAGTAAATCACAGTAAATCTAGTAAATCACCCACCAGAAGCCATGACACCACTCACTGCTGCATTAAAGCATTAGACCTAGTAACTGACAACGAGCTGCTTCTTCCTTCTGCTGGCCTGAAGGACAAGCACGGGGACAAGAGAATACAGGCAACTGCTGGTCACTCTATCATATTATTACTGCATGGTACAGAATCTATTTACTCCTTGACAAGTCTCATATGGTCTATCAGGACATTAAAATAGAACTGTTCTGGACATACTTTTTTTCTGGGTGAATACAATAAAACACAAAACCAAAATCTTTCTGACTTTTTTAGCTTAAGGTTTACTGCTCTTATACATATTACACAGACCACAGTGTTTAACCACCAGTTAAATGTATCTAACTGCTACTTAGAGTTTCATGTATTGTTTCCTTTGACTTTTATCAGAATCCTTGTGAATTTTCTTCAGACTTGTAGTGTCAGACTTATATCTGACACTACAAGTTTTTTTTNAAACCAAAATCTTTCTGACTTTTTTAGCTTAAGGTTTACTGCTCTTATACATATTACACAGACCACAGTGTTTAACCACCAGTTAAATGTATCTAACTGCTACTTAGAGTTTCATGTATTGTTTCCTTTGACTTTTATCAGAATCCTTGTGAATTTTCTTAGGGATCTAGAATTTCAGTTTTATGATTTATTAAAAAAAAACAAAACAAAACTTGTAGAGTCAGATGTAAGTCAATCAAATCTCTCCAAAAAAAAATACCGTATAGTAAAAGAGTACATGGTTTCTAAAGTCAGAAATGTCTGTTCTGTATGATATGCATTTTATGTTTTTATTTTGCATCCCCTGAGGATTCAAAACCATCTATCTTTGCACAAATCTTGTTCACATATTTTCATGTTTCCAAGCACTAGCATCATTACTTCTCCTCCCTGTTACTTTTATTTCTTTGTTAAGTGTAACTGTAACCTACCTGATGCTGATCTTAGCATACAATAAGCAGATTTTACCCAGATTTGTACTTGCAGGACACAGGGATCCCAGTTCACACTCCACGCCACAGCATTCTGCTTGTTTGTAAACATTTCCTGCCTAACGTCATTATCTTCCAGGAATATCAAATCAGGCTCCAGTTCGCAAATTTAAGAAAGACTTTTCACATCTTCACTTAAGAAAAATCTTTAGACTCTCTAAGGAAAAGTCTTTACCTTATTGTAGTTTCAAAAAAGGTACAGTCTTTCTAAAGAGGGCTGTTCTTTGTTAGCCTTAGTCATCCTAAGGCATCTATCATGGAGATTCCATTAGATATTGTAATAAGGGGCACAATGCAAGAATCTCTATTAATTACAGCAGTAGAATTTGGGCATGCCTTTTTTCACTGTAGGTTTGTACAGCATAAAGTGCATTCTCACAGAGATTTCTGGGAATATAGTACAACAAAAACTACAAAAATAAGAGAGGATGAAGGTATCGCTGAATACCAAAGGGTATTCTAAGCACAAGCATGAAACTTAACTCATCCAGGGCGGATTCAAAGGCCAAACTGTTTGTCATATAAACAAAAAACGCAAAGATCCGATTCCTCAAATCCCACGGATTGCTGCTTTGGGGTGTCTGTGTTTCAACTGATACGTCCAACTCAGTCTTGGCTTTCATATTGATTTGGGGTCAATATAGGTACAGAACGATCTCAATTAATTTCAGGAAATGAGGTCTGATCATAAGTGGGTAGGTTCTGGCCAAAGTCCAGTTGAAGTAATTACATTCTACTTTTCTCAATTCTCTGAACTACTTTTGAACATAGGATTCTCAGACAAGGTTATATGCTTTCCTTCAGCTATGAAGAAAGGAAAATAGCTCTTGTAAATCTATACACTGAACAGGAGGGAGTTTACATACATTTTGTAAAGTATTCTGAAATATTACTAGGTAAAATAAAATATAACACTCATTCAAAAGGACAAAGAGATTTTCATTTTAAGTCATTCTGTTACTTATTAACAAAAATGCAAATGAAAATTAAAAACATACTGATCTCAGTGATATGATTTGCTCATTGGAGCTTTATCAACTGAAGACTGAAAAGATGCCAGAAGGGCTCTAGCAAATTAATTTTGTTTCCATAAATACTGACATATAGTAGGCATACAAGTAGGTGTTGGGATGACCCAACCCTTAAGGTTTGGCCTTATCATAGTTTGAGCATCTAGCGACTTAAGTCCAGATACTTGAGTGTTTCAGGTGTCACAGTTTTGCTGCCCAAGCCGATTCAATGGTCCTGGGAAGCTTCCTCTTTCACAGTCACACAGCTCTGAGTGCATCTCATGCAAGGATGGCCAGGCACAGCTACTATTAAGGAAATACAACTGCTGAACTGGAGCCCAAGCACAGAATGCAAGCACGAACTTTTGAAAAGCTGCATTAGCTGCCATTTCTTCCTCCCCCCGCCATCCCTCTGAGTTCCATTTCACAACATGCTATTTGTGTCTTACACTGCTTTTGCTAAGTATTTAGGAAACTACAAATAGAATAGAAGGCATAATTATCCTATTCAGATTATTGCACCTTGGCTCCCTCATAATTTACATTTAGTAGCAAAAATTGTTTATAGAGCATTCACTGATATATTAGTTAAGTTTGCTTTTCATTCAATTTTATGTTCCAAGGCTATTTTACAGAACATTCGCTCTAGGACCTTCAACTGTGGCCACCCACATCCTGAAATTTTCTCTCTACTTAATCCTGCCTACTCCACAGCAGAGTATTTTTTTTTATGCAAGACATTTCTTTCAGCAAAACATATACATCTCATAGTATGCTTTATGTTATTTTCAGAGCTTGTGTTGCCCCATGCAAGACCCACATCACATACCCACACAGGCACGCATGTAGAGGAAGCCTATCTGCCACAGCTCAGGATGTCTTGTTTCTGTGAGGGGCTTTGGCTACTCGTTGGCCATTTTCTTGTTGAAAATACAGCTATTTAGGATATTGGAGAACATTTAATTTTGTGTCCACCAGAACAATCTAATGTGAAAAGGGCATTCCAAACAGCTTCCCTCATGAACTGAGACTCCTGAGGCATGGATACCTCCTCAGAATGTCCCTTTAGTTGAGTGTCCTCTGTCCTGGTTTGGCAACGGGAAAGGCGCAGGGAAAGAGTTCTGTAAGGACGGAATACACTCTAGTCATTGAGATAATCTCAAAATACAGCTGCTGCTTCCAGACCATCCCTCTGGCCCTGATTGTCCTCCAAACCAAATGATAACGCAATGCTGGCAGGTTTGTAGGCTGGGCGTAGGCAAGGTGGGCAGGACCCATTCCCATGCAGAAAGCAGTTTCACTTCCCAGTGAACTGGTGGGGCAGAGCAGGTGGCCTCACAGTGCCCTAACCCAGCAGGGAGGACACACGCTCATCCCCTGTCAGAAACAGGGATCCCTGATTTCTAACATACAGGGTATATAATCTGGGGTTAGCATCTGTTTATGATCTATACTTGCTTGTTTTAAGAGATTTGTTGCTTTGTAATAGAAAGGAGGCAGTTCTGTGGCTACTTTGGATTCTTATTTTATTGGCAATTACTGCAAGACTGCAATAAATTCAAACCTCAGAAAACATCTTTTATGATTGACTGGTGATACTGTGTTTTATTTCACTGTAATAATAATAACAGTAACACCTGTTCAAAACCTCTTAGTCATACCTGAAACCCACCTTGCAGTCATTTTTAATAACCATATTTCATTAACTCTAACTAAAATAAACACAGGAATATACACAATAATAATTCTCTGTTACCATCCATCCAATTGCTCTGCATTTTAAAGATACAGAAATTAAGAAGCAGAGGAAAGCCACTGACCTAGAGCCACCAAGAGGTCAGTGGCAGTCAGTGACAGAACCCAGCTCTTAGCTGGGAATCTGTTTTATCTTCATGAGAAGAGACTCGTACAGACTGGGGAAGAGGGAGATCCAAGCAGTGACAACAGACACTGGAAAGGTGAAGAAAAAGGAACAACACACTACATATGATCTAACCGCATTATCATTTCTTCTTAAAGATGCTGTGCAGGATCGGACTCTGGAATAATACCTGTGTAAAATGAAGGCTTCTGCAAGTATTTTGTTTGAAGTCATCCAAAAGCAATCAAATACTGACAAAGTCATAATTTTGCCTTGGTTCTCTTAGATGTCTCCAGCTCAAAATATGGCAATAAGGTTATTGCTGTTCTACCTAACACTTTATGCTTTAGTTTACCATTAAAAATATGTGTTCCCATGAAAGCATTGGCATGGTGAGAAAGGTTATTTGAGAGGATAGCAAAGGACAACAAACAGCGTTTCTTCCTTCCTATTACAATAGTAACGAGTGTGTTGATGACACCAGGAACTGAAAATTTTCCCTTTTGGTAGCTTAATCAATTGAAGAACTTCACAGTAGATGAAAAAAGTCATCTGACCAGTTTAAGTAATTAAGAAGTGTTCCCTGGAACAGGAAAAAGAAGGTCTGCAATGTGTTCACAGTGTAAAAAACAGAGCTTTTACACATTCTAATTGTTTTCATAATAAAAAAATATTACAAATAGTTTTGAAAGATGGGAATTCTTTCATGCATTGAGAGACTTTTGCTACTGTCATCTTTGTGTATGACACAAAGCCACACAGTGCCATCTAGTGTTCTGTGGCCATAGAAGGCATAACATATTGAGAACCTTCAAAAGATGTTCCAAATTATTTCACAGCAATAAACACTTGCTTTAAGTGCAAATATTTCTTCCTTAGGGCTAAAATATGCACAGCAAATGTATAATGAATTTTGAATACAATTTACTAAAGTTATACAATACTATCCCATGTTGCTGTGTTGCTAAACCGATTCCCATCTCATCTCAGTGCTCAAATTGTCCTTTCTATTGCCGGATAGCTACTAAAATCATTCTAGCAACAGCCTAATTAATTAATCAGCATAGAACAAAAATTTCATTGCTTGCTTACTTTGTAAGTGGTACTTGGCTTGAAAATACTTCTGTTGCACTCGAGTAAACAGAAATAAAAATGAAGCCATCACAGCGTTACAGCATTATACTGTAAACTGTCATATGGACTGCCTCATATCAACAAAATTGAGAAAGGTTTTGGACACCTGTGTTGTTGCAGAGACATATAAGGAACAGAATTTGACTTGCTTTTCCATGCAGCGGTTAAGCTGCATCTGCAGAGTCAGATCCTGAATTTGTATCCCAAGCGTATTTTTTTTGCAAAAATTCAGAAGAAAACGATTGAGTTTATTTAATGGCTGTCATGAAAACAGAATGTTTCCAGCAAGCATACTGCTCAAGGGCGAGCTCTCACAGGAGGAGCAGGATAGCCTTAACTAAGTGTTAGCCACTGTAAAAGTGCCTTTTCAGTTACCTGAAATGTTGTGACAAAATCTGGAGGCTTTCTGCTAAAGAAGATACGGTTTCCATTCTTTACCACTCAAAGGCACATGAGACTGCTCTGTGACTTGATTCAACTCAGCCACCTGAAAGAAAATAATTATTTTTTTCCACCTGAATAAAACTGAAGCAGTTTATGAGATTTGGTATATGCTAGAGTTGGTGTATGGGAGGAAGCACAACCATGAAGGTCACCCCATCAAAGGGCGAATGGAAGGGACAATGAAGACATTCATTTTTTGCTCTGCAATTGTCAAAATGAAGGGGAAACCCCCGCCACACACATCTAACTTGCCAAACAGAAACCCTTAGGTTTTTAGTACTATCAGCTTTTCATCTTTATTTTCCATGTACTTACTTGCAGCACAGTTGCTTTTCATCCTCCTCCCAAATGGAGAGGAGTGCATGCCCTGTGCATTCACACCTTTGAGGAACAGGGGCAAGCTGCATACAGTGTGTGGGCCAGGGGCAGGTCTGCACTTTTTGTGTTTCTGACACTAATATTTCTCCTGGCATGCTGGGGTGTCGGCTGTTTTTTTTCCTTGAAACATTTTATAAAACCACTACTAGATCTCTCCAGCTGCCCAGCTATGTTATGTGATATGTGCCTTCAGAAAGATCCAAGCACTTATTCTAGTCCAAATGTACAGACATTGACATATGTTAATGATCCTATCATGTATGGCATGGCCAGGCATATAGGGATTATGGATTCACACAAGTGAGCTCTGGTAACAAATCAGTAAATGAACAGATCACCCAGAGAAGAGTACACAGGTTTTGTATGATACTTGCACTCTCTGAAAACAGAAAATTTATATATGTAATATATATTTTTTTCCTAGATTAAACAGGTATGGCATCAGCTGAATCATTTTTGTCCATACTGCTCTCAAAATCAGATACTGATATCTGTTACTCTACTCCGAGACTTTGCCCCAAAATGGATGGGAGTCTTCTTAATAACTTAGTGAACAACCTAATAAATGTCAAGAGATTTACTTAGGAATAAATGAGGAAAACAGCCTGTTAACTATTTAAATAAATTTTCTGTTTTTGTTTCTAGGATGTCACCAATTAGCTTAGCTGGAAAGAAAACAACAAGAATAAACATCAGAAACACTTCTGAACTGCAATTTAATCTTGGGCTTAAAGACAACTTTCATATCAAGCAGGTAAACAGAGTTCATTGGCTGGATGAATCAAAATACTTTTGCTAAAGCTAATGAAAAATTTAGATCTTAAATGAATAAGAAAGAAAATGCTTTGATTTAAACTGATGCTAGATTCTTGTAGCTCTGCTCCTGTGAAAAAACAAATCATATACTGAGCCTTTTATTTCATTTATTTGCTCACAAACAGAAGATACTGTAGATTTATTTCTTGTTTGTACTGGAGAGCACAGCTGTTTTAGCTTTTCTGTCAGACCCCCAGGATCCTGTCTTTATAATGACTTTTTAAAATGCACAGTTTGTTTGCCTAGTCAAATTTGAATTGTATTACACTCTGGATCCAAAGAAAAGAAAAACAAAATAAAAAACAGCACCACCTTTAGAAGGCAGAGGTTTTCATTTTAAATACCGTAAAAAAAAAATTCAGTGTGGTATGGCTAAGAAATTGTGTAGGAAAATTAGTTCCATCATGGAGGCTATTAAAAATACAATAGCAAGACAAAGATAAGCATTGCTCTTCACAGCATAAAAAAAAAAAAAATGAAGTTTCTCCTGATCAAATAGCAGAGTACGTTTCCATGAAAAATGATTTTGAGGGGAATAAAAAAGAAAACAAGGCAACAAAACAAATTCAAAGCATCATAAAATGAAAAGTGGAAGGTTTAAATGCAGTCTGATGAGCGATTAGGAGTTCTAAAGAAAAGTCATTACAAACACCAGAATAAGAGAAGTTGTGAAAGGACTATCAGAAGATTGGGGGAAAAAAAAAGAAAAAAAAATGGGAAGGGAATGGCATGGGATAAGACCGGTTTCTTGGCATCCTTAAACAACAATAAGGATCACTGTATGTCCTCTGAAAGTATTCTTTTAACTGGAAGAAAATGAACAGAGAAAATTCTGATAGAGCTGATATTGGAAAAAAATAATCTATTTAACAGCAACCAGTTATCAGCAGAAGTATACATTCACCTACTCAGGAAGAAATGAAGAAATGCTCGTGACTTTCAATAAAATCAGCTCTTACTAAAAAAGGCTGGAAGAAAAGATATTGCACTTATCAAGAAGTATTGCAGGTATTTATAAGTAGAAAAACACTTCTATGTCAAGGTAATTAATTGACAAAATAAATTAAAACTCATAAAATGCTACAATATTTCTATAAAACTTGGATTAGCCATCAGAAAACTCATGTCTCCAGGCTACTTCGGGAGTGAGACAAAATATGCCAAAATGACTAGCAGATGTATCTGACTTGGATTTTTATGAAACCTCTGACAACAAGCGAGGGTTGGCACTGACCTAGGTTTTACCTGGGCAGTCCAGGTGTCAGAATATCCCATGGAGTGTCTGTGTCAGTGCAACACAAACAGATGAAAGTCAAATTATGAGCGAATAGTACTAACTACTTGTAGTAGTGGGGGGAATGACAAGTTATCATTAAGGTTTGACTCGTGAAGTGCTATCGAATCCATACATTACCCTGTCTTTCCATTGCACTCTCTTTGTACTGCAGAGGTATCAGCCATGCCCTATCCTGCCTGCACTTCAAGATGTGTGTTGCCTTGCACAGTACTGCCTCTCTGGTTGGATTCGGATAGTTCCAGAAAATGGTAATAGAGATGGGACCTCAAATAAAAATGGAATGAGAGAGAGCTCAAAAATTTATTAAGAAGGAAGCAAACAATAATTACTCAAATGCTACCCTACTTCGAATAACTGCTACTGAATGCTTACTATTATTTTTTCTTGACAGTATACACTTTAAAATTTGAGCAGAAAATTTGACCAGAGCAGAAAGGATGAATAAAGCTTGAAAAATATGAAATTAATTCAGAGTTTACTCAAGTCAGTGAAGGACTTCCAATGGCTTTAATAGGCTTTGGCACCAGCCCTTAAAACATAGCAAAGGAAACAGAAAACAATATAAACTGAAGTGGGATTTATATTCCTACTATAAATAACGTATGTAAACTCAATTACTGGAAGCACTATTCATATACACCTAATTTATCATTATTAAAGTGAGATTATGGCAGTTTTATGTTAGACAGGTAAATCAGTGTCATTACTGAAAACATTTCATTTCCATTATCCATTACAATTACACAGGCACTTTCTTACTTAAGTGTTTAAAAAAATCTAAGTCTTGCCCCTCTCTGGCTTAGAAAAATATAGCAAGAATGTACAGAATATAGGTGAAAATAAAAAAAATTTTAAATCAAAAATACTTTTTGATTTTCCACTTTCAGATCTTAATTATTTAATAACTGAGGTACAAATAAAAGGTATCAGGATCTTCAACGTACATTTATTGGTAGCATTCGCTAAAATGGATAGCTCCAACGAACTTGGACACACAAAGTGTCACCTGTTCCCTTTCGGCAGGGGTATTTACAGGTGACAGAAAGCTGCTGCTTTCTGTTGCAGGATGATCATGGCTCCCGTCCAGCTCAAGACATTAATTTCAGCAAGGCAGCTCAGCTGCTGCCTGTTAACTGTGGTTTGTCCAGCAGAACTAGCCATAGTTGTGTCCTGGGTGGTCGGTTTGATATTATTCCTTCAAAGATGATCCGATGACATAAGGTTTGTGTCACCTCTTTACTTCAATCCTCTCTGTCTTCTCTGTAAAAATTAACTTCTCTGCAGATGAATCTGTGCAGATTTAGTGAAAACTGCTTCCAAGGCAGTCCATTATGTCCCTCAGGAAAATGATCCACATGACTGCCCGCTTCCTTCTTATCAGGGACGAGAGAATTAACCATTAATTTTGAAAAGGTCATACCACCAGCTATGGATATGTGCACAGTTTGATGGGATCCAGTCTATTTCTCCCCAACAGCAGTGAATGCACAGCTACCAAACTTTACATTTTGCATTTTCACTGGATTTTTTCAAGAAAAAAAAAACAAAAAAAACTCCTTCCTAATGACTGCTTTTGACATATTTATTAACCGCAAAGCCTGGTAAACTACAGCCCTTATTTTACCACCTAACTAGGCAGTAACAACGCAAGCCCCTGAACTCCTCTCCTGCTTTCTTCTTCCCCAAGATCTTAACCAAACCCTTTGGCTTTCAGCAGTCATCTGATCCTTTTCTCTCCTGAAATGACCAACAAAAAGGAAATTAATGCCAACTGTGGGGGTGATTTTGTATTGACACTTTTGCAATAGAAGCCAGGCTTAGACCACCAGTGTTTCACAGGGGACAGTCACCCATCATCAGATGGTTGCAATTTTCCAACAGTAACTGTCCTGCGATGCGTTCAGCATATTAACTACAGTTAAAAAAAGACTTTTTTTTTTTCTTATCAGACATTACACCACTGATACTTCAAGCTGGTGCTGTATTTTTAAATATTCAAATATAAAGCATCCTATTTAGTATACTCTCTTAAAACTGTTACCTCAGTCCAAACACAAAACAAATAAAAATTTAATCAACCCCTGTAATGAAAACTGATACTATTTTATAAGTTATATTAACCTGCTATGCTTCCATCTCCAGCACAACTAGCCAGCATTTCTTTTATCCCACCAGCCAAAAGGCTAATCCTCACAGCAGCTGTTACTACTCCAGTACAGAATGAATGTGAATTTAACCTCTCCTGGATGCAGCCTAATAAATTCTGCTGTTTTTTTAAGCACTTCTGTGAATTAAAATGGACGTTGGCTTGCCATCCAACTTCATGAACAGGTCTGAAGTGGCTTTTAGGCATGTAGCCAAATAACTTCCCAATTCCCTTATAGGGTATAGATCTCACTCCAGAGATCTTCCTAGCAAAAAATTAAAAAACATCTTTTCCATATCTTTGTAATTATGTATAATTTTCTTCACATTATTCAAGCAACTCAAACACAAAGTTTCATTCAAATAATATGAAGGATTCACTTGCACTATCTACATCGCATTGATTTTATCTTAACTGCGCCAGTAAAAAATAAACAGAAAAAGAAAATGCTCTTGTGCCACCTTGTAACAGTTGTAAAGACCAAGCTTTGGAAGGAGAAAAGCTTGAACACGGCAACTCAAACACACAGGCGCTTGAGTACTGAGTAAGGCTGAGGGAACTAGGGATAGTCCCCGGTAAAATGATGATTTGCTTATTAGAGGCAAATTGGTACTTCGCCTGATGCTTAACTTGATTCCAAGTAAAACCAATCTCAATTTTCACACCTGACAGAATTTAGACTTCGACTTGGCAGAGCACTGAGCAACGCACCAAGCTTGGAAATACCTGGAAACCTGCCCACTTACGCACATTATTTGTGTTCCTGCACCTCCCCTAGCGGAGATGCGGCGCCTCCTGTGGCGACAGGAGCCGCGAGCCACCCTGCGAGAGCGTGCGCTCGGGGCAGCGCCCGAGGAGACGCGCTCGGCGCTCCCCGCCTTACCTGCCGCCTCGACGCCCGCCGCGGCGCCTCGAGGCCCGCGGGCTCGCCCCGCCTGCG